>BCNH02000005.1:17037359-17098434 GCA_001662345.2 Metrosideros polymorpha var. glaberrima
TTTTTTTTTTTTTTTTTTTTTTGCCCTAACGAAAGCTAATCTAATGCGAAGCTACAGGTTAAAGGCAAGGCAGGGCCCAAATTTAAATGCTATATATATCGTTCTAATAGGATAAGGCATCTCGTTTGCATCACCCAACATGCTTCTGTCTTTTTTTATAGAGAGAGAGAGATCTTTTTTTATTTTTTTTCATTTTATGGGCCAGATATAGTTTCCGGATCAATTTTCGCACACCTCAATTGGTCCACCTCCCGGGCGATTTTCTAGTGCATTCAAGATTTCATGCCTGAAATGCTCCCGACAAGACTCGAATCCCAAATCACAAGGAGATGAGTAAATTCGTTTGCCATCTAGGTTAACATGTTGTTGGTACCGTTTATTTTCTTTTAATGATCTATTTTACTATCTTTTTTTGTTTTTTGGGGGTCGAAACTTGACTATCTATTTCGCAAGCAACGTTTATGACAAAGAATGAATATTTGACATCTCCAAGTTTATGTACAAATGAAAGATTTTTTCATTGCTAAGTTTAAGTGTTCCTTGTACATAACAGTGCCTGTGAAAGCTCAATTTGACAAAATGACGCACAAAAGTAAAACCTGCCAAAGAAGTCAGAATATTAATTATAGTTATAGAGTTTGGTCAATATCATTACAGTCGTAGGTTGAATTATAGGTCAAAGACTATATTAGATTAGGCCTGCCCACCTCCTCGATCTAGTCAATAATACGTTATACATGAAGAAATTCAGTAATTAGAAAGATATTACGTCCTCTTGATACCCACGAATTCAATAGATCTCTTACTCTAGTAACAATTATGAGCATTCACCATCTCGTTAACTTGATCGTCTCTTTGACTCCTCCAGGTTTCATTTCACTTTAATACGCAATTTTTTATTTTTTAAAAGGGCTAATACTACCAAAAAAAAACCTCAAACTAGCACATTCATGTCATATTTATCCCAAACTGATTTTTGTGTAACAAAAACTCCTGACCTAATACACCATTGCCGCATTTATCTTTACCTAATTTTTTTGTCACAAAAAATCCCAAAGCGGTACACCCGTATCACATCTACACAAAACTGATATATCCGTGCCACATTTATCTCAAATTATGATAAATTTGGATTTTTTGGGGGATAGATGTGGCATGGTTGCACCAATTTGGGATAAATTGACACGGGGATACCAATTTGGTAGTTTTTGTGACACAATATAGTTTGAGATAAACGTGACCCAAACGTACCAATTTGAAATTTTTGGTGACATTTAACCCTCTTCAAAATCGTTCTCTCTTTTTTTAGTCAACTGCACTATAAAGTTCTATTCATGTGACACATAGTCTTTTTCTAAATCGAAAAGACAAGAAAAGATAATTGTCTAAAATGGCCTAAAAAATCAACCCTTTTTTTCTTCATCAGTGGAGATGCCACTCTCTTTTCATGGGGTTCACCTAGCCATCCTCCTTTTGTTTGCTAGCTTTCGTTCTCTCCGGTCATGACAATGCCAACGAGCAGAACTCAACTTGCGCCGCCCTCGTCAACATGGCCAAGAACGACAACCACATCACCTTTGGCAGCTCTGTTTTCTTTCTCTATAGCTGTCTGAACAGAAAGCATATCGACACAGATGAGTCCATACGCGATCCTTTTATAAAGCTCTCGTGCATATCAAATTGCTTTTTCCAGGTTTAGGACACGATCGACATCGTCCGCCCCACATCCACATGGGGGTAACGAAGTTCGGTGAGTCAAAGGTTCGTGCTTAGGGTTTCCATAACATCCACGTGGGTTTCCAACTCACTGAGTCAAATTTTATCGCCATAGCGAAGTGAATAATGGAACGGACTTCGTTGAGCATGTCCTCGAGTCGCTTGTTGCATGCTTAACGACAAGATGTCCTTTTACAGATCTAATCCGAGCATAGATATGATCCCAGGCCATCCTCTTATTTTTTAGGATGAACCGTTGCTCATTCGACTTCAGAAGCCATGGCGGTCGAGAATCAAGACCGGTGATAATGGTTCGACCGGTCGAACGATCGATGTTTGGTAACCCTAGTTTCACCCACTTCTGCACTAAAACACAAGCAACCCTCTTAATAAATAAACCATGATTTAAGAGGGATTGTGTGGACATTAATCATGTCTTCCTCTTGCAGGCTTTATTAATTCCTGTGTCTACAGAAAAGTTTCACCAATGAAAAGCAAGTTATTAAGCATACTTCCACATGCACTCTTTTCTTTTTTCTCTAGTTTCAAAGTCAATTTTAGAATCGATCATGTGCACAGTAAACGAAATTATCATTCTCATTTTTCTTTTTCAACAATTATAATATATATATATAAATAATAACTCCATGCATGGAGTTTCGAGCTCCACATGCATCTCCACGATTTTTCGTATAAAAATAGGAGCTGCGTCAAGGAGTGGTCCTTACTGATCTGATGATAGATAATGAGAAATTGAAATATATTCAATGCGTGATATTATTCTTGTCAAAACATTGATTTGGGATATAACAACGAAAGATACTCTTCGGATGCTCACTCAAGTTGCAAGACTCGTCTGACAGAGAATCAAGATCACTAAGCATGGTCCCCATATGGTCCAAGTAGAAATAAATGACAATTTATAATTTTTTATTATTATTTTAAATCATTTTTAAAAGGGGAAATTTTCCGATCTATTTTAACCTTATTGAACGGATGTCAATTTAATCTTGAACTTTCTAATTTTTACAATTTAGTCTTAATGCGAAAATTCAAATGTAGTTATTCTGATCAATTTTTGCCAAAAGTCGCTAACGTGGTGGCGTGCCACATAAGATGATGGGCAATAGCTGGATAGCCACGTTGGCGTTTTTCGGAAAAAATTGATCGGAATAACTACATTGGAATTTCATGCAAAAGTTTAAATCTAAATTGATAAAATCGAAAAGTTTATGACTGAATTAGCATCCACACAATAGGTATAGAATTGATTGGGTAATTTTTTCCGATTTTGAAGCATATCAAATCTCGCATTAGGTTCCCTTTCTTTCTTTTCTCTTGGTTTTTTTTTTTTTTACAGAAATAAGTTGCATGGTAATTATAGTAGAATCCCTCTTCTGCAGAAGAAATCAGAGTGAGACCATAGCATTGAAGTCCATTAAAAGACTGAGTTTAAATGAGAGAAGAGAGGAGGAAAGCAGGAGTTTGGAGTTTTTCAAAATTTTTAATTGGGACATAGCAAAGAACAACGATCCGGGTCACATGCCCTTGGACCACGAAAAGATTTTGGGAGATCGAAGATCCAAAAAGGTTTCACGTTTAGGAAATTGAAGTTATTTTATTGGATATATATTATTTGGACCTTGAAAGAGACGAGCATACCGGCATCCTCAAATATATCCACCCCTAAAGTTAAGAGTTAATACCATCAAAAAATTCAAATTGATACACCCTTGCTACATTTACTTTAAATTAATTTTTTTGTCGCAAAAATAAAATCTCACACTAATATATCCGTGATAAATCTACCAAAATCTTAAAGTAAGTGGGGGCAAAATTACAAATTTTAGCAGATTTTTGAAAACTTGTTTGGATAAACGTAATGAGTGTACAGGTTTGCATTTTTTTTGTGATACAAAAATTAGTTTGGGGTAAATGTGGCACTACTGATTTGGGATATTTTGTAACACAAAAATTAATTTGGAGTAAATGTGACACGGATATATTGATTTAGGGTATTTTGTGGTATAATCTAAATTTTAAAATAATCTAAATTTAAAATATATATAAAATGATAGAGGTGAGAAGTGAGAACCAGCGGGGGTGGGGGATGGCCGGCAAGGGTCGCCGAGCCCCAGCTAGTGACTGGCAAGCCCTAACTATTAGTTTTAGCCTCTATCTTTTTTTCAAAGTTTTTTTTTTAAATTTAGATTATTTTTAATTTAATTTAATTTAAATAAAAATATTTATTAAATATCATATTTTGACAAAAATGACGTTATTTCACCATCATGTTTCATGTTTTAACCACGTTATCGTCACATAGGAGAGATAAAATATTAAAAGATCCACATCAGTAATTTCCATCAGCAAAGTTGAACGGTGTTAACAGAAAGGACTCGATTACACAAATTTGATAAGTTTTAGAACTTGATTGCATGTTTTGTAAGTTTTAGAACTCAATTGCACTTTCGCAACAAATTTTAGAACTTTCAATGTACATACCCATTCTTATATTTTATCTTTTGCTTCTACTTTGGCTGTTAAATCAATTTCGAAATTCGAACTCTTTCTTGAACCTGGACATTATGAATCTTGAACAACACATGCATGCGGACCCGTTTTAGATCACGTGCAATTATATATGATAATTCGATGCAGGAATTGGGATGAGAAGCCGATGACTAGACAATTTTTCAGGGATGATGTGATCATGAATAGTCTAATTTAGGAAATAATCTGGGAAGAGATCTAATTCGAGAAAGGGATCTACTTAGTATTACTCCCTAATCCAAGTCGTACGTTTGCTTTCCTCTTCTGACAACGTCGATCTGCTCGAAACCGACTGAAGCTAGGATTCATCGAAGGACTTGCTTAAATAGACCTGGAAACCTTTCCCTTAGTCACTCCGACACTAAAGCAAGAAGAGTTCCCGAACCACGTTCCACAATCAACCTTCCGATTCCAATGGCCAACATCACCCAAGACTCGGGTTTTCTCACCAAGAATGGTGGCTCTAGGCCTGCTCGAGAGCCATACAATCTTCCCTCCGACGAAGAATTCTTCGGTTCGCTCGTTGACTATCGACGGGATGCCCTCGATTGTCCCACTCCAAAGGCTACTTCTGACGTCAATGGTTGCAGCCACGGGTGTAGCAAGGATGGTTATGCAGTTAGATTGGACCCTGCTTGGTTTGAGCTTGATCTTAGCCTCACGGACCTTCTGCAAGTCATACGCATGGAGCATCACAAGAGTCGTGGCAAAGAATGATTTTAGTGTAAAAAATCTGAGATCATGAAAGATTTTTGCCTGTTTGAAATTTTTCTTACCTGGATGTCGACATTACTTTGTTGATCCTGTTACCCCGTTACGGGTAATCCTGTTGCTCTCATAGTTTAGTTACAGAATCATAATAACTCCAGAGTCTGAATAATTTCATGAATCTTGAACTGAGAATCGAATCAAATCGAATCGTAGAGTTCGGCCAAACATATAATTTTTGTGTCGTACACATGATAGTTGATGGAAAATTTTAAGAATTAAAGGACGAGATTTCTACGTATAGAAAGATATTGCAGCCCGTTGGTTTAGTAAGCACAAGGAACGTGCTTTTGAACATACAAAGTTTAGTCGGATTGCAATAGATTTTTTTTCAAGCTATAACATACATAGTAAAATACGAGAGAATTCTATGAGTTTCGATCGAATCCATTAATGTGTATCCGATTGAACATTCAATAGTGAATTAATGGAGTCTTTGGCAATTCAGTAGATAATAAATCATCTTAACGACATATATCGTTTCGATCTCGAATCAAACTTAATCGTAAGGTGGCAAATCGATTTTGTAGTAGCTATGGTAAGTTCTTGGGGAACAAGTCCTGCAGTAATGTGCATAATCGATGGTCTAACTAGCCCCTCTGGCATAAATTTGTCTTTCTATACTAAGGGACATACAATCTTACCTGGCAAAACTCATGATGTAAGTAACTTCAACTGAACAAGCTCTCACAGCTTGGGTCAAACATATGCCTTCTGCAAAGAACCTCTTTCCACATACACAGTCAAACAACAAAGATAGGCATTTTGCAACAAATTCAGGGGCACGAATCAAAGCGATTCGCCTTACAAATTGATCTTCGCAGTATATTTTTCATGTGATTTTCGGTTTATCTCGGTTCGCCCGGTTTGTTTCCGGACTTGGTGATTGAAGAAAAGGAAAAACCACAGCTGAAAGCTGTTCATGCCAATTTTCTGTGTTTCCCAATTGCCAAAGGGAAAAGGGCGGACTTAAATAATCAGGCAAAGAAAGTCTGACATGCCAGAAAGAATATCGTGCCCGACAGAGTCACGCTCCTAATAGATCGAGAAAGTCGGACAACTTGTATGTGTAAAAATCTGGTTGAATATCGTTCGCCGGGTCTTGAAGAGCAGATAGAGTTGTCACGCCTGCAGAAGCAGAAGGAGCAATCAAAATATGCACTGAACAACATGAGTATGTTTTAGCAAGTTCATTGAAGACTATAAAACCTAGAAAAACCGAAGAGTTCTGGGACAATTGACTTTCCCGCCTGCGAAAGATGGAGTCCCTACCTGAAAGAACAAGCAAGGTCTTGCAGCCGGCATTCTGCCCAAATAAGATATCGGTGTCCAGTCGATCACCCACCATGCACATCCTGGAACAGTCGATTTGGAACCTGCACTAGGAAAGACTGCATGTTCAGCGCCTTAACGATTACTCACCCCCCACTAGCATTTTCAAAAGTTCCTATACAATGAATAAAATTCAATTTGACGTTCCGTAACCTAGCATTAGCGGACTCCTTAGTCTGTACTTTTACAACATCCTTCCCTTATCTAAAATCATATGGATAGGACAATAAGAAAAGATAAAGATCCAATCATGAGAAAGAAAAGGGTTCTGTCCAAGCATTTTTTCTTACTTCTTTAGTAAAAACTCCATCATGAAGGTTGATGGCTTCCCGACCACTATAGGCTCCTTCTGAGTTGAACCGCAGATGGCTGCAACCATACACCCAGCACCTGAAAGCCAAATATGAGTTAGCTCTCAATGTCAAGGATACTTCCTTGCCATTTATCAACAGAAAACAGAGATGAGTACCAGGCCATTCTTGTAAATCAGTCATGTGTCCTACTGCATCTCGATTCGTCGCAATAAAAAGGCATCCTGGATTCTCACGGATGCAGAGAGTTCCATACCTACCACATATGATTGTCTATTACTTTAGAACAAAAGGAAAAACCAAGTATAATTTCGAAACTCAGAGCATCATTATATATCAAAGATCACATTTCACTGCATCATGTGACTCGGGACAAGCTGTAACGGCCTCTTCCTCATCCAATTACAAGGATTACAAGATGGACAGAGAACTGGTGTATAACAAAACCTGTGGCACTTAATACTCAAACTTTCAATATGACCTTCAGCTGAACTCAAAAAGAGTACTGGAACACAGCCAGTTCCCATCATATAAGGTTTTCACAATAGATGCATCAACATAAACGACAGAAGCAATTCATCATATAAATTCATAGCTATTGATTACAAATTACAATGAGAACTTTTCAGCATTTTCTGTTGCTAGTACTAAAAAATAAGAAGTCATGTGTGTCCTGGGAAACTTTCGAGAAGCATGAAAGACCAGCGCAGATAATGTGAAAGGTAAGAAGAACAGAAGATTTAGAGTTTCTCACTGAAGCTTGTAGTAGTTGATGAAGGGGTCAAGCCCAACCACGACTGCTCCAACCTGAAAAAAGAAGTTGCATGCAAGCTCCTTAGAGCACCGAATCTAGAAGAGAAAGCATACAAGAACTGAATAGCTATTACACTCTTATCATGTTCAAAAAGGCAATTTGATTTCCACTCCGCTGTCTTTTTGCCATCTTCCTGCAAATGAAGTCATCGATGTCGCTAGTTAGTATTTTGAAAGAGCCCTTTTTTCCCATTATTTTGCTACTTGAATTCTTGACATATAAAGCAATAACGGATAGCTCAAAAGCACATTCCAGGTGATGATATTGTCTCCTTTTCACTGAAAACATCATCTAGTTGGGAAAAAGTTCTCACCGGACCTCCAATGCCAGTATATCCAGCAAGCTGGAGTTCCTCTATAATGCCTTCGCCACCGATCGCATAAACCTGAACACCATGTTGAAAATTAACCGTTAGCAAAATGGATGACTTGTATCAACAAGACTTGAGTGAAATTCCTTCTTTTTCTTGTCAGTAAACAGAAGAGCAAAGCAAGATAGTGGCGACTGAAAACGTCCATATTCCACAATGCACACCGGTGAATGGAATAGTTAAGCCTCTGAAATGACACGGGATCAATAACATGGATCTTCTTATTTGATCGAGCTCTCCTAATGCCATATTCTCCTAAAGAACTGTATTTTTCTAGGACCAAGCTTCGGTCTGTTTGCTCCGAGCAACTTCCACAAAGTCGCATTTCTTTGTAAAGTGCATCCACGAAGTCACATTACTTTCGAAGAACCTTAAAGAATCAAGTGTGATGTCTTTGGTACGTTGGGTGTGTCCTACAATTCACTATTCTCACTAACCACTGCCATTCTAAGATGTCTTCATGCCGCACTCGCATTCCGAATGCTTCATGTTAGGCCTATTTAAGTCAACATGCTCGATAAAAAATTACAAATTTCCTGCATTATCTAACTACCATCAGTAAGTCGGTATCATCCCATCAGGAGTGCAATCAAAAGTTTTCGAATTCTCTCTGCTCATGAGTTAGCAGATCGCTGCTTCGACTGTTTCGTTCCAAACATTGAGCTCGGTGCTTAGCAATTACTACGCCTTAGAAGAATGCATTATGCTTTCAGGGAGGATAAGCACAAGAGGACGCCTCACCTTCTTGTCTTGAGGAAAATCATTGACCTTCAGATACATCGCGGCCGCGAACGAGGACGAGAAGATCTCATCCTGCGAGAAAACCGCCCCGGATTGAACCACCCATTCGATCGAGAACCAACAGTAAAAGGAACAGCAATGAAAACGAACCTCGCTGACAGAAATCCCAAGAGACTGGAATTTCTTCGCGAACTGCCTCCTCGACTTCGACGAATTGTTCGTCACGAAGACCAACTTCTTCCCCTGAATTCCACGCGCCGACAACCTCGGATCAAACAACGCACGCTAACGACGAATGGCGATAGGAACAGAGAGACCCGACAGTTACCTTGGATCGGAGCAAGTCCAGAGTCTGAGAAACGCCGTCGATGAGAGTATCTCCCTTCCAGATAACACCTGACAACGACGCGGTCAATCGGCCAATTCAAGAACGACAAAAGGGTAACGACAATGGCGAGACGACAGAGCCGGACCATCGCAATCGAAGAGGAAGGCGTCGACGGAATCGAAGAGGTCGAGGAAGGTGCGAGGAGAGAGCAGCTGCGTCGCTCCGGCTGCCGAGCTCTGGACTGCTTCCATTCGCTTCTTGCTTGGGAGTTCTCAGACGACGCAGGGCCTGAGGAAACCACGAATCGGGAGAGCGGGTCCGACAATGGCGAAACGTGATGAAATTCGATTCTCTGCGTGTGCGCGAATTGTGGAATGAGAACCAAGGCATATGCTTCTCATGCTAATAAAAAATTTATTTAGACAAAAATTCCAAACCTGTACCCTCGTCCAAATGTACCCTTCGTGAGCGGTTTGGGATATGACGTGGAGGATAGATTTAGTTAGGAAAAATTATCAAAAAAAATCTTGAATAAATTGTACGAATAACAATTTAGTCCTAAACATTTTAATAATTTGCCAATTTAATCCTTAAACCTAATTTTGGCCGAAAATCTCTAACGTGAATGTCAACCGTGCCATATAGGACAACTGGTCCTTATGTGCACCATTTTTTGTAATTTTTTTTCTTTTTTTTTCTTTTTATTGTGGCCAAAAAGGGTTCCAACCCTCACCTAGGCCCATGCAGCCAGCAAGGCCACGACCACCTCACCCAAATTTGGTGAGGGATTGTAGGCTCTCGCCGACCACAATGACAAAAGAAAATTGTAAAAAAAAATTGTCCATGTTGATATCAATTATGCCATGTAGAATGGCCAACTCTACATATGAGATTCTCTGCCAAAATGGCCGAAATAACTAAATTGGTTTTCAAAAATATTATGACTAAATTGGCCAAATGAAAAGAGTTAGGACTAAATTAACATCAATACAATAGTTTAAAACTTTTTTGGTAACAATTTCAATTTAGTTAAGAGCACCAATTTAGGATTTTCGTGAGACAAAATTTAATTCAAGACAAATGTGTCATAAAAATACTAGTTTAAGAATTTTTATAAAACGGAAAGTAGTTTAATGGAACGTGTCATAGGATACTAATATGAGATTTTAAATAATATACACTTTTTTTTTTGTGTTGGAGTCAATTGTCGTTAAAAGGCATCTCAAGACTCACTAGTGGTGCGAAAGATGCGAAGATCCTAAATTCAATTCATAGTTGAACTGAGAAATCGCAGTAGCCACTTGTTAACTGATCGATGATATCACGTCACCAACTTGAAAAATGTAGTGTCATGTAGTATGCTTTCTCTATTGCATGACGAATATCATCGGTTATGAATAGGATGAGCAATCGTGTCAATTCAATCTAAAAACCGAACCGAATAAATAATGGAGGAACCAGGCCTTGACTGATTAGATTCCCGATTTTATACCACGAACTGTCGAGGTCAGTTTTGAGCTTTTTTTGGCTATGTGTTAGAGATGGGTTTCAAACTTGGGAAGGTTAGAATCCATTAATGCTTTAATTACATGTTTTCCTGAAAATAATAGTTCTATTATTAAAATTTAGGCTCGGTTTCTGACATGACTCTGAAAATCGGTTCAATACCCAATTTCAAAAATCGAGAACCGACTCTAATAGGGTAGATTTTAGGTCTGAAACCTACCCATTTTGAAACCAATTATGCTTAGTAACGACGATTTGAACAATTCACAACATATGAGTAGATGAGATGCTTTAGCTTCATAGAATATAAAAATATTAATCAATATTCGCTTTCATCCTTTCTCTGGCTTAGTTCAGTGTCATATCACTTGGCCCAACCATATGGGCTTTTTGCTATGAGGCTTTAAATGGGCTCCAAACTTCCAACCCGAACAAGCCCTAAGGTTAATATATTGGATGTGGTGGGCAAGTTATCTTTTTCTCGCGCCCGACCCGCCCATCTAGATCCATTCAATTATAGTACATATGCCTAAAGCCATGTGGTCTGTGCATCAAATAAACAAGTGCGTCTAAATTGGCAGCCCAACATGGTTGTCAAATGAAATGTCCAACGGCTGCATTTCGCAATCAAAATGCCCAACTACTTAAAAGGAGGTTATCCCACAATAAAATTAAAAAAAAAACAACAAAAGGAGGGCGCGTTTGGTAACATTTCTGGTCTCGAACACAATTTCTGTTCAAATATAGTTTTTCCTATTTCTATTTCTGGATGAGTTTCTGAACAGAAGAATGCGTTAGGTAATTGCACAGAATTTCTATTCTCGAAATAGAAAAATAATAGAAATGTGTTTGGTACAACCTTAAAAATCTATATTCCTAATGACGGTTGCGACCAGCGGTGGGGACTAGCAATAGCAGTGGTGATTGGCAACTCACATGGGTCATTAGTGGATCATGGACTCATGGGTGTAAAGACGACTATTCGGTTACGCTAGGCTTGTTCCATTAAAATGATATTGTTTCTCTTTGTTCCTGAGAACAAAAAGTATATTTTTTTTCCTTCTTGTTCCCTAACCACTGATCTATTTCGAACAATGGAAAAATTAATTGACATACACAAACTGATTTTGGTTTTTTTTTTTTTGTTCCTGAGAAAAAAAAAGGAAAAAACTGAGAAACAGAAATGTTATCAAACAAGCCTCAAAGTTGTCGACGGACTTGTTTCTTATGAGTTATTCCGTTGATCAAGCTATCTTGGCTCGAAGCTAAACCAATCAAAGGTTCGATATTCGAACTTTGAATGATCAAGAACATGTTGCCGGCCAAGTCAAACTCAAGCTTGACTCATCAAAGTATTCGAAATGCTCGAATTTGGATCAACCCTAACCGGATGATATTCAAAGTGGGTCGAGCTTCACGTAATCTAGTTTCCAAAGCGTTGTAAAATTTAGAACGATACCGTATTCATATTTTCCTTGATTAGCAATCTTAAAAGATGATGAAACACTTATGAAACCAGTAATTCAATCATATAACTTCTCGGGTCGTTGAACATGCCGATCAAAACTTACCTGACAAGGACTTTCCCTATGAACAATCAAAGGGAAAATTACAAAAAAAAAGTCATATACCTATTGCAATTGCGCCATTTCAATCATATACTTTTTTTTTGTTACCAATTAAGTCCTAAAATTTTCGCAATTGTGCCAATTCAATTTATTTAGCTGATCGGCGTTGATATGGATAATTTTTTAAATAATTTTTCTTTTCTTTATGTTACTTTTTTGTACTTCCTTTGTGGTGGTGAGCTATTGCTAGTAAGGGTCGCGAGACACTAGTCAAGGCCATCTTAGCAATGGGTGAGGCGGCCTCGCCTAGATTTGGGCAAGCAAGCATGGCCACAGGCAAGGCCAGCCTTACCAAGGCCTCGCCGGCCACAAGTGAAGTCAGCCATGGCCTCCCCCAGACTTAGGCGAGGGCTTCATGACTCTCATCTAGTGGCCGATGAGCTCCGGTGATCCTCGACGGCCATAGAGGAAGTACAAAACAAAAAAACACAAAGAAAAGAGAACAAAAATATTATAATATTAACATATTATTAAAAATTGTTCATGTTAGCACCGACCGATCAAATGAACTGAATTGGAATAATTACACTACACTTATGACTTTTGTGGTAATTTTCCCGACGATCAAACCCATTTCTCAATTCAATAGAAGCCAAAAAAGAGCTAAATAGGGCTCCAAACACAACTTTTTCTAGCAGCGTATTATCCAAATGAGTCTGGACCGAATGTCCATTCAAGGAATTACTCCGAGTCAAATATTATCGAATTCAATCCGACTTTGCTCCAATGCTCAAAAAGTCTAAAAATCAGAGCTCGAAGTAGACATCACCTCCTGCCAAAGAAACGATTGATGAAGAAAACAATGTGAAACCGATAAGGTTTCACAACTTGTGCGATTGGGAATTTGCTTATCTTTTCCTAAATTCTTCTCTGACGGCTAGTGGTGCTCCCTTGACCATCCTCACTCCTCAGTCCTCCAAAATTGACTCAAAAACAAATATTTTAAATATAAATTAAAATAGTCCCCTTCTTTTTCCAAATTCAAGAATGGATGGCCGCCTAAACTCAATTAAAAGAAAAATAAAAACACTAAAATCCGATAATCTCACCTACCCTCTTTTTTTTTTGGTCGAACACCCACCCTTGACAGTTATTAAATTACAAACTCCCAGCACTGCCCACCATCATTTTGACTTTATTGTCCACCGCAAAGTTGGGAGAGATCTACAGTTGGAGCTGACCCGCTCAACATCAGACGGCTCGCGATTCAGCCCTTTGTAGGATCGGACGGTCGAGATCCTTTGCTCCCGACTGGGAAAGGTGGCGGGGGACATCTGATCCTACAGGTGAATTTTCATTTCATTTCATAAGAAAAGAAAGGGGGGCCCACCATAAAAAAAGTAAAAAACGAGAAAAAGGAAAAGATATTCGGCGATGTTTGCTGGGACCCAAACTTGGCACTTGCGAAGCGTGGACTGCGCAGTTTGGTACGAAGTGACATAATGACGTCATTTTTTGTCCACTTCCTCACGTGCGAAGCATGGACTATGCAGTTCGGTACGAAATAAACGATTTTACAAAAAAGGTAATTTATTAATAATCACTTATATCGCATATAAAAATAAATAAACAAATAATATTTTCATCGTCAGTAATAATATTGAGATACAAGTTACTATCGATAATGAAAACATTTCTCCTTGCCTTGATTAATTATTTCAACTGATACAAGCTATCATTTATTTTTTGCCAAAATAAATATGTTAATCGACCCGTTATTTGTGATTGAATGTTGATTATGCACGCTCACAACTGCTTTGTTACTTAGGATGTTGCTTATTTAGATCGGCTTTAACATGCCTAATATCATTTCTTTTTATGTAGAGTCATTTCTAATCGAGTGCTCATTAATGACTCCTATAATGCCTCTAAATTATCTGTTAGGATTTTGACTGTTCTTACAAAACATCAAGACATTATAGCTTCTCTTATTCACGAAATGCCCCTAATTCAAGCTACTCTAAATCCAAGCACAACCTTGAAAAAGAGAAGGCATATGCATACATCCGGCACAATAGGTGGAGCCAAATATCCAATGGAAATCATATACAAGATTTTCAAGAATATCATTTGATCATCTGCATCAATCCATTGGATATTTTTGATTTGTGTCTATATTGCGATAGACTACTAGACATGCGATTAAGCAATTCACGTGTTGAAGTTCGACGAGAAATCGCAAAATATCACAATGATCAAGGGGCTCGTCTTGTTGCTCGCTCCAAACAACCGTTCGCATTGACAAAATTGTTATCCGCCGGATCCTTAATAGTTATATTGATAATCTAATTATAATAATCCCCCATTCAAAGAAAAAGACAATTTCATAATCACTTAATTATTTTTTTGTGTGGTGCGAGGGACTATTGATGTAACACCCTACGCCTCCAGCATCCAGTAATTTCTCCGTGTGAAGGCAGATTGGTGCGTTTCTGAGCTCAAGTTGATTTAAAAAATTCAAAAAAATAAAAATTGAAGAAAGTCTTTGTCCAGGGAGCAATCGCGTGAAGCCACGTGTCGCGAAGCCGAAGCTTGCCCGCTGATCCTGTCCTAAAGAACCGGAAGTGGAAACTCACGAACCCCGTTTTCCCCTAGAAATCACGACACTGCCACTGCGCTTCCGAGGGAATCCCCAAACGCGCCAAAAATTTTGTCGACGTATTTTTTTATTCAAAGTTTTTATAATTTTGAGGCCGAAATATGCGCTTTTACGTCTGGCTCCGGTATCTACAGTTCTTTTACATCAGGATATACGAATATATATAATTTATCTATAAATAGAGGAGAGCTAGACCATAACAAGTCCTTAAAAGACTAAATCCAAGTCATCGTCTGGATTTCGGGATTACTTGAGTGTAAAACAACGAGAGGATATTATCGGGAATGGAGTAAGAAAAATATATTGTACAAATTAGAGAGTTTGGATGTGTAGGCACCGACACGTCAGAATAAGAAATGCATTCGTGAAGTTCATCGCCACTGTAATGTAAATGAACAGGCCGTGGAAGCCATAAATGATAGTTTGCTACCTCTTTCGTGATGGGGTGATCCTCGTAATCAACAATAAAGAATTCATGAGAGACCTCCTCTTACGAGAATATGTTTTCTTGTTGAATTATTCCTTTTTATTCCCACACTGCTTTTATTGGGTTTTTGGAAGAAGAATCGGTGTTTGACTATTGAGGAACAAAGCAAAAGGATGTTCTCATTTTGCAAAAAGCGAAAACGGCGACCCTTTAAAGGCCATTGTCACAATCACTTTAAATACAATTTTTTTTTTTGTTGGGCAGGACAATGGTGGACGATGGATACTATGCCATGAGGGTAGGCAATCGAACTGGTATCATTCAGCAACCAAATCGAACTGGCCTCATCCGACTGGTTCCAAGTTGGTTCACTTGAGGATCAAGTAGATTTTTGGGTAAAAATTTCGTAAATCAACCTTGGCCAATTCAAATCCTGATTTTACACATCGTCGGCTCTATCCTAGAACTTAATCAGTGCTTACAATTTTTATTTCTTTTACTTTGTTTTAGGAAAGGAAATAGATACATTGAAGCTAGGTTTCAAATTTAGGAAGGTTAGGAAATGTATTATGCTTTTCTAAAATAATAGTTATATTACATAGAGTTAAACTCGATTTCCGAGCCGACCCTTAAAATAGGCTGGATCCTAAGAGGACCGGTTCCATTCACAATTCCAAAAATCAAGAATCAACTTTAACAAGGTAAGTTTTAGCTTCTTGATATGAAACCTACTCACATTGAAGCCAATCACCTCTACTATGCCATCAAAGAGTTAATCATCGTAAATCACTCTACAATTTTTTTTTTGGGCCGAAAAATCACTTTACTTGACATAGTTCAATAAAAAGGTTTAGAAATCACCTTACCCCTTTTTATTTCCTAGTTTAATTTCTAACATTTTGTTGTGAATGATTTGAGAAGCAAACCTATGTTGACTCATGCTCTCCCACCCGCTTGAGATAACTCCCTCGCTAACCGGAAAAAAATCTGGTCAATCTTCAAAGCCACATTGTATATGCCACTCACTCAATTCAAAAGGTCAAAGAGTGACAATTAATGATTTGCCAAAGCAGTAAAGCCAATGAGCAACAAAAGACTGGTCAAAGTTTGCCTACCTAGCATCTACCCACCTTCTCCAAACAGCAGTTTCACGTTATAAATCTTGGTGGTCTACACTTTCTTTTGACCCGAATTTATGACGTCAAAAAAGAAAAAAAGAAGAAGAGAGAACCTAGGAAGGACTAGCATATTAAGTCATGTTGATATTAGTTAAGTAATTAAGTAGGTCAAGGTTAAAAAGGGACTTACCAACTTTCTTTCTTAGGCCAAGGTTCGAGAACTATTTATTGCGAATGCACCCTTTAACAAAATTCCGGCCTAATCTAAAGCTTCATCAAATAGAAGCCTCTTTGGAGTACATTGATTCAAATCTCCAATGAGCTCGAGTTATTATTATATGAATTCGAGCTGTTGTGCATTTCATTTCCCTTTTCCAGCTAAAGTGGTCACGCTCTATTAAAGTTTAGATTCTCCCAATAGAATTCTAAACAAGATTCCTGCTTTGCGAACCGCTTTTCTTCCATTCCATTCTATTTTAGCGAATATGCTATTTAGACATTTTCACCTAGCTCCTTTTTAAATAAGCCACAACTAGCCCACATTCAAATTCTCTATGGATGAAAGTTGATCAAATCTCAACTGATCTCACATCATACTTTTCTTTACATACTTAAGCATCGATATCATATTAAATGTTGGAAGTAGTTGGGCCCTTTTGGAAAAGCAAGCTACTTTTCGATTAACTTTAAGTGGAATGATACCGATCAGCATCTCAACAAAAACCTTTTATTATTACATACACATATTAATTAATATGCCGACTAAGTTGTTTAAACGCTCGTGAAATGACAAAATCGATTTATCAAATGACATAACAAACCCTGATGGGCATTTCAATTAACAGATTCAACTCGATAAATTACTCCCGTGAGTCAACTATAAAATCTTAACATTATGTTTTTTAATCATGGGAAAATCAGCAGAAATCGACAATTTGGGAGATGTGTAGAAAAGGGAAAATAATTCGAAGATCTTCTGACCTCAAAATAAATCACTCAAGTGGGGCCAATTTAGGCACAAAAACGCACGAGCAAATCAGGACAAAAAACCGCATATCTGGAACGTGGAGAGAGAGAGAGAGAGAGAGAGAGAGAGAGAGAGAGAGAGAGAGCCAGTGGCAGCCCCGTAATTTAGCGCAAATCCCTGCCTTGTTTGGGGGATGGATTTGAGGACTGTTGAACACATGGGGAGCTCGCTCCTCTACAAAAGCCCGGGCCGAGCAGGCGACTCTTGAGTTCGTTGTCGCTCTCTCTCTCTCTCTGTGATTGCTTCGCTCCGTTCGAGGATTCTTCGGTTTTGCCAGAGAGCGAGAGCGGGAGACGTAGAGCTCGGTCCTCCTCGCATCAATGGCGGATCTGAAGTCCAAGTTCTTGGAAGTGTACGAGGTCCTGAAATCGGAGCTGCTGAAGGATCCGGCGTTCGAGTTCTCCGACGATTCGCGCCAGTGGGTCGACCGGGTGTGTCTCGAAATCCCGACTTGCTCGAGTTCCCCTTTTTCTGTCGTTTGCTGGGGATGCGTAATTAGGAAAAATTAAACGGTGTTTTGTTTTTGGTTCTTGGTGTGTATCGGTTGCCGTGGTAATGCCGTGCTCTTTTTGCCGATGTTCGATGCTAGTACGGTCAGACACGAGAGTTGTTCTTCGCCTGGATGAGTATCTGGGTAGCATCCGAATTAAAAAATGTGGTGGTCAGAAGGATTTAGATATGGGTTCGATTGAGTTGAGCCCCAAGGAGCTGAATTAGTGTTCATATGTTCAGCTGTATTGGTGGGACTTGGATCTGTGACCCCTATGTTAATTAAAGATGAATGGTTTATCTGTGGAAAGATGATGTTTATATGTATAATTTTCGACAACGAAAAAGCGGACGATTCTGTTTTTGTACAGATTGGGTCTTTCCACTGATTTAATGAGCTAAAGGGCTGAACTAATCAGCGGAAACTATGCCGGTTCTTAAGTTTGTTTAAAGCTTAGCTGTTTCTGGCATTGTTTTGTTATTGCAACAACATGTCTGACTCCTTCCTTGTGTACATGTGAAGTTACAAGGATAACTTTACGAGCCATCGCATTGATCACGTGTCGATATCAGGATAGAAAGAGGTCTTCTTGTGAGCCGATTCATTAATATCGTTCTCATTGTGAGTGCAAATGTAAGGACGCGTTGTTTGTTGATTTCGTGGAGTAGATTAATTCATTACCTTTCACTTATCCAAAATCGAAACTGCTAACTCTCTCTCTCTTGATGAAGTGTCATATTAGGAAGCATATGTGCATATCTAATAACTTGCCATAGGTTTTCAGTCAGGATTGCGGGAACATATTGGTAATGTAACTTTGCTTTGTCATCCCAACTCAAACCCGTTTAAAAGGATCTAATCTCATGCATGGTTTGTATAGAAAGTATTTTATGAAGCTTCATGTCCTTGAATTTTCTCACTCATCATGGTGCAATAGATTTAGATACAAGATTTAGGTAAATCGTGTCCAATTTAAAAATTTAATCAGGTGCATTGCCATGTTGCTTCTCTGACAGTTGGCAGCAATCCAGGCACCTTCCTATTCAAACCTTGTCATGATTTAAGCAAACGGCCATGGGGGTTTGATAATTATCTTGTGATCTGGAACCTGGATAATTTGCTTTTTTCTTTTTTAGGGCTATTAGAATGTTTCGTTAATTTCAAAGAAGAAGCTTGTAATCATATGCTGACTAAAGTTCCACCTGCAAATGTTTGTGCAAATTAATTTGTGTCTTTTTTAGTTCACCGAATAATATTGGACTGAAATCGTGTTATATGTCTTTCTTTTCCTAACTTAAGTTTTTCTTTCTGTGCTTGTTATTTCAGATGCTGGACTACAATGTGCCTGGAGGTGAGCAAATATCATTCCCTGTTTGACTGTGATGATATTTATCATCAGTCAAAGATTTACTATTCCTAGCTTCATGGATTATGTCGGTGTCCAGAATGTCTTGTAGACGGGGGATGTTTTTTCTGACAGGCAACTGGTTTCTTTCAGGTAAACTGAACAGGGGCCTCTCTGTAATTGATAGCTACAAATTGTTGAAAGAAGGGAAGGACCTGACTGAAGAAGAAATTTTTCTTGCAAGTGCTCTGGGTTGGTGTATTGAATGGGTATGGCCATAGCAATTTCTTTTCCATTCCAATTCTATACATCCTTCTATGTCAGTCAAGGTTCATAGCACCTAGCACAGGCACCTTATTCACGATTTGTCCACATGGTTTATTGACTACCTAGTACATCTCCAATCTGATATCTACTGTGATTATCATGTGCAGCTCCAGGCATACTTTCTTGTTCTTGATGACATTATGGACAGCTCTCATACACGGCGTGGACAACCTTGCTGGTTTAGATTGCCCAAGGTTGGTCTTAACAAATCTCCTGGACTGACATTATGGTTACCACTGTAGATAATGCAATTAACTTGTTAGGAAATTTGTTGTAGGTTGGATTGATTGCAGTAAACGACGGGGTTCTACTGCGCAATCATATTCCTCGAATCCTTAAGAATCACTTCCGTGGGAAGCCTTACTACGTAGATCTGCTGGATTTGTTCAATGAGGTACCCTTTTACTCCTTCAATTACATTAGATGAAATGCTCAAATCTCAGAAATTTGGTAAACTCATCTGTGATTTTCATTATAACCAGGTGGAGTTTCAGACGGCATCGGGCCAAATGATAGACTTGATTACCACTCTCCAGGGAGAAAAGGATTTATCTAAATACACATTAACTCTGTGAGTGAGCCATTTTTCAATCATTCGAATATGTCAAAAAGATAATGGAGCTGTTTTCTTCACGGATAAAAAAATCTGATAATGTAGAAATTTGGGTTACCTCAGGGAATATGGCATCTATTTCTTTTCCAAAATATACCATTTAAGTTGTACGAGTGGAGATAAAAAGAGGGTTTGTTCCAGATACTTCTGTTTTTTTGGCCTATAATCAATAACTCATGGATTGGACGAACATCCAATGATGCCTTTGGATTTATAATTAGCGGACTAAACCAATGTACCACATGCTGTACACCATCCTTCTGTGACACACAAGGCTAACATGATATTTATTAGTGGAATGTCTGTCTAATATTACAAATTGCACGTTCTTCTCTCCTTCTCCTCTTTAGTTCCTTCTCTGCAGCTCTTCACCATCTGTCCATTCTTTGCTTTATTGTTTCTTATCTGATGTATATATTATTGTGTTGTGCAGTCATCGGCGTATTGTTCAGTACAAGACTGCGTATTATTCATTCTATCTTCCAGTGAGTAAAAAAGACTTCTTATGGTTGATTTGTTATTGCATTGGCTATGTTTTTCTCTCTGATGCTTTAAGCAAGCATTGAACATTGATGTGTTGCCGTGATGGTTACGTTTTCCTTTTCCTTAAACTGCCCTGTTTGAGTCTTTTCTTATTTGGTTGTCATCTTACTCTCAAGTCTTCTTTGTTAAGTTACCTTTTGTTCACATCATATTTGCTCAGGTTGCTTGTGCATTGCTGATGGCTGGTGAGGACTTAGAGAAGCATGTTGATGTAAAGCACATTCTTGTTGAGATGGGGACTTACTTCCAAGTCCAGGTAATTTCTTTTAATATGCTTAATAATTTCAATTCATCCTTCTCAGTAAATGTAGATCATGAGGGCAAAATGTGGATCTAGAGGGAATTCTTAAGTTAGCTTCTTCCATAGGTGAAGTATGTGAATAGGAAGCACGATCGGAATTCTACAATTGCAATCTGTTTTTCTGATTTCTGTATGATTAACTTACGTCTCCAATGGGGTGCTAATTAGAGTCTTTTAGAAAATGTTCCTTCTATTCAAAGTATCGTGCCCTTATTGATGATTATTATTTTTGCTATTGTAGGATGATTATTTGGATTGCTTTGGTAATCCCGAGACCATTGGTAAGGTGAGGTTCATAGTTACCGGAATCTGAACTCTCATCATGCAAATGGATTAAGGTTGTGTCTCATCCTTTTGCTCATGGTTTTTCCATTTAATTCTGTGGTTACAGATCGGAACAGATATAGAAGATTTTAAGTGCTCATGGTTGGCTGTTAAAGCACTTGAAATCTGCAACGGGGAGCAGAAGAAGCTGTTGGAAGTAAGATCAGCGATCCTCCTTATCTGATTCTTTCTTTTCAGCCTGCAACTTTTCTCTTATTGTTGTTCGACGATGACCAGGAGAACTATGGGAAACCAGATCCATCAAATGTTGCGAAAGTGAAAGCCCTCTACCATGAGATCAATCTTCAGGTTTTGTTCTTATTTACTTTTTGCACTTTAACTGGTAATAACGAACGTGGACCAACTCATGGCTGTTGTATGAGAAACTGTCACCTTTTCTCATTCCTATGCTTCTCTGAAATTTATATAAAGTAACATCTTTCTGTATCTATGTGATCCCGTTCCTTTTATTTTAATTCTTTCGGAACTGCTGTTTTGATTTCTTCCTACCGCTACCTGCCATGCCAATTCAATAGGGTGTCTTCACGGAGTATGAGAGCAAAAGTTATGAGAAGCTGACGACCTCCATTGAAGCACATCCGAGCAAAGCAGTGCAAGCAGTGCTCAAGTCTTTCTTGGGTAAAATCTACAAGAGGCAGAAATAGAGAGAATCCTTTTCAGACAAGCAAATATGAGTCAGACGTTGCAAGCATTCTCCTACTCCAAGTTGTCGGGGATTTCTAATTTGTGTTCTTGAAATCGTAAGAAGACAAGTCTTCCTGTATCCCATTCTTGTAACATTTATCCCGATGATGCAACCTTTGGCATTTAAATAAAATTGTTGGGTTTTTATTCTAATTGTTGCTGGCGAGCGAACATGAAATTTGAGCCTTTAATGTTACGACCGTCTCTTTATATTCTCAGGTATGCTGCAGATTAGGTTCCATATATGGTGCTAGGATCAAAATATAAACAATAAAACGTGATCCTACTTCCATTCCTGAACAGGATTCGACGCCGAAATCAAGTCGGTGAAATATGTAGCTTCGAAAAGAGATCATTTCGCCCCAGATACCGACTTTTCAAGCTTGGTTCTTCCCCTCATTATGGCAGCCCATCTTGCTAATTTAAGCTTTATCATAGTCCCACTCCATCTTTGTTTTTGACAAATGTTACTGCCGTATCTTTACAAATGAAGATTCTGAGAGTCCAAGAACAGATCGACACGTAAAATCGATATAATACCAGCTGCCTATGATCGGATCGAACCTGTAAAGACGGAAATTTTCGGTCCATCGAGGAAAAAGCCGCACACTTAGTTTCTCTATGTAGAGCCCTTATGAATTGCCTGTTTGCAGAGGAGTATCAGAGCATGAACATAGTTTTCCCGTGTGGGAAATTCCCTTGTAACTCAGTACTCGTCAGGCGTGCTTAGTGCCAATGCAGTGCACCCTCAACATTCAACATCAAGGGTAGTGATATCGATATCGATTTTGAATGAAACCAGAAACCTCCGACGCACTCGGAGTCTCGACTCAGTAAACCTTCCCTTTTCTCCGGCACCGAATTCCAGAGATTTCGGGATCTTGCAAAGGGTCGTCTTACTGCACGAATCGGTCGACATGCTTCAAAAAGTCGAAACCAAAAGAAAGATTTGTTCAACAGGCTTTGGATGATCAGGAAAAGGGAAAGCAAACAACCAACTTTTTGAATCAACAGGCAAGAAAAGAGGGAAAAAGAGTACTTTACTAAATGGATGTTAACAAAGGTGAACGCCTTTTCAATGGAAAAGTGACATGAATCTGCATCAACGTCTTAGGCTCCAACTCAATTATCCTGGTGCTTTGACAGCGACGCCTAATGAACTTGGGAAAATTACCAAAAAAGTCATAAACCTATTATAATTATGCCAATTCAATTTTAATTTTTTTTTTTCTAGTTCAGTCCTAAATTTTTTTATAATTGTTCCAGTTTTGTCCATCCGGCAAATTTTGATTGGCCGGCACTGGTGACGAAATATTATAATATATATTTTTTCTTTTTTCGAATTTCTTTATTTTTCTTTTTCCTTCCCTTCCCTCCCCTTCTTCTTCCTTGGCCGATCACGTCGAGCTCACCCAGCCGCGACGAGGCTTAGCCTCGCCTAGCCGCGGTGAGGCTCGGCCTCGCCCAACCACGGCGAGGTTGGGCCTCACCAGATCTAGCGAGACGAGGCCCGCCTCACCATGGGCGGGCGAGCCTCTCTCGAGACCGGCCAAGACGACCTCGCTGGCTGCTAGGGGTGTGCAAAAGAATCGGGAACCACCTGCCCACCCAAGAATCGGACTGGACCACCCAAGAACCGGCGTTTTCTAAGAGGACCAGTCCGGTTCTCGGTTCCAATTTCTTGAAACCGTTGGGTATTGGTCTGGTTCCCGGTTCTAGGTGCGGAACCACCCACTTGCCCACCCGGACCGGTATATATATTATTTATATATGTATGTATATATTTAATTTTTTAAAAATAAAATCTTAAGGCTAAAAATAAAAATTGTGTCTTCTCCCACTCAGAATTGCTCATAAATCTCTCTAGTCTTAACATCATGGCCTTGTTGTCGTCGCTCTCTCACTCTCGCTCTCGATCCCCTCCGGCCTCGTCGATCGTCGCTCACTAAGACAAGGCTCAGTCGAAGGGAGAGAGGAAGGCGCAACAGAAATCAGGATCTGCGGCATCTTTGTCTCCATCCCCGTTGTCGTTAATTCCCCTCGATTTTCCTTTCGCCGCACGAAACTAGGTAATATTTCTATTTCACTTGAATCGCTCATGTCCTGTTCTTTTGAAGGGGAAACCAAAATGCCTTCCCCTCTGCTCCCATCTCGTTTACATTCCTCTCGGAGCTTGCTATGGACTTCTCAAGCATGTAAGTCAAGCGGGCCTTGCACATGAGACCTTAGCCTTTGCATCTATGTTGGTAACTAGTATGATCGTGTGGCTTTTACCTCATACCATCTTTGTCTTTGCCCTGAATGAGGAATAATACGTGGGTTTGGTGCATGACATTTCTAGGTTTTACTCTGTTGAACTTAAGTTTTTCCTTTTAATCCATAAAAGCAACTTTGCATAACAGTCCTTATCAACTAAGCAAATGCTGCTATAAGTTCAGAATCATGGTCTCACTCAGCAGCAATAAGAGTTACCTTATTTTCACTTGCTTTTTTTAAGTTCTATAATTATAACAAAGCATTATACTATGGTTTAAAGAATAAATGACAGAAATAATAAACATATAACAACATGAACTTGGCTCGCGACCAAGATGTGATGTACTAGGGACCAGTTCCATGAACCCACCCAAGAACCGGATCGGTGGTTCGGTTTTTGGGTGGGTCCATGGAATTAATGGACGGTTCTCGATCCAATTTTTCGGAATTGGTTCTTAGTGGGCGATTCCTGATTCTAGGGCGAGAACCGCCCACTCGGACCATGCTCGCCCCTACCAGCCGCAGTCTCTAGCTGGTTGCTGGCTAGAGGAAGAAGAAGGGAAGGGGAGGGAAGGGAAAGAAAAAGAAAAAATTGAAAAAAAAAATTATAATATTTCGTTGTCAATTGGCCAAAATTCGCCGGATGGACTGAATTGGAATAATTGTAAAAGGTTTAGGATTGAATTGGAAAAAAAATATTTAGGGCTAAATTGATACAGTTGTAATAGATTTAAGATATTTTTTTGATAATTTTTTCCAATGACCTTGACTTGCATCATAGCACGGCTGGTCCGACCACGTCACGCGATCATCTATCTTGGACCCGCCCATTGAAATGATACCGTCTCATCCGTCTGTCCTTTCGTTACGAGGCCCTGACTTTCTATGCGTCTGTCGATCAACTCTCGACTTTTACCGTTTTGCTGTTCTTCCCATTTCCATCCTGTCCAGACAGACACATACTACAGATCTACCGTGTTACCCGCATGACGCTTTTGGGTTTTGAGAAAAGGGCTGAGGCAGACGACGCTGGAGGGTTTCCGAGCAATGTGGGGGCAATCGTTTTAATGACTTTCTGTCACAAGTGGGGGTCGTTTTCCATTGTCAATCATGTGTGGAAGGTGGTGGTCCTCGCTCCTCATCTGTCCTCTGGTTGGACCCCGTGGCTTACATCATGTTCTGTTGACTTGACTCTAAAAAAGATAAAAGCTTTTGCGAGCTATTCCATTTCCAGCGTTCTGTTGACTTCACCAATGAGCTTTTGGATTGATTTCTACTTTCAATTTCTTTCCAATACAATTTTGCAGCTCTCTAGATTAGCCACTTTCATATCGAAAATGTCATAATCGTGTTCGCGTAACTTGTGTCGACTGGCATTGAGGCTCGGCAATTGGTACTAAGGAAGCCAAAACGCCGAACGACAGCGAAAACATGCTATACGAGTTAGGCATTTCATATCATGTTATATTCTGATTTCGTGTTTTGCCTTGTGTCATGATCTTGAGATTAGGACTTTCGTGGTCGAGCGGATAGACTATGTGGTTTCCGGAGTCGTGGACCTAATGGCTTGTCTTTCTTTCCATAGAACATTCACAAAAGCGTCGTAGTAAATCATACTATTATTTATCGATTGCAATTCTTGTTTAGCATGGATGTCTAGAACCTCACGAGATAAAGTCTAATTTCCATTTGCAATGACCTTATCAAGAGAACGACCTCCCAATCAGTTTTTGGGCACGCGCGATCAACCCCACTTATCTTCAATGCATTCTCAGACTCCTACCACAAATGTTTCGACCCCTCTTCACCTAATTCAATTGTGTCTTCTCTTCTGCATCTCTCCATTTTGAACCCCACACAACCAATGCTTCAACTTTAACATTTCGATAAGAGAAGAATTCCAATCGTGATGTAAATGATAACTCTTAACTAATTCTATTGGCAAGGGATAGGCTTGTTAAACGGATGGGTTAGGTCGAAAATAGTCCGACCCATTTAATCTATTTTGACTTATTTCCATACACTACAAATTTAGTGGCCCGTACTTTACTTGATCTATATTACTAAAACATTTATATCTTTAACCAAATCTAGGAAAATCCATACCTAAACTATGGTGAGAGCACGAAGTGAGCATGCGCAAAATCGAGAGAAGGCGAGAGAGTGAAGAGAGTTATCGAGGAAAGTAAGTTGTAAACCCATTTGGACAACCATATTATTTTGACTCTTATTATTTTAAATCTATTTATATCCCATTTACAGAACATAACTAACCGATGTAACAATCCAGCCTATCATGGGTTTATGAACCATTTTGACAAGTCTAGTGAGCGACTCTCGAAAAGATATTTTTACCGGTTGGGATCACACTTTCTTACATGCAATGTGAAATTTAAATTCGAACAATTCGATTAATTCGATTAAACCAAATCGAAATGCATCAGAGCTAAAAAAAAAAAAAAGAATTAGCGGCACTCCCCATATTCAAACGTCATGGATGATGATGGTCAAACATGGAGGTCGAGTCTTCCTAGCGTGTGGAAGAACCTCCACAGACGTGGCCCATAATGGCGAGCTTCTTTATTCTATAATTTAATTCATCTTCAGCTGACTTAGAAAAACAATTTAACGAAAGTCCAAAAAAGTCTTTGTTCCAAAAAATAAAAAAGTCGGAAAAGTCCACCAATTCATGCGCAGTTTCGGATTGAAAGACAAAAGGGAGCAGGAGGATTGAAAAGTCTCCCCCCACCCCTTTTGCTCACGAGTCCAAACTCCGATTTTCCGTTTCTGGGTAATTCTCATTATTGAATTCCCGTTGATTTATCTGCTCCCGCGGCTCCAATTCTTGTTTTTTTTTTTAATTCCTTTGTCTCTTGCTGCTGCCAAATGGGTTGTGATCTCCCGCTTTCTTGATCCCTCCTGGGCCTTCTTTCTCTCTCTCTCTTACACCCTGTTGATCTGTGATGGTTTGTTGGTGACGACCCATCTCCTGATTCTTGTTCCTCGAGCGGTGATCGTTGGTTTCTGCAGCATTGTGTGCCCGTTGTCGGCATGAATCTTGGGTCGATTGCCCTGAGGTTGCTGTCCCTTTCTCGAGCTCGTTCCGGGTGATGTAACGTCCTTGTCATTTGACGACTCGATCCGTGTAACTTACGTGGCTCTTCACTATTTGTTGACTTGATTATTTCTGCTGGATCACTCATTCGTATCAAGCATCTGGGTAGAGAAAAGTCTCCCTTTTTCTTCTTGATTCTTTCTGGGTTGTGAGGGAGCTTGCTAGTTTGGGTCCGGAACAATTCTGGGTCCTGAGTCAAGTTCAAACTCGACATCAGCTATGAAGCTCTATGTGCGTGTGATCGAAGCTAGGAACATACCGGCGATGGATCTGAACGGGTTTAGTGATCCGTACGTTCGGCTTCAGCTAGGAAGGCACAGGTTCAGGACAAAAGTGGTGAAGAAGAGCTTGAGCCCAAGCTGGGGAGAGGAATTTAGCTTCAAGGTTGAGGATTTGAACGATGAGCTCGTGCTCACTGTTTTGGATGAGGACAGGTACTTCAATGACGATTTCGTTGGGCAACTGAAGATCTCGGTTTCGCGTGTTTTTGATGCTGATAATGGCTCTCTCGGCACCGCTTGGTATACTCTGCAACCGAAGAATAAGAAGTCCAAGAATAAGGAATGCGGTACGTATCATTGAGTTCCATAAGAATGATTGATGTTAATTGTAGCTTATTTGAGTGGATCTGCCCCATAATTCATGGTCAGAGCTTGGCATTTTGTGCTACTTGTGAAGATACACTACCTCTTTGATCATCACTCCAGATGTTAATCGAGGCTCTTTTTCAACATGCTGAAGATATGTTTCTGTCTTTAGGTTAGGAGAGTGAACATTATCAGGTTCATAATTGGAGTTTAAGTTGTGAGGTTCCTACCGTTTACTGCCTAAGATTGGCTTTCACTTTGTTATGCATTTTTGAATTCGAACTTCCAGCAAACTTGGTCTAGTTTGTTGACTCTATCGGTTATGCCTAAATAATTGAAACTTCGTAATTGGTTATAGACGATAATAATGCATGTCAAGACTAGACTCGAACCAGTTTGTGATGCTAAGTGCACAGAGCGATACGTGATGCTTAAAAATCGTAATCTGCATTGGGAACAGTGTGGGTTCGCTAGTCAGATCGTGACCTTGATAAAATCTTTCAACAAAAATTTTCATGATCAGCAAATTTAACTAGAATTCAGTTTGTAGGTTGGTGACAGTGCAAGATATAATTTTTTGTAGAATATAAGTAGCCATTGTAATGCTAAGACCAAATCGACCAATTCAGAGTATCGCCAATCAATGAAATCTTGTCCAGGTGCTTTGCCCTTTTTCTCATTCTACCAGTCGAATGAGATCATAATAATGATGACTCAGTTACAATTCTTCACTAGCATCTAGATGGTGGCACAACTGTTCTTTCATATCTTGATCATAGAACAAATGCCTCTCTCTCTTTCTCTCTCATGTAAAAAGAGTTGCAAGCTTTGCTGAATAAGTATGTCCTTGTTCTTTTTTTACTTCAGTCTGGTGAACTGATTTAAAGACTTTGGGTACCTGGGCATGTACTTCGCATGTCAAAGTTCCAGATTATATTACACTTTGGAGGACTCATTTTACAGATTATTTCCTGTAGTGTTAGAGTGGGATGCTTTTACTTGTCTCAATGGTAATTTAATATGAATTGTTACGTGTGTTTGTATGGTCTCTATGTGCACCTTTAATTTATCGGTTGGACCTTGAATGATGGTCATGTTACTCTGAAATAAATTTTTGTTTGCAGTATTCTTGTTCAAGTTGCCTTTGAATGTCAGAGCATTTATCTTTAAAATACCTTTTAAAAGTTCATTACATCTTACGATTTAACGATCTGATTTGATGATTTGATTTTATGTTTACTTAGAAAAGTGATTTAGATAACCATGGTTATAGAAGCATTTGTGGGGATATTTATTGCATACTAGATAAATTTACAAGAACATGGTTATAGAAAAGTAAATTTATCTGACTATTGAGAAAAAGAATGGCGGCTCACCTCTTTGCATCCCCTCCTTTTCTTTCCTGGCAGGTGAAATACAGCTATCTATATATTTCTCAGAAAGCAGCGCATTCTCGGAGATGAATGGCAATGAAGGAGAAGTTGTCCCTGTCTTGAAAAGGCATGCAGAATTAATGGTTGAATCGCCTGCAGGATCTCTCAGTGGCTCACCAGGAGCCTCACCCATGCGAGACGAGCTTTCGTCCTCGAGGGAAGAGAAGTCCTGTTCTCAGAAAACTTTTGCTGGTCGTCTTGCACAGATGTTTAACAAGAGTCCAGACACATCGTCAGTGGCCTCAAATAGGGGCATTGACTTGCCGGAACTACCTGAAGCTTCTGGGCCTGAATCTTCTGACAGCCTAGATGATGACCAGTTTTCTTCCGGTTCTTTTGCAGAGTTGATTAAAATAATGGAGTCTCGAGAGCAAGAAGGCGAAACTCCGAGCAATTTGCCGGGAGGAGTACTTTTGGACCAGCTATGCGTCATTGCACCATCTGACCTGAATACATTGCTTTTTTCACTCAATTCCTCTTTTCCAAGATCATTGGCTGATCTTCAAGGAACAACAGAACTACAACTCGGGCAGTGGAAGTTCGAGAATGATGGCGAGACGTTGAAGAGAGTGCTTAATTATGTTAAGGCGGCAACGAAATTGATCAAGGCCGTCAAAGCCACTGAGGAGCAAATTTACTTGAAGGCTGACGGAAAGGTGTATGCTGTTTTAGCAATTGTAAGCACTCCGGATGTCATGTATGGGAGTACCTTCAAAGTCGAGTTGCTCTATTGCATTACCCCCGGGCCTGAGCTGCCATCAGGAGAACCATCCTCACGCTTGGTGATATCGTGGCGGATGAATTTTCTGCAGAATACGATGATGAAAGGTATGATAGAAAATGGAGCTCGGCAGGGTCTCAAGGAAAGTTTCGAGCAATATGCTAGCTTACTTAATCAGACTGTTAAGCCAGTGGATTCAAAGGACATCGGGTCCAACAAGGAACAGATTTTGGCCTCTCTGGAGGCAGAGCCTCAATCAGATTGGAAGCTCGCTGTGCAATACTTTGCCAATTTTGCTGTGCTATCTACTTTTGTCATGGGATTGTATGTGCTTGTTCACCTATGGCTTGCCACACCAAGCCCAATCAATGGGCTGGAGTTTGTTGGGCTAGATCTGCCAGATTCTGTTGGTGAAGTCATTGTGTGTGGTATACTGGTTCTCCAAGCTGAGAGGGTCTTGGTGTTGATTTCACGCTTCATGCAGGCCAGGATGCAGAAAGGTAATAACTGAAGCTGGTTTACTCTTTGTGCCTGTAGCTTAGAGTATGCAGCATTGCCATCCATGTAATTGCGGTCTTCTAGGTTGTGGTAAATGAAATTCTCATGTCAAATATTTTGAATGGTGATCTGAGATCATATTGGTACTTTGATGATCTTCATGTATCGCTCTATGCTAGCTTTTGTTTGACTCTTAAAAAGACATGGTTGTGATGCTTTCTCATATACTCTATCCAACAAGAGAACTGTAAACTTGGAATTTCTTGCTATCAATCAACTCTCCAGATATTGTGCATAAATTTAGTTGGACTTTTCTGCAGAGAAATCTAATTTCGTTGCTACCCTTTCAACTCCAGGTAATCATGGAGTCAAAGCTCAAGGTGATGGATGGTTGCTGACCATTGCTTTGATTGAAGGAAGTAGCGTAGCAGCTGTTGACTCGAGCGGTTTCTCTGACCCATATGTGGTCTTTACCTGTAATGGCAAGATGAGAACGAGTTCAATAAAGTTTCAGAAAACTGATCCTCTGTGGAATGGTGAATTTCTTAGAATCCCTTATCTTCATTAAATTAGCATCTTCTATAGAGCTACTGGTTTCATTGTGCATATTTGCTGAATTACATTATAGATTGGTTATCTTACTTTTTGCTCGACACCAATCTCCATTTCATTAATCTTGCTTTGGCCCTCTGGTTTGTGCAGAAATATTTGAATTTGATGCCATGGAGGATCCTCCTTCCGTGCTAGATGTGGAGGTTTTTGATTTTGATGGACCTTTTGATGAAGCTACTTCTTTAGGACATGCCGAAATCAATTTTGTGAGGAACAACATATCAGACCTAGCTGATGTGTGGGTTCCTCTTCAAGGAAAGCTAGCTCAGGCATGCCAGTCTAAGCTGCACTTGAGGATCTTCTTAGACAATACAAGAGGTAGCAATGTGGCGAAAGAGTATATATCTAAGATGGAGAAAGAGGTGGGCAAGAAGGTAAATCACTATTTTTCCTACTTCTCTTGGGACAATTATTATATGGTTTTATTTGTCTCTGTATCCTATAGTCGTCCTAACGGCATAATTATTGTGATTATGAATGATGCAGATAAATATAAGGTCTCCGCAAACAAATTCCGCTTTTCAGAAGCTTTTTGGTCTTCCACCTGAGGAATTTCTCATCAATGATTTCACTTGTCACTTGAAACGCAAAATGCCTCTCCAGGTGCTTGTTAAGCTATTTTATCATTCGATGTTAATACATTTGCACTGACTGTATTTTCTATACTGTCCAGAGCCATTTCAATGCTGTTCAATCACATAGCCAAAAAAAAGAAAAAAGAATGAACAATTATATTGAGAATGTTCATGAGTTTTAGGCATATTGGTGCTGGCATCTCATGTTTGAGGTTGCTCTTCCACAGGGCCGCCTTTTTTTGTCGGCACGGATTATTGGCTTCCACGCAAATCTGTTTGGGCAGAAGACCAAATTCTTTTTCCTCTGGGAGGACATAGAAGATATTCAAGTCATGTCTCCTACTCTTTCGTCAATGGGTAGTCCGATCGTGGTCATGACTCTTTGGCGAGGCAAAGGTATGGAAGCAAAACACGGGGCAAAGGCGCAGGATGCGGAAGGCAGGCTGAAGTTCCACTTTCAGTCTTTTGTTTCTTTCAATGTTGCACACAGGTAATCAGTGAGTTAATATTCCTTTGGAAGCTTACTGTGAACGCTTGAAGTTGTTAAGGATTGGTCGGTCTGGTGGTGATTTCTTACCACAAGTCTAGCATGATTGTCGTTGGGTCTCTGCTTAATTGCCAAAAGTGGCACAGGACAATCAGAGAAGGCATCAAATTATTGGGCTTATGAAAAGACTAAAACGTGCATACTATGTCCAGGACAATCATGGCTCTTTGGAAGGCTAGGTCTTTGACTCCGGAGCAGAAGGTTCAACTCATCGAAGAAGCATCTGAACCTAGAAGCCTCATAATGGAAGAGAGCGGATCCTTCTTGGGCCTTGAGGATGTTAGCTTGTCTGTGGTCTATTCTTCTGTCCTCCCTGTTCCTGTAAGATACCCATTCCTTATCAGCTTTTCAAACGTGCGTTGGAAAATGAACTTTCAAACAATATTCTTTTGCCTTAAAAATAGTTTTTATAGCATCACTAGCCCTGGATTTACTAAGTAAGATGGGCTTCTTGATCATAAAAGAAAGAAAATTGTCCAATAACTCCTTTGGCCATGTCAGACCAACTTCTTCATGGAAGTTTTCGGCGGTGAGGATTTGGAGCGGAAGGTTATGGAGAAGGCTGGTTGTCTTAATTATTCATATACCCCGTGGGAGTCGGAGAAGCCAGATGTATATGAGAGACAAATATATTACAGATTCGATAAGCATATTTCCCGATATAGAGGGGAGGTCACAAGTACTCAGCAAAAATCTGCTCTTCCGGATAGAGATGGTTGGCTTGTTGAAGAGGTTATGACTCTCCATGCAGTCCCACTTGGTGACTATTTCAATGTATTGATTCTACCTCAATTTTTACTATATTTTCCCATTTTCCTTTATTTTCTTTTGAATCTGTAAATTATCTGGCTTCCTAAGTATTACTGTGCTTTCAGCTCCACCTAAGGTACCAGGTTGAAGATGCACCTTCACGACCTAAGGAGTGCAGTGTAAAGGTATTTTTTGGGATTGCGTGGCTGAAAAGTAGTAGGCATCGGAAGAGGATTACGAAGAACATTCTCTTGAATCTGCAAGATCGCCTGAAGGTAATGTTTGGGGCCATTGAAAAGGAATTCACCTCGAGATAGTATGGAGATCTCCGCAATATCGCGGCGTTATAACCTTTAGCTTGGTGGAGACGAGGCTGATACTCCTCTGCTAGTCACCTCGTTCGCTCCGGTTCTGTTATCCAGTTAGGCAAGGTATTCAGGTATTGCTGAGATGTGAAGGAAACAGCATTGAGGGGTATATGACATGTGTCTCAACGACAAATTTAGTGTGAGCATTCTTTGATTCGTCCACATGCTTGCGTAGACCATAACTCGTGATAAAAGCGGGCAGATAAAGACTGATGAGCTAGTTGAAACTCACTTTCATCTAGGATTATCCATGATGACCAAGTGTGAGTTGGCGACCTATGGATCCATCTGAGTGAATGGCAATGCCTCTGCCTAGATTTGCACTTGAAACGTAGTGTCGGCTTTGTACTCATTTGCGTGAGGAGATTGTAAATGGTGGGGAATCTGAGAAAGCAGCCTCATTTTCCTATTTGTGCAGAAGACAAAATATCAGAAGGAAAAGTGAACTGTATATAAACTCTGATTTTATCGTGGGAAGGTGTTATTCTTGTAGCGAGTGTTCAGCATTGCAGTTGGCTTTCGCCGATGGCCAATATGATTTGTGATGTTGAGTCCACATCTATCGGAGACATGAAACGTTTGGAATTGTAAGAGCAAAATGGTTTGCATCTCTCTCTTTGCACAGGAGTGGAAACCTCTGTTGAGTTCTCTGCCAGCATCTGCATAGTGTGCAAAAAAGGAACAATTTCCATCTGGAACTCGTGACTACAATTGACCTGGTTGTCGCTTTCTTTCTGGTAGATTTGTTGTTCGATCGATCTCACTCAGGACTAATTATAGAGTCGAGCTCGATAACGTAAAAGGATTCATATATCTGCCCACCGTTTAAGTATGATTAGGCTTGGTTGGCATTCATGTTGCTGATCTTTTCTTCTTTCTTTCCATGCCACTGCAAGTCTAGTTGTGGTTGTCTGTACTGGTTTATGCTGTGGAAAAGGGAATGCTGAATGATAAAGGTGCATCCCACACAATTTTTTATGTACCTTTGGAACTTTTGTGTTAAATGGTGTAGTACAAAGATGGGTTAAAATGAGTTTCATTTGCGGAAATGTGATTATCTATTACAAATTAAACCACCATGGCATGGATCATGCACTCTGTCTATCATCATAAATTTTGCCCATTTTTGGGTTGTATTAGTGGTCTGTGAGATTGCTGCTGCTATAAAGCTTTAGGCCAAGCTGTGAGAGGAGTTCTTCCTCACAAAATCCCTCTAGGTCTAGCTCAATTTGCTTGCCTTTGATTAAGTGGAGGGACATGAGCTTAGAAGTTGTCTAATTACTTGTTTTTGACCATGGTGGGTTCTACATATCATGTCACATTCTTCTATGAAAGAAAAAAATAACGAAAAGTTCTATATATATTGGAAGAACTGTAAGTAGATTTTGTAGATATATCTTATCACATTTGTTTGTTATTTACCAAATGCATCTTGTTAGATATAAGTCCATTTGTTCTTTTATGCTCCTCACAGTAAATAAATTCTTTTCGTTAATGCTTATCCCCTAAAAGCGCTCAAACTATTATAGTATCTAACTATAAAATTATGGATCAGTTCGATTGAAGGAAAACTATTTTTAAGAAATTGTTTTTCAATTTTTCGGCATTTTAATGATGGAAAACTAATCGATCTACAGAAAAAGTTCTACATTGATTGAAAACCACAAGCTCAAATAGGGGAAGACGATTTCCCTTTCTGGCAAAAAGGAATTCACTTTCTCTAAATAACAAAATAAATGAAAACTAATCATTTTCTTTGTAAATAATTCTCATGAAAAATATGTCATTTATCATGAAGTTTTTAGTGAAACATTTCTTTGAAAATAATTCCTATAAAAAATATATTCATTTATCATGAAGTTTTTAATGAAACAAACGTACCTTATGTCTTTTTTTATTTTTTTTTACCAGGGAAAAGAGTGCGATGAGGCAATTATCGAATGTTATCATAAGACACTCATGACAAGATATTTAGTTCTAGTCCTAACTTCTGCTCGCTTTACGGTGCTAGTGGGAGTAAAGTTGGGATTATCGTGCGTCGTGTTATCTTGAGATAACTTTTGCTCGCTTTACGGTATAAGTGGGAGTAAAGTCGGGATTATCTTGTGTTGTGGCATGGCCGTACACATACAAACCAAGGCTTCCCAATCCCCAAGAGTGATCGAGGAGCTAAACCCTATGATCGAGGAGCTCAAATCACTTGGGAGCAAACCCTACGTCATTAAATTGATCACCATGACTGTTAAAATTATGTCACGTTTTTAATACAGTTGACATTGATCCAATAAATCCAAAATTTTCCCTCTATCTTCTGGTACATGGAAACAGATTTGTTTTTTTATTTACAATTTTCTAATTTATGATTTATAAAACTGAATAAATATTATAATTATGGATATTCTCAAAATTAAATAAACGTCATATTCTCCGCTGTGTATTGGTTATGGCATTGCCCACGGCGAGGTCTGTACAGAATCAGCAGACGCCGACGAACGCATCCGCCACTCTTCTTGCCAACGGAGAAGCCACTTTCGAGCTCAGCGCACTCGAGAAACCCTAAGGTGAGTGCGACTCCCTTGCTCCAATCGTCTTCCTCCTTGAGCACTCGTCGCCGACTACGAGTCGGTTTTCCTCCGGACGGTCCTTTTCCGGTCGTTGTTTCGCTTTGGCCCGAATCGGACCCGCTTAAACTGGATTGATGGTCGGTTTCTTCTAGACCCGCCTCCATTTCCTTTACTGGGTACGGTGTCCAGTGTCTGTTGAGCACTTGCCGTGAATATTGCAGCTGAAAATCAGTTGTGGGTCTGCCTGCGCTTGTTGATTTGAGTGTGTAAATCGTGAGAAATTTCAAAAGAAAGGGTGAAGAATTTGATGGGTTGGATGATGAATTTGCTGTTTATCGAGTTGAGGTTGGGTTCTGTGTGTTTTAAACGGTTGATTACTGGACAATTCGTAATGTGTCGGCTCGCTATTGTGTTTCTTGGGGTGAAAAAAGAGTTCCTGCCTTCTAATTCTTCTGCATGCTGCTTTTCCGATTGTTGTTTCGCAGCTGAATAGGGCTTTTGTGGAGGATTCCCTTGTGTTCATGGTCGGCGGGGTTTTGAGGAGAGTGGCTGTGTAGATTTAACCTGGGTGCTTTTGCTAGGTGAGATTAAGATTTGATAGGGTGCAGTTGTACAATTTAGTGCATCTCATGTAAGTTGAGTTCATACTGAGTGCGAGTTGATTGTATGAAGTGAATAATGTATGGGAGATCGGGTCTGGATCGATTTAAGAAAGCTCAGTCCTTGGAACCATTTTCGGTCACTGCTAATTCTGCTGCCAATACCACTAACCATTCCAGCTCAAAAGTGCCTAATCGTTCTTCTGTGCAATACACACAATCTCAAGCGTACAACAAGCCAAACCAGTTTCAGAACCAAGTCCATGTCCCTGAAAAAGTTGTTGCAGCGGAGGCTGCGCCATTGGTGGGCCAGCCTCAGCAGGTGACTCAGGTAGGAGGGGGTCAATCAACTTGGCAGCCGCCTGATTGGGCAATCGAGCCACGACCTGGTGTATACTATCTTGAGGTTTTGAAGGATGGTGAGGTTCTTGATAGAATTAATTTGGACAAGCGGAGGCATATCTTTGGGAGGCAGTTTCAGACTTGTGATTTTGTGCTTGACCACCAGTCTGTTTCACGCCAGCATGCTGCAGTTGTTCCTCACAAAAATGGAAGGTAGATTTCTTAATCTCTCTGGAGATACAGCCTTGCAGCCGTATGGCAGTTTCTATGTCAGTGGTTTTATGATGAGAGTATTGTGTTGATACTATGGTAGAATAATTGCTGTACACTAAGTCATGTGAACATAGTGGTGACTTATGGTGGCGATCAGTTGTCACCCTTGCATGCCCTTTTTGTAGCTTGTTTTTCTTTTGATGCATAAATCTGAAAATTCTGATATATGCACGCTACGCAAGAATGCTGGAGATAAGATGTAGATATAAAGTAGTTTGATTTTCTTTTGTTGATTGGAAATTAGATCTATAATAGTTCTACTTGAGAAAAACTGGTATTTAAGGGGCTCTTCTACTAAGAAGTTTTAAATTTCTTACCTATGCTTTGCTGCGGAAGCTGGTAATGGAAACTTAGCCTAAAGAATGATATGAAATGGCTGGGTTTGCATATAGAAGAGGAGGCTTAATAATTCCTGCCTCCATCATTTATACAGTTGACATCGACACCAATGCACATGAAGGAGAGTACAAATACAATGTGAAGAACTCTGAAAACTGTATGTGGAAGGAAGTGCTTGATGATTACACACAAAAGGGGGGGCCACAGATCTATATGCTTTACATTGCTTTCAAATGTAGAGCTGGGGCTTGGCTATTTTTATATCAATTCATTCACTGGAAGTTTTAGCAATTCAAGGTTTACCTCCAAGTTTTGACAAGTCTGCCTTCATCATCTTGGTAATCCTATGTGATTTCATATGACCTGACGGTTGACCTCATTTTCCTAAAGCCATGTCTTATTTACGTATCTCTGGAAAGAAACAGAAATTGCAGACGGCTGCTTCTTGATTTTATCAACTTTGAATCATGAGGACTGAAATTCTTGTTCTGTTTGACAGCGTATATGTAATTGATCTGGGATCTGCACATGGAACGTTCGCTGCGAATGAGCGGTTGACCAAAGATACCCCTGTTGAGCTTGAAGTGGGGCAGTCTTTGAGGTTCGCTGCATCAACAAGGAGCTACATATTAAGAAAAAATAATGCAGCTCTCTTCCCCCCAACTCCACTACCCACAGAGATAAATTTACCACCTCCTCCTGATCCTTCAGATGAAGAAGCTCTTGTGGCTTATAATACCCTTATAAATCGTTATGGTCTTGGTAAGTCGAACAGGGCATCTCAATCCAGTGCCTCCAGATTATCATCAGATGGGAAGGACAAAGATCAATCAGAGAGAGCTGCTAAGAAAGCTAGGAATATGCGAGTGTCATTTAGGGATCAAGCTGGAGGAGAGCTGGTCGAAGTAGTTGGGATATCTGATGGTGTTGATGTGGAAACTGAACCGGGTCCAATTGGTGTCAAAGAAGGAAGTCTTGTGGGGAAGTATGAATCCCTTGTACAGACAGTCATAATTCCAAAAGGAAAGGAACAGTCTTCCACAAAAGAAGACAATGCCCAGAAAGGTGTGACTGACAGACTTAAACAAGCCTTGGACAAGGTCAGGAAGCCTCAGAAGGTTGGGATGTATGACGACCTCTACGGCGAATCTTTTTCAGGTAAAGTGGGATCTTCTTGGGCAAACTCTTCCTCGAGTAGTGGTGTCCCTGCTTCCACAACCAAGGATCACCAGGAAAAGCCTGTCAGTGCATCATCCAATGCGAGCCGTGTAGATGACGAAAGCGATGAGGATTTATTTGGTGACTAATTATTCTAACCCATCTCGGGGAAATTAATCTGGTGCATGTAGAAATCCTATAGAAGCCGTGCATGGAGGCTGGTATGAGTTCTTGTGCTTCGAATGCTTCATCATGGAAAAAATGCATGTTCGACTTCATGGGGTATTCCTTTTCCGGTATGGGACGGGGATTTTGTTGTACTTTATAGTGATGCATTGTGTTTTCTAAACCTCCTAGCCCATTGAGATGTCGAGAAGTGTGCGTGAAACTATGTCGCCAAGGGGTAAAATTTTTTTTTAGTGGTAATATATTTTGACAACCTCTTGATATTGATCATACTTCTAGGACATGTTAAACTGACAGGTACAAGCATTCGTTTCCTCGACCTTCTTTTTAACCGCCATGTTTCGTGTTTTCTCATTCATGACTTTTTGTATTAGACGTGTGATACGATAAAGAGTGATACGATAAAGATGATGGGGATGCGTGTTGCGCCAGTTTCTTTCCTTCTTTTAATACTATGGAAAACTTATATGGGCATGCCAGTTTTCATTGCGAAATAGTAAATCCTGATCTGATCGAAAGGTAGTGCTGTGCTGGTGTTGCATTGATGAGAGCATGGACTCTTTCGGTCACAGAATTTGAACCTCAAAGCAAAGGATGTCTGTCTAGGATAGTATTGTGAGAGCGAAATTGCTGAAACTGCGAGTGGAGCCGAGAGTAATTGAGGGAAGCTCATATGCTAATGGTAACATTCCCCGAAGGAGCCGCTCAAGGCGAAGATTCAGGAATGAGCTTTTCGCGACGGGTTACAGCAGCAAGTGAAGTCCATGGAAAGGGACGTGGCTTTTGTACCTTTTGGGAGAAGTTGTAGGGACGTGATATCTATAAGAGTGCGGACAATGGAGGATTCAATCATAACACAATCAATGAGGTTCTAAAGGCATCGTATCCTCTTGCCATGAAAGAGATATAAGACACTGATTATTGACACAGCTCAACAACGAGAATGACTCATTTGACTTTGAGAAACTCGAATGGCATGGCTTGTCTCATTAGATTGGGGAGAGGAAGTCGCATGATCTCAATACTATATTTTGAACCTCGGAATAGTTGAACGAACTCACTTGGTAGGTTATTTTTGGACCGTTTGGAATGGTTTTTACTCTTCGTTTTGCGATTAATTTGAATTTTACATAGTTAATGCACTTTGACTCTTTCTTTTTTGAATTTGAAACTCCCGAGATTTTTTTTCTGAATAGTCAAATGTTGAAACTAAATTCATAATATTACTTTTTCCCGATCTTTGATTCTTGATTGAAAAGTAAATTAGACGCCCTCACAATAGAAGTCTTGTTTGATGCACGTGAACTGAATGATTTGCATGTACTTGTGAGGATTGAACCATGGACTATCTTGTGTTTCGCGTTTCTTCCGGCGGTCAGATTCATCTCGGAGTTGGCAATTATCAAAGAGCAAAGGCGCAATTAGATTTGACCACTAGGCTCTCCTCTAACATACCCCTGCAGAAAATAAGGAAACAACATCATCAGATACAACATGACTATAGTTGTCCAAACCCTAGCCATCAGAAGGCTAGAACAGGAATTACACTATGAAAATCTACAACTCTCTCTCTTTTTCTCCCCCACTGCTAAAAACAAAAATCTACAGTTGTCATACTTAAAAGGCTGGAGTCTGCAGAATGGATGTATGTTTTGGGGTCCTAACTGTAAAAACTTGCATTTATATAATTCATCAAAAAAATTGGAAATTCCCCCACCTGAAAGTGCAATTTCCACAATAAAAAAATGGGAAGAGAATTTAGAAAATGGCAACAGCCAATCACCACCTGCTCTGGTCTAAAACTAGTCTCCTCCGAGAGAGAGAGAGACTCATGTGCAGAGGGAGGGAACGCTCTGTCAAAGCCCCTTTCACTGCGCTTCCCTCTCTCCATTTCCAACCCTCCATCCATCCATCCCCACATTGAAATCTCTTCTTCTCTCTGTGTTCATAGAAAGAAGAGAAACCCCCCAAAATTTTCCCTTCCTTCTCTTGTGTTTGTATATTTTTTCTTGCCCTTGCCCATTTCTCTGCCTCTAGGTTTGACGTTGGTACTTTGCAGAGTCTCCTTTAAAGGAAGAGAATGCTTTGTCGATTCACTTCAATAATTTATTCGGTCGCAATCATCAGATAGACGTGCGTCCACCCAAAAAGGGAGACAGAGAGGGGAAGGAAAAAAAATAAATAAAAAATAAGCCAACCCCATCTCCAGGAACAGTATCAGTCACAGACAATGTCCCCAAATCTTCACGGTTCGCCTCCGCCTCCGCCTTCCCTGCTCCTGTTGATTTTCTGAAAAGGTGAGACGAAGGAATTCCTCCCCTTCTCCCCGCTCTCTGTGCTTAAAGTTTCGAACTTGATGCCGTCCTGGTTCGGGTGGATTGATTTTGTTGAAAGCCCTAGGTTTTGTGTTCGTGGGTCGATTTGTAAATGCTGTCTTGATCGACGTTTGCGGCCCCTCGTTGCTCGCCTTGCGGAGTTTTGCGTTTCCCACGTCGCTATGCTGGAAACGTTGTGAGTTTCGTTGAGTTTCGTTGTTCGGCGTCTTCTGCGACACCTTATCGATCTTTCTCAGAAGCTAAATCAATAAGTTTCATTCTGGGTGTCGTTTTTATATGATGGGTATGGTGTGGCGTTGAATTTGCAATTTGCGTTATTTATGTGCATGAAGGCGCCTGACATTTTTATGTCAACAATATTGATCGAGGGTTGTAGTGAACCATTTGGCTGCTAATATGTCGTGGAGAACTAATTCCTGGTGGGATATCGTAAGCTTCTGGATTTGTTTATTTAGATTGAGCTTTGATGATGGGGTCTCTTTGTGGAGGCCTGTGCCGGAGCATGCCGTTATTTATTGATGCATATTGAGGGTCTAGTGTTTTTGCTTATGTTATCTTTGCCTGTTTCTGTCTATTTGTTACCATGTCGGCACATACACTCTTATATTCTACGCAATATGTCTTCTCTGCTCGGAAGATAAACCTTTGAAAATTTCGTCTTGAAGGGGTTCTTGGGTTATGCATCTGTTGTCTCTGGAATTCATGGAACACGTGTTTTCATTATGAATACATGTAATGTGTTGAAATAACAAAGTACCAGTTGGTATTTAGGAATAAGTAACGTTTTTTGTCCAGGTAATAGGATATTCTTTGCTGAAGTCTAGGTTAGCCATCTTTTATATTCACTAGTAGTCTGGGGCAGCTGGACATGTTGATTCTATCAACGGTGATTTCTCTTTTCGCAGGTATGGGGTGGTTTGATGACCGTACAAGATCATGGTGCAGTGCCTAGACGGAATCAAGCATTTTTGTGCAGCTGTTGCAACTTGTTGTGATGCAGAAAAGCAACCTCGAGGTCTGGAAAATCCAGAAGCTCTGGCAAGGGAGACCGTCTGTATGTCCTTTGACTTCGAAAGCTAATAAATTACAGAATCACTTTTCCTTATGTTTATAATGCCCTTCCTAGCCGATCTTAATCCTTATTGATTAATGATATTTTAGCTTTGTTCAGCAATGTCCATAATCTAGAGTGAATCAAATAACAGTGCAACTTGGGCAGTGCATAGATTGTGTTATGATGAAGTAGCTAATGGTTGTTTCCCCTGTAGGGTTTGTGTTTCCTTTCAAGTTTTCCTTCTGTATACCTCGATGATTGCCTCTGGAAGCTCTGTTTGTTGCAATTGCCTCATTTAAGTCGCAAGTGTTTGATTTTAGTCTGTATCGTTCATTAGACTTCTCGCGACGTAGGCCATTGATAACGTCATGAGAAGTCCACTGAACCTTATGGTTTAGAGGAACGAGAAGTCGTAACAAGGTTTCTGTAGGTGAACTTGCGGAAGGATCATTGCAGCTATTTTTCTCAAAAGCTGATTAATGGGCCAGTTCTTTGATTTTGTATTCATTTGCTTTTGCTATTGGCAGTGTGCTCTTGACAAAGTTTCCCTTCTGTCTCTCTCTTATCCCATGTTTCTGTGTGCCTTTTAGTTATTGGCTGGGTTCTTGTCTGTTCATTTGAAACAAGATGCATTTAGCATGTTATTAGTACAAGATTATGAAAGCAGTGTCCTGAATGTTCTGAAATCGAAGATGCACATGTGACTCATTTATCATCCATGATTTATCGATCTACTTTTATATATGCTGCAATTTGTAGAGGAGTATGCTAATCCTTCCTTTGAATCAATGTAATTACAGCTTAAATAAGATTGAGCCATATCCTAGAAATTTGTTTCTTCTCGTACTCTCTCTCTCTACACATGTGCGCGCACACACACATATCTGCTTTTATATATATATGTGCGTGCGTGTGTGTGTATCTTTCACCTAGAAGATAAATACTGATGGATCAAATGGTTCCTCTCCTGTTTCAAATGCTCGCCTCATTCCCAAATCAGCTGCTGAATATAAAATCTTATTGTTGATCCTGGTATGAGTTCTCCTTTCATTCTCAATTGCAGTTAGCGTGAGTGAAATAGAAGCATTATATGAACTTTTCAAGAAGATCAGCAGTGCTGTAGTTGATGACGGGTTGATCAACAAGGTAATGATGTATCTATTTCTGACCTGTTTCAGAAAGACTCCGATTATGTCCAGGTCTTTCTTGCTTTAACCATATAATGGGAAACTTTAAGGGGGAAGTGCACTTTTAGTCCAAATTATATGAACATTTTAATGTGAGCTTCTTTGCTTGCAATGATGCTCTCTAATTTCTGCTTTTGTTTTGTTCTGCAGGAGGAATTTCAATTAGCACTCTTTAAGACAAATAAAAAGGAGAGCCTGTTTGCAGATAGGGTAACTTAAGCTTCTCTTGATTTAATTTCCTGCTTGCCTTGGTTTTCCTCCTCCTTCATCACAAGGGCATCATTTTTGAACATTCTTGCACTTATATTTTAAACTGCGACAGAGCAAAAACATCTTGCACAATAAGCCAGATGCAAACATATGACCTATGTGTATTTCAAGGCTTAAGGTGGGACTTGGTGGCTTAGCTCTTCTTCCTTTGTCAACTTTATCCTTGTTATTGGCATTTGCCCTGTGCATTCAGCATTGCTTTACAGTATCTTCATCTTGTGGAAGAGTACCATCTGTCTTTTATTTCTACATTCCTTTGAGACTCCCTTGTACATGGGATTAATTTGAAAAAGGTGGTAAACCTAATTTGGTATTTTGGAAATCAAATGAAGTTTCACTTTGTTCTTCTGTTGAATTGCCAATTTTTAGATGAAGGTCATTTCGTTCAGAGGCTGTTTGAAGTTTCAATGTTACTGATTATTGTCTGTTCTTGAAAGATGCAGGTGTTTGACTTGTTTGACACTAAACACAACGGAATACTAGATTTTGATGAATTTGCTAGAGCTCTATCTGTCTTTCACCCCAATGCACCGATTGAAGATAAGATTGAATGTAAGTGCTGCTCTTTTGTGGTAAGAGAAGGAGCAAACCTGGAAAGTTTATGATGGTCTTCCAAAATAAATTTTTATTAAGGAATAGAAACTTTTATATAGTAAAAACATCTCCTCATCATTTTTTTTTTAAAGATAGATGTACTTTTACATTTTCTGAACTGAAAGGCTTGCAATAAGTCGGACTCTATTATGGATTTCTGACCACATTCTCCGTTGAAAGTCTACTCAACCTTCAGCTGAATATTATGTGATACTTGTTGGATATTCATAAACTAATTGCATGTCTCGCTGCAAATGTTGGGTTTATATAGAGTCTCTCCTTCTATGATATTCTGGTATATATCCGTTTGACGAAATTTTTACCAACCGTAGTTTATTCTGCTACAGTTGTTTAAATATATTGACACCATTGCTTTTCTTGACTTGGATTCACTGTTTCTCTGAAATGTATCTTAGGCCACTGAATTTGAATTTCTATGTTCATATAATGGTGAAAAGATTGCAACTCGAGGCGACACTATCTATTTGAGTACATTCGAGAGAATGGGAAAGAGGGCGAGATTTTAATTTTTAGTAAATGTGCATATCTGTGGTCATTACTTGGTATTCATGCCTATCAGCAAGGTCTCTAACTTATGCTCAAATTTCCTATTACAGTTTCCTTCCAACTTTATGACCTCAAACAACAAGGTTTTATAGAGAGGCAGGAGGTAAATATTCTCTGTTTGAAAGATAAAGATCTGATACAACACCTGGTCTTTCAATTTTTTTAAGTTCTAAATCTGCTCTGACTGATCATGTACATACATTGATTTGTGCATTGCTGTTATAAGCTCTATATGCCTTTACTCGATGATCAATGCAAGTTTTGTGCTACCATTTGCCTATGACCAAACCATTTCTAGACCAGCTGATTCTCTCCTTGTCATTTTGGTTGCTCAGTGGCCTCTCTTATCTGCTCTGTAATTTGACTGGGATGACTAGCGAGTTCATTACATCACGCAACTTGGCATGTTTCTGTGTATTTGTTCTCCTATAGGTTTGAGAGACTTGAGCATTGTTGTTGCTTGGCCATTGAATTCTTTATCCATTTGCTCATGTCTAATTACTTAATGCGCCTCTTAGACGAATCATAACAATTGCAGTTTCAGTTTGCTTATATGCTGACCTTTGCTAATATATGTGTGACATTGTCATCTTGAAGAGTACTGTGACTAATAATTTTCCTATCAATAGGTAAAGCAAATGGTAGTCGCTACCCTTGCTGAATCTGGTATGAATCTCTCGGATGATGTCATAGAAAGTATCATTGACAAGGTGCTTCCTTGACCAAATGACTGAAACACGTAGTTCTTCATGTGATATTAACTTCCACTAAATGGTACTTTGCCTATTTGACTCAGACTTTTGAGGAAGCTGATACTAAACATGATGGCAAGATTGACAAGGAAGAATGGCGGAGCCTTGTTTTGAGACATCCATCCCTTTTGAAAAACATGACACTCCAATATCTAAAGTAAGTTACCACTATATACTTTATATAATTTTCAAGTAAATGATGTTAAAAATTTCTTCTGAAACTGTATCAGCTGTACATTTTTACATGGAACATTTGCTTTGCATAGAGATATCATGGAGTTCTTTGGAAGCTTGAATTAAGCTCGTGATTTGATAAGAATTGGAATTTCAATTATCTGAAAGACACTAATCTAGGATGAGCCTCACACACTCCACTGACTCCTATGGCAAGCTTCTGCTGGTTGGATATAGTAAATAAGTGTAGCTTGCCGCTTTAGTAACATGACCCTTTATTGACCACCAAGGTAGCTTTTAAAATGCTAAGAAATTCTGTGGCTGATACAAGTTTGATTAACATTAATGAGCAACTGAGTTGTGAAGACACATGTAGATGGGTCTTCCATTGTCGGAACGACTGTCCTTGAGTCTTGATAGATCCTGTGCAATCTCACTGGGACCCTAGTAGGGTGGGAAATTGGTTCGACTTGTGAAAATATGATGCCGATCTTCTCTATTATTCTTGCAAGAATCAGTATTCAACATGGGGTATTAATGCTATGTTTTCAATATTGGCAGAGACATCACAACTACATTCCCAAGTTTTGTGTTTCACTCCCAAGTTGATGATACCTGAGTTTTGGATCCGCATTGAGTCGAGGATCGTGCCAAGAAATTCTTTCTTTCTTTATGATTATTGTTTCTAATTCAACTCCTTTCTTATGTGACAATGACCTTTTCTCTGTAAAGGTGACTATTTGGTAGTGTTGGAATGTGAGATGGATTCCTAAGATTGTATTTAGGAGATTCATTTTGTGAGGTTGAATTGGCGGTTGCAGAATCTTGCGTCTATCGTGCTGTCCAGCCCCTTCACGAAATTGATTTACAAAGTGACGTGCTCCTATTATCGGGTGCAGTATATGCTCCATTTGTTTTGTGAAATGTGTAGATGCACGGTCACGTCATATGATGGACCCATCTTATAAATCAATAGATAAGTCTGTTATTGTTCGTTTTACTCTTTCGTTTTCTACAGAGATTGATAATTTATTCTGTTCTCTGTGAAATTCTGAAGTTCGAATGCTTGTGTTTCGTTAGTCTGGTGCCAAGCACAAGAAAATCTTGATAAACATTAGGAAGTTAGTCCCGGTCTACCTTGATAAACATTTTCTGACAATGTCCCATTTTCGTGTAATAAATGGACCCTGTAAGTTGTAAGTATGCATCATGCTAAGGATTTACCATCAAATCTTCCCCAAACAATGAGCAAAGACTATTAGTTGTCGATTAGGATGGTTGAGAAGTTTGCCTCCTACGTCGATGTCAATGAAAGCTATGGCTTTTGTAAAGTTGTACCTATCCTTTTGTGTGTGTGTGTGAGAGAGAGAGAGGTGATGAAGGTAATCCCATTAACGAACACGAAAATTAAAAGAGCAATGTGGTCAAATCTATACAAAAATTTCGAAAATGTTAAGATAATCTGGTTGATCGACTTGGCTTCCTTGACTTGCTTTCTTATTTTGTCGATTGATCATAGTTGGATCGACTCCATCAGCAATTATCGACAACCCTGTTTTTTCTTTTTCGATGACAGCTAGAGTGTTATTTGTTTTGTAAAGAATTCGGTATGTCACTCAAAGACAGCACATTGAGTTGAAGTATCGTCATATCCCTTAGCTGATAGATGATGGGACGGAGAAGATCCTTGGTGCAAAGAATCCAATAGATATGTTAATCAAGGTTGTCGCCACTGAAAAATTGAGTGTGTTGTTTTAACTGGCTTTCGTTCCTACGTCAATGTCAATGAAAGCTATGGCTCTTGTAAAGTTGTACCTAACCTTTTGTTTGAGAGAGAGAGAGAGAGAGAGAGAGAGAGAGAGAGAGAGGTGATGAAGGTAACCCCATTAACGAACACAGAAAAGAACACACGAAAATTAAAAGAGCAATGTGGTCAAATCTATACAAAAACGTCGAAAACGTTCAGATAATCTGGTCCTAAACGTTGATCGACTTGGCCTCCCCGACTTGCTTTCTTATTTTGTCGACCAACCGTAGCCAGATTGACTCCATCAGTAATTATCGACAATCCTGTTTTTTCTTTTTCGGTGACAGCCAGAGTGTTATTTGTCTTGCAAAGAATTTGGTATTTCACTCAAAGACAGAGCACATTGAGTTAAAGTATCATCATATCCCTTAGCTGATAGGTGATGGGATGAAGAAGATCCTTGGTGCAAAGAATCCAATAGATATGTTAATCAAGGTTGTCGCCACTGAAAAATTGAGTGTGTTGTTTTAGCTGGCTTCCGTGGTTCGTGATGAGGAGCTACCGCCGCAATAGGATAATTTGGGTCACAAAGACGGATGAAGACTATTACTATTGCCGCCTTATGAAGATCAGCGTTCAAGGGGGAGACTGATAGAGTTGTGGAGTTTGACAGAGGGCAGTACTGTTAAAGCAGAGAAAGGAAAGTATTGTTGTTAAGAGTATATTTGTAATTTCTAGTATAACTTCGTATGCCTTATACTCCTTTACATATTGGGGCAATCTTTCTTGTTGTTGTAACTAGAGCTCGATATTGATGCTAATACTAATAGTTAAAAAAATTGCCTAGTGCGGCACCATGGTTTTTCCCTTCTTGCTTTCAATAGGGTTTGTCCACATAAAAATTCATGTGTGTTCTTCTCAATTTCTTCTCTTTAACATTTCGTGTTCCTAACGGTTGGGCCCTCTCTAGACACGACGAGCTTCCGACACGTAAGTGTTTATGTGGCGTGTTTATGACATGCGTGTCTTCTTCTCCGTTTCTTCTCTTGAATATGCACACACCCTCGAGGCTCCTTCCAAGATATTCACCACCGACTATGATTGATAACAACTTCTTGCTTTGACCCCAACGACTATGGTTGAATTTTTGTTTTAATGGAAAACCCATTACGCAATAAATACTCAAATAGACTCGTGAAATTTCTCAAGTGCGAATGCGAAAGTCCTACATGAGTCATCTCAATGTATTATGTATGACTACCCACTCCAAACAAGGCGTGTCGTGTGGACTATGGGAACCGTGTGCATAGTATTCCAAGTGAAACTTACTGAGAAATGAAGGTGGCAAGTGATGGGAACAGCGACGCGGTTTGAATTTTCAAATGATCTAGATCTTGGGTTGACTTACCAAGACCAATAATGATATTAATAACATAGAAATGACATGCAAAATGAAATCTCGATTCAAATGATAAGCAAATTGAAATTTTTGTTAAACATGATTATGTTCATGCCTAGGGGTGAGCACCGGTCCCAAACCCACCCCGAGAACCTGCATGAACCTGCCGGTTCAAGGCTGGTTCTCAATGAACTGGGTAGGTTCATGGGTAAAATTTCTGGGAACTGATCGAGGCCGGTTTAGTTTCTAGAAAGAATCGATCTACCTAAGCTAGTTTTAGGATGGAACTTACTTTTAACCGGTTTTTAATCTTATTTTCAAAAGAACAAATAAAGGTTGTAGCAAAGGAAAGTCGATCCTAGATGGCTAAAAAAGCCTTGAAGCGCTCTAACCAGGTTGCCAAGGAAGCTAACGTTCTACTTATGCCAAGATTGTAATAGCTGCTTGCTGAAAGGCACTAATTCCCACGGGAAGTTCAGTTCCAGCCGGTTCCAAAAAATCCTAGTTCGGGTCCCGGTTCCGAAAACCTGTAACCATCCCTAATCAAATAAATTTCAACTTTTTGATTAAAAAATTGAGTTACCTTGAATTGATCACCCCTATCTATGACATGACAAAGTCGAAATTTGAACAAGGCAAGAAAATGGCATGACATGAAAAGTTAAATGCAATGTGACATGGCAAATTAGAAATAAAAAGAACTTGACATGAAAAATGACACGATATGGCAATCGAATGCAACATGACCTGGCAAATTCAAAATACAAAACACTACAAATTGAAAATTACATGGCATTGGCAATTTAAATGTAACTTTATACGGTGGATTTGAAACAAAAAAATTGACATGGAAAATGATATGACGTGACAATAGATGCAATATGGCACGAGATTTCTTTTGGTGATTGAGTATACTTGTAGAGAAGAATCTCAGGTCCACTTAATTGTTAGGATGCGTGTGTGAGTTGTGTTAGAGAAATCCTACATCGGAGAATTGGTGAGTGTTGAACAGTTAATATATCAAAGTTGGCCAATAACTTATTGACTTAAGCTTTTAAGTGAATGTGAGTCCAACTGGATATGTTAACATGCTCGGACATGGGCTCCCTCTTGGTGATCTGCCTAGGCAAAAGGTATCGGGCTTCTACTGTGTGCTCAATAACAAATTTGTATAAGAGCCAATGGTAAATGAAATTGGACGTAAATTCCAGGCGGTGGGCATTGTGGTGTAACAATGCAGGCTTGGTGGCAGACTTCATATCTTGATGCATAAGCATACTTGGATTAAGGGGGAGCAAGCCTAACATTGAGCTTACACGTGAGGGGGAGATTGTTAGGATGTATGTGCGAGTTGTGTTAGAGAAATCCCATATAGAAGAATTGGTGTGGTGTTGAGCGGTTAATATATCTAAGTTGACCCATAATTCATTAGTTTAAGTTTTAAAGTAAAGGTGGGTACAATTGGATATGGTAACAGGCTCGGACTTGGGCTCCCTTTTGGTGATCTCTTAGCTACGTGCTCCCTAACATTAATCTCCCTAGTCTTATCTAGAAAGTCGCATGAAGATGGATCATATTTTCAAGAATACCCGATTAGGGTTTCAAAGAAGAGATAAGAACATTTTAAATCAATTACCTAAAGTCGGTCATCATTTGGTTGTGTTCAAAGATTTTTTCTATAAATACCCCCCAATCCAGCTTAATCTTCTTCATCATCCATCAAACTAAGCACGTTGTGTGTAGAGAGAGAGAGAGAGAACAGCTCGGTCTCAGAGGCAATATGGCGGTCTGTACTTACCCCTATCCCTCATCTCAATTTTCCTGTGGTGGATCAAAACTGAGACGTGCTCAATGATATTCGAGGGGCACGCGTTGCTCTTGTAATTTACGTGTGTATTCTTCTTGCTTTTGTTCATGGGCGTTACCGCCGTTGATCAATAACGTCGTTGACGTGTGTTGCGTAGCTTCGTGTCAGGGTCTTGTACCAACATTTACAGGAGAAATAACAAGAGTTGATAAGAGTCAGAGCCTTGACTTTGACCCAACATAACTTGTTCTGTCTCCAGCTTTTTCTTCAAAAGATGGGTGGTGTTTTAGGTTAATTGTTAAAGGAAGATTACTAGGGTTGTGTTTAGTTTGAGTTCTACTTTTCACACGTTATTTCTGATGTCGCATTCTTTCCTTGACTTAGACGGCATAATCTCAATTTGCCTCTCTACTTAACCTTCTTTATATATATAAAGATAGATGATGGACTTGTTAAAACTGATGGGTTATATCTTGAATCGAATCAGAACAATCACACAAAGAAAAAAAATTGACACACGAGTTTATCTAAGTTTACCCCAGAATAGGATTACGTCCTGCAAAAAGGATTCAACTATGATATTTTAGGTTTTACAAGCATGTCTGCTCACACACGAGTAAAATATATATAGGACTTAAAATGGGCCTAAAGCCTAAGCCTATCCAAATCCCTTTAGTCTCACAACAAACGAAAAAAGAAAAAATCGATGTTGTTTCGGGAGCGCTGCCCCCGAGCCCCTGCCCGCTCACTGGCGAGCGGGGCTGCCGTCCGCTCACCAGGGAGCGGAACCCCCGCCCGTTGTCTGGGCAGCGGGACCCCTGACATTCCGTGCGTAGGGATTATATATCGTCGGTTCATATTTCGATTTCCCTAAGCTCACGTGGGCGTGTCCGGTATGAGAAACAAGGGTCTCTGAAGTATTTGCCAACTCCAACATTCTCCCACTTGGTGGATACTTCACGCAAATGAGGGCCATCCTATCATTACTCCTCTTCAATCCAATCGCAGCAGAGCACCATTCAAACTTCGCAATCGTGACAGCTTTAGTAACGAAATCTGAACTATTTTTCACCGTGTCGACCTTTTCAAGCCAAACCACTTTCTTCTCCACCTTCTCTCGGATAAAGTGATATTGTATGTCGATGTGCTTTGTATGTGAGTGAAATGCTGGATTCTTAGCTAAATAAACAGCTCCCTGATTGTCGCATCTCACTTCCATGGCACGTTGCTCAAAACCAAGCTCCAAGCATAACCGTCGTAACCATATGGCTTCTTTTCCGGCATGGGTAAGAGCCATGTACTCAGCCTCCGTAGAAGAGAGCGTTACCACGCTTTGCCTCCTACTCATCCAACTCAGCGCAGCCCCAAATAATGTGAAAAGATACCCACTAGTAGACCGTCTACTATTAATGTCTCCACCCCAATCTGCATCTACATGGCCCACGATATCGAGGGTGCTTCCATTTCCTGTACCTTCAAAACATAAAGAAAAATTTCAAGTTCCACGAAGATACCTGAAAACTCTTTTTATTGCATTCCAATGTTCTCTACCCGGGTTGGACATATATCGGCTCAAGACTCCCACTGCTTGGGCTATATCCGGACCTGTGCACACCATAGCATACATCAAGCTACCTACTGCACTTGCATATGGAACTCGAGCCATCTCTTTAGCCTCCTCATCCGTTTTGGGGCACTGTTCCGTAGATAGCTTGGTCCCTAAAGGTATAGGGGTACCAACAGGCTTGCAGTCCATCATGTTGAATTTTTTCAATATTTCTTTGATGTGTTTCTCTTGCCCTAGCCATAGCTTCCATTTCCCACGGTCCCTCGTAATCTGCATGCCTAAAATAAAATTTGCAGGCCCCAAATCTTTCATATCAAACTTCCTAGCCAACAAACTTTTTACGAATTTCACCATCTTCACGCTATTGCCGATTAACAGCATATCATCCACGTATAGCGTGAGAATGACAAATTGATTGCCCGTCCTCTTCACATAAACACAGTGGTTAGAATTTGAACGCACAAAATCAAGCTGGAGCATGTACGTGTCAAACTTTTGGCACCACATCCTCGGTGACTGTTTCAGTCCATATAAAGACTTTTTCAGCTTGCACACCAAATTCTTCTTTCCTTTTGCTTCAAACTCTTCTGGTTGCCTCATATAGATCTCCTCCTCCAAGTCCCCATGAAGGAAAGCCGTTTTCACATCCATCTGTTCCACCTCAAGATCGTATGCAGCTGCTATGGACAGAACAAACCGTATCGAGGTCAATTTTGCCACGGGAGAGAAAATCTCGTCATAGTCAACTCCCTTGATTTGAGAATACCCTTTGGCTACAAGCCTCACCTTGTACTTCTCCACAGTCTCATCCGGTTTCAATTTCCGCTTGAACACCCACTTGCACCCAATTGCCTTTCTATCCTTAGGCAATTTACACAGGCTCCATGTCTCGTTATGATCAAGCGACTGCATCTCATCTATCATTACAAGCTCCCACTGATTCGCATCATCCATGGATCTCCCCTCTTTTACAGTACTAGGATCATCCCCAGTAATGCTCAAGGCATGAAACGTACTCAATGCACTAAGAGAGTACCAAAGTGGTACTCGCCTCTCATGCGTTGATCTCCTGAGAGCCGGCATGCTATTTGTGTCTAGGTCTTCATCCGAATCTGTATCCTCAATTTCATTAACTAAGTCCCATTGTTCCGGATCAGAATCAGACTCCACTAGTGTACTTGGTGGAACCATCTCCACAGTTTCAGCTATCGGGCTTTCTTCAAGCACTGCTACTTTCTTGGGCTCATCATTTTCTTGTGTGCCTGCTTGGGATTGTTTTTTCACGAAAGACAACATCCCTGCTGTATATGATGGTTTTTGATTCTGGATTCCACAGTTTATAGCCCTTGATCCCTTCCTTGTATCCAACGAATATGCACTTTTCAAACTTGTTGTCAAGTTTCCCCCTCTTCTCCTTGGGCACATGAACGTATGCGTCATACCCGAACACTCGAACATGTGACAAATTCGGCTTCTTCCTAAACACTGCCTTAAATGGTGTATGGTCCTTCACTGATGAGGTCGGTGACCGGTTCTTCAAATAACTGGCCGTGGCTACGGCTTCTGCCCAAAATTTAGGTTCCAAACTTGCCTAACTCAACATGCATCTCGCCTTTTCTATGAGTGACCGGTTTAATCTTTCGGCCACCCCATTCTGTTGAGGCGTATATGGGGTCGTTTTCTGCCTTGCGATACCATTATCCACACAGAATTGCTCGAACTTGTCCGAATAGAATTCACCTCCGTTTTCTGTACGAAGTACTTTGATTTTTCTGCTCAATTGGTTTTCAACCAAAGTCTTAAATTCTCGAAATTTTTCAAATGCATCTGATTTACTTTTAATAAAATAAATCCAACTATATCTCGAAAAATCATCTATGAATGATACATAGTACCTGGATCCTCCAATAGATGAAGTCGGAGTAGGCTCGAAAACATCACTGTGAATCAGCTCTTGAATCTCAGTTGCTCTCGTATCGGTGTGTTGGAAACTAACTCGGTTCTGTTTTCCATGAAGACAGTGTTCACAGAAACCAAAACCTATAGAGCAATCTGGTACTCCCTCTACCATTTGACTCGAAACTAAGGTAGATAGTCCCTTTTCACCGATATGCCCTAGCCTTTGATGCCACAACATGGATGTATCATGTTCATCTTCTTTTGGCCTTTCAGAGATGAACCCGCCACCAACAATCACCGTTTTTCCGAGCAGCTTGTACAACGTCTCGTAACGGACTCCTCGTGCAATCACAATAGAACCCCGAGTCATCTTGCACGAATTCTTATCACAACTGAAAGTAACTCCTGAATCAGCCATCGTACCAACCGATAATAAGTTTTTACCCATTGAGGGTATGTGCATCACGTCTGGAAGAGTCTTCACTATGCCATTAGATATCTTTAGCTTCACCCTGCCACGCCCGACAATTTGAACTGCAGTATCATCTTCGAGCATGACATCTCCACCATTATATTGCTCATATTCACAAAACCAGTGTCTATGAGGCGTCATATGGTATGAAGCACCTGTGTCGATGAACCAAATATCCTTGTCTGACTGTGCCATACATGCAGCAGCCACATACATATCTCTTGTCTCGACCTCCTTCTTCCCCAAGGTTGGTTCGGCTTCTTTCTAAGGAACGGGCTTGTTTTTACAATCCCGCTTCACATGGCCCCACTCTTCACATCTCCAACACTGTACCCTTCTCTCTCTATTCTTCGATCGCCCACGAGATTTGGATCTGGACCCTTTTCTATTTGGTCCCTTCTCTATTGGCCTACCCCTAGCTGCCAGCACCTCTTTACTAGAACTCTCTGACCCATTTCTTCGTGTCTTCTCTAATAACAGGGCCGAACACACGGTCTCATATGACAATTCCCTGTCCCCACCACCGATTACCATAATCAGGTTATCCCATGAATCCGGTAGTGAACAGAGTAATGTTATCGTCTTATCGTCATCCTGGAACTTAACACCGATTGATACGAGTTGGCTTATCAACGTGTTAAAATCATACAGGTGTGTAGAAAATGCGTCAGCCTCGCGCATTCGAAGATTATATAGCTTCTTCCTTAAGAACAACTTATTTACCAGCAACTTACTTTGGTACAACGACTCCAATTTCTGCCATAAATCCCTAGCTGTAGGTTCGTTCATCACATTTGTCAGAATGGAGTCTGCGAGACAAAGCTGGATCAAACCTTTTGCTTTTCGATCGATCCGATCCAAGTCCTCAATCTCCTTTAGATCTGGCTGTTTGGGGCTTGAATCCGTTTCCTTGCCTATCACGACACTAGCCGTTACAATAGCCGGCCTTTCCCTTATGATTGCCGACCACAGATCTCGATCGCAAAGAAGATCCTCCATCTTCATCTTCCACAGATCAAACCGCTTCCCATTGAATTTTTCTATCTTAATCCGTGACCCTCCTGACATCTTAGATTAACCCTAATTCCTCGAACACAAGGCTCTGATACCAATTGATGGGTTATATCTTGAATTGAATCAGAACAATCACACAGAGAAAGAAAATTGACACACGAGTTTACCCAGGTTCACCCTAGAATAGGGCTATGTCATGCAAAAGGATTCAACTATGATATTTTAGGTTTTACAAGCACGTCTGCTCACACACGAGTAAAATATATGTAGGACTTAAAAGGGCCCAAAGCCCAAGCCTATCCAAATCCTTTTACTCCCACAACAAACGAAAAAAGAAAAAATCGATGTTGTTTCGGGAGCGCTGCCCCCGAGCCCCTCCCCGCTCACCGGCGAGTGGGGCCGCCGTCCGCTCACCAGGGAGCGGAACCCTCGCCCGCTGTTCGGGTAGCGGGACCCCTGACATTCCGTGCGTAGGGTTATATATCGTCGGTTCATACTTCGATTTCCCTAAGCTCACGTGGTACGCCCGGTATGAGAAACAAGGATCTCCAAAGTATTTGCCAACTCCAACAAAAACATCCTAACTAGACTTCTCCAATTACCCTAAAACACTTGATGAAGCAATGGCTAGTTGTAATGATATAATCAAATTGGACACGAAACTGTACTAATCAGTATTACACGATTTAAGCGGTTCAACCAATTGAGCAGATCAAACTGGATGATTCCAAACACGTGCCCATGTGCCAATTGTTGAGTGTAGATAGACATACCTTTTTTCGAGGGACAATTACCCATTCAGTCCTAAACCTATTGTATGATTGTTAATTCAGTACTAAATTTTTCAGTTTTGCCAGTGCAATAGAAAACATTTGCTCCAATGTAGTCCTTTTGGTAAATCATTATTGTCAAATCATTATTTGTATCCGTCAAGGTTCGATTGATGAAGCTTTTTATGAATTAAAAAACAACAATGATGCATGGTCAATGTCTGAGTCATGCGAGACTCATTCACATGTCGTCCCCACGAATTTTCTGCAAATGCATGCACAGTGCGCAGTTAGTTGAGCTGGTTTCTTCCTTGCGCAGGAGTCTTTGAAAGCTGTCAACAGAACATAATCCGTTTTTACAGAGGTCAACAGTTGACCTAACGAAGTCTTTAAATACATTTTTTTTAACGAGGACTTGACATACAAGCAACTGCCAACTGGATATTCACGATTTATTCACGTATGCCCAGTAATAATATAAGATTCAGGCACATAGTTTATATGATTGTTTTGTGTTTGATTTATTGATTTGAATTGGAAAATCGAACATAGATCGTAATAAGTGGGTCTAACTGGATATGCAGGTTTAGAAGCCATGGAAGGAGGGCAAGGTAAGAACTGAGTAGGGCTTGCCTTGCTGCGCAATCCAATGAATTAAAGAAAATATAATTCTTTACTTTGTTTTGTTTTTTATACTCATGTTTTTGCCATCAGTAATAAATACCTCCTGCGTTTACAGCAGTTTTCCATGCTTAGATGTAAAAGTTTCGGTTGCTTATAATAAAATTGATAAGAAAAGAGGTAAATTCTGAAAACTAAAAGTCGCTCCAGACAAGGCCTCCTGAAAAGTCAGTTGAAATTTGAAAGTAAATGCATGAAATTAGGAACATGTTTTCGGGTAATGGTCAGTACATATTATCACACATAATAACCAATCGATCTACGGAGAATTAGGAAATGGGGGAGATTGAAGTAGTAGTAAAAGCAATACAGCCAATATGGACATGTATATGTATGCGGTCTAAGGATACGTGGTTGGCATTTACGTCGGATGCGAAATGGAGGTGGCAAGTGATCGGAAAAGTATGAGAACCGTGTGCATGTCCAGTTTTCCAAATGAAACTTACTGAGAAATGGAGGTGGCAAGTGATCGGAAAAGTCACGGTAATGTCATTCCAGTGTACCGACTGTCTGTATAAGGCGCCGTGTCAACTGGGTTTCGGATGACCTAGATTTTGGGTTGACTTACCAAGGCCAACAGCAATAACAATAACAATAACAATAATAATAGAGAACTGACATGCAAAAAGAAGTCTTATTTTAAATGATATGCAAATTGAAATGTTGTGTCAATCATGAACGTGTTCATGACTAGCGGTAGGCAATGGTCCCAAAGTGACCTCGAGAACCTTATCGAGCCGGCTTGTTCTTGATGAGTAGGGCAGGTTCGAGAACCTGATTGAACTGGCTTGTTCTTGATGAGTAGGGTAGGTTCACGAGTAAAAGTCATGGGAATTAACCAAGGCCGGTTCAATTCTTGGGAAAAAAAACGGTCCGGCTTTAATCTTATAAAAGTTGCAGTAGAGGAAATTCGATCCTGGATGGCTTAAAAAAGCCTTGAAGGGCTTTAACCATTTTGCAAAGAGAAGCTTATGTTCTACTTATGCCAAAAATAAATTTAATATTTCTTAAAGATGAACACCCTAAAAAAAAAACTCACTACCCGATTCCCAAGTCTACCCTGAAATCGGTCCACAAGATGGTAGTAGCTGCTCCCTAAAAGGCACCAACTCCCATGGGAAGTTCGGTTCCAAGCCAGTTCCAAAAGCTCTAAATTCAATTCCCAATTCCAAAAACCTGCAATTGACCCGACTAAATAGGTTTTAAGTTTCCAATTGGAAATCGACTTACCCTGAAAATGATTGCTCTCTACTCATGACATGATAAAGTTGATATTTGAAAAAAGCATGGAAGTGGCATGACATGAAAACTCAGATGCGACATGACATGATAAATTCGAAACAAAAGATTTGACATGAAAAATGACATGACATGAAAATTCTAATGCGACATGACACACGAATTCAAAGTAAAAAATGCGATAAACTGAAAATTACATGGCACGATAGTCCAAATGTAACATAATACGGTGAATTTGAAATAAAAAACATGACATGAAAAATGATATAACGTGACAATTCAAACGTGCTATGGCATGAGATTTTAGATTACAATTGCAAAGAAGAATCTCAGATCCACTTAATCTCTCCAGTTTCTAGAAAGTTTCATGAAGATGCTTCATATTTTCACGAATTTCCCAATTAGGGTTCCGCAGAAGAGATAATAACACTTTAAAGATATAAAGTATATAACACGGTTTAGCTAGGGACTCAATTTCCTGACAACTGGATCGAAGTTTCAAATATATTTCCTGTGTAAATGGCGCAAGGATGGTGACGACTTGGTCATGTGCTTATAAAACCCCCCGATGGGGCTTAATCTTCTTCATCAACCATCAAACTGAGCAGTTTGTGTAGAGAGAGAGAGAGAGAGAGAGAGAGAGAGAGAGAGAGAGAGAACAGATCGGTCTCAGGGGGCAACATGGTACTCCCATCACTCATCTTAATTTTCTTGAGTTTGGTTCTTTTCCTTGGTTTATGTTTGTACATCGATTGTTGTCTTCTCTTCGTTTTCTTCTTCTGATACTTTTCTTTTTTTGCACGCTGATATCCCTTGCCGGTTTGTCCATCATATCCAGGTGAAGGTACTGATTGATCTCCAGACTATGGACGCGAAACAAAGGGCCAAGGCGCGTACGATCGCAACAGGAGAAGCAACCGGTAACAATTCCTAGAACACGTTTCATAAACATCCATAATGGCTATATGTAGTTTGCTATTTCATACTCCCAACCACCCTCATCTCGGCGATTCTCCACGTACCCAAATTTCATCGGAATGATTTCGCGCATTGACCATCAATATCCTCCGCCTCTACCATTTTAAAGAAAACCCTACTCTTCTTATCATACTCTCTTATATATATATATATTTGTCGTTGAAGCAGGGTTGGAATCCGCGGGCTTTTACCCAGAGCACCCAGAGCATGGAGATTTGTTGGTGGTGATCGCCCAGAGGATCGATGCGGTGATTGTCGTCGACAAAATAAGAAAGGCTGGGCTGGAGGATGCCAAGCTGGTCAGCGTTAAGGAGCAAAACTGAGACAGACTCAATGATATTTGGTGGCACCTGTTGGTCGTGTTGTTTTACTTCGTGTTTTCTTCTAGGTTTTGTTCATGGGCGTCGCCGAGTCTCCGTTGCTATTTACTCGCACTCTTTTTTCTTTCGTATACTATTGTTTGGGGAATGGAGTCAATAACGTCGATATGTTGTGTGTTTTCTTTCTATCATTGTCTTGTATCAACATCTACAGGAGAACAACTACGGGAAAAGTTCAAAAAAAAAAAACTACGGGAAAAGTTCTTTATCGTACACACTCTCTCTCTCCCTGCAATTATCTAGATAATTGATAATAGCGAGAGACTTGAATTTAACCTCATGCAAGAGAGTTTATACCATAGCCGATGCTTTCTTCTCTCCCCAACTTGTTCTATAAAAGATAGGTGGTCAGCTACGAGTTAGATCTAATAGTCATGTTTGATAAATTGTGATAACTAGGGTTTGTTTAGCGTGACTTCTATTTTCCACTCTTTATTTCTTGAAATGTTCAAAATTCGACTTTTATTTGGCGTAAAACAGCTGAAATCTTTTCATACATTTCTATTAACTTCTTTCACTATTTTTCAGAAGCTGACAATCTTTTGGTGGGTATATGAGCATCTTAGTTAGTCTTTACGAAATGCTTTAAAGGAGAAAAATCAAATAGAGAAGAAACAGAAAAACAAAAAGAAGAGAAAATTTCCGTCGAAGCAAGGTTGACTTCAACCCGATTTTTCCGTTTCATAGTTTCGTGGGTTGATAATCCAATATGACATTATAATTTAATCTATCTTACAACATGTCTATTTGCTTTCCTATCATTAAAATTGCAACTTGTTTTTTCATTCATGAACTAGGATACAGAGCCCTGTAACCTAGCTCTAAAAAGCTGACATGTGTTGAACCTTCCTTTCGGCAATGGTCTCCTCCATGCGTATCTAGTAAGACCGCGTGCCCCAAGGATTTTCTGAGTCGGAAGATGCTCTACACAATTTGAACACACGATCAATGGATCCGCACTAAACACCACGCATCTCTTGGAAAGTTCCAATGCTACATTTGGGAGTTGCCAGACAATGATTATAGCTCAAGTCGTTCCAATAAGAGATGACGAAATCTGATTTCTCTACCAAGACGTCTATTTCAAACTGGCAAATAGCTACAGCATTTCATGGGGTTGGGACTTGGATCGAAATATAGTCATCCTTGGGCAATTTTCCTAATCAAGAAACAACATTAATGGGAATCATCGCGACCTAAATTTCGCCGAAACCTAGGTTAATAGATTACCAAGTTAATTAAATTAACTAACCTAGCTCAGACCCTCCCAAGTCCTACCAAATTGCAACTTAAAATTCGATATTAACATGCAAAAAATTTAAAACGGAGTCGCCACTAATCGTTTATGGTAGGCCGATTAGAAACCTAAATAAAGTATA
>BCNH02000005.1:17100928-17115266 GCA_001662345.2 Metrosideros polymorpha var. glaberrima
TTTTTTTTTTTTTTTTCTGGAAAATGATTGACAAAGCCGTGAAAAAAATTCATATATTAGCGCACAAAAGGAAAAGGAAAAGGAAAAGGAAAAGGAAAAGAAGAAGAGAACCAGCTCTCGATGCGTAAAACATGCATGAACAAGTATTGCCTCACTGAGACAGATCTGTTTTCTTTTCCTTACAATCAAGTTGGGAAAACATGAAGAGCTTCTGATAGGGGAAATTATCAAAAAAGTCATAAACCTATTGCAATTGTGTCAGTTCAGTCGTAATTTTTTTTTCCCCAATTAAGTCTTAAACCTTTTGCATTGTACCAATTCAGTCCATTCGGCCAATTTCGGCCGGCCGGCGATGACATGAACATTTTTTTATAATATTTTAATAATTTTTCAAAATTTGTTCCTTTTTTTTTTCTTTCCGTTCTTTCCCCTATGTTCGGCATAGGCCATGGCCGACGAGGGTCGAGGCGAGTGCCGGCGAGGTCGACCCTCGCCAATGGCGGCGAGGGCGACCCTCTCTTAGGCGAGGCGAGCCCTCGATGGCCATGGCCTGTGCTGGCCATCGGGGAAAGAAGGGAAAGAAAAAAGAGAAAAAAAGAAAGGAAAAAATAAAAAATTGAAAAAAAAGTATTATTAAAAAAAGGTCCACGTTAGCATTCGCTAGATGGCCGGCGCCGGCCAGTGACCATGTCAGTGCCGGCCAGCCAAAATTGGCCTGATGAACTGAATTGGCACAAATGCAAAATGTTTTGCAAAATGTTTAAGACTCAATTGGCCTAAAACAAGAAAGTTTAGTACTGAATTTGCACGATTGCAATAGATTTAAGACTTTCTTGGTAATTCTCCCACTTCTGATACGTAGCCTTGATGTAAATGATGAAGAAGATCACGGGCTCAAAGGGTCCGTGTTGATGCATAACCTATTAGCTCTTCAACACGCACAATCCCTTGTCATTTACATTACATTTCGTTGTTCTTTCCAAGATACACACCACCAACTACGATTGACCTTGTTGATAAATATTTTGCTAATAAATACTCAAATAGAATTGTGAAATTGCTTAAGTTGTGAGACAAAAGTGCTACATTAGTCATCTCAATGTTGAAAAATAGTGTGAAAGTAAAATAGAGTATGAATATATATCATGCATGACTGTCCATACCGCGTGTCGTGTGGACTTTGAGAACCGTGGGCATGTCACAAGTATTTCAAGGGAAACTTACACAGAAATGAAGGTGGCAAGTGATTGGAACAGTCATGGAAATATCACTCCAATGTACCAACCGCGTTGTATGCGACGCGGTTTCAATTTTCATATGACCTAGATTTTGGGTTGACTTACCAAGACCAATAATAATAATGATACTATAGAAATGACATGCAAAATAAAATCTCAATTCAAATGAAATGCGAATTGAAAGGTTGTGTCAAACATTATCATGTTCATGATTAGGGGTGAGCATCGTTCCCAAATCGGCCCTGGGAACCCGCCTGAATCGGCCGGTTCTCGATGAGTAGGGTAGGTTCGTGAGTATAATTTCTAGGAAGTGACCAAGGCTGGTTCAGTTCCTGGGAAGAATTGGTATACCTAAGTAGGGTTTTAGGGTAGAAACAAATTTTAATCCGTTTTGATCTTATTTCAAAAGAATATATATAAAAATTGCAAAGGAAATTCGATCCTGTAGGGCTAAAAAAGCGTCTAAGTGCTTTAATCATTTTGCCGAGGGAAGCTAATGTTCTACTTATGCCAAAAATGAATTTAATATTGCTTCAATATGAAAAAAAAACTTGCTACCCGATTCCCTAGTCTATCTTGAAACCGGCCCATGAGATTGTGGTAGCTACTCGCAGAAAGGCACCAATTTTCACGGGAAGTTCGGTTCCAGGCCGGTTCGAAAGGATCCCAGTTCTGCTACTCGCAGAAAGGCTCCAATAATCGATATGCAATATGGCACGAGATTTTACTTGTTGATTGATTGCACTTGCAGAGAAGAATCTCAGATCCACTCGATCTCTTTAGTCAAATATAGAAAGTTCCATGAAGATGCATCATATTTTCACGGATATCCCAATTAGGGTTTCGAAGAAGAGACAAGAACATTTTGAAGATATAACACGGTTTTGCTAGGGACTCAATTCCGAACAACTGGATCGAAGTTTCAAATATCTTTCATGGGTAGATTGCGTAAGGTTGTTGACGACTTGGTCATGCTCAAAGAATATCCCTATAAAACTCCCACCTTAATTCTTCATCATCCATCAAAGTAAGCACTTTGTGTCGAGAGAGAGAGAGAGAGAACAATTTGGTCTCAGAGGCAACATGGCGGTCTGTACTAACTCCTATCACTCATCTCTTGATTTGCTTGTGTTTGGTTAATCTCCTTGTTTTGTTTGGTTTAATCTCCTACATCGATAGTTGTCTCCTCGCCTGTCGTCTTTTCAAACTTTCCCTCTTCTTTCGTGCGCTAATCTCTCTCGCCGATTTGTCCGTCAAATCCAGGTGAAGGTACAGATTGATCTCATGACGAACGACCAGAGACGCAGGACCACAGCACGGACAATCGCAACAACCGCAGCAAAAGGTAACAATTCCTAGAACACAATCCATCTGTAATGGCTACACATAGTTTGCCAATCAATACTCTCAATCACCCTCATCTCCCGGTTCTCCTTGTACACAAATTTTGGCATTAACCATCAACATCCTCCATCTCTTCCAGCATATATATTCTAAAGAAAACCCTACTCTCCTTATCATCCGCTCTTATTAGGGAAAAGTGTCAAAAAACTCCTAAATCTATTGCGTTGGTGCCAATTCAGTCCTAAACCTTTTATTAGTGCCAATTTAATCATAAACTTTTTGCATTTGTGCCAATTGAGTCCTTCTAGCCAATTTTGACTAGAAATCGATGATATGGATGTCGGCTATTCGCCGGCCGTCCTACATGGCACGGCCGGCGCTGACGTGGACAATTTTAATATATGTTTTTTTAAAAAAATAATTTTTTAGTTTTTTCTTTTCTTTGCTGTTTTTCTTAAGGGGGCCGGCGTGGGTTGCTGACCAACCCTTGCTAGCAACAAGCGAGGGCTGGCGATCGTTGCCGGCCCTGGGTGAGGGGGTTGCGGCCCTCGACAGCTGTTGGGTGAGGGCTTGTGGGCCCTCGCTATGGCCAGTGAGGGCCGAGATGCCCTCGCTAGGCGAGGGTGCTGTGGCCCTCGTCGGTCCTAGGCAAGGGTGTCGCGGCCCTCGCGGGGTCTGGGTGAGGGCGTGACGCCCTCGCTTGGGGTCGGCGAGGGCTGCGACGCCCTCTCCCACTGCTAGCGAGGGTCGTCGGCCCTCGCCCGTGGTTGGCGAGGGTCCGTCGACGACCCTCGCCAGCGCCCTTAGCCAGAAAAACAGCAAAGAAAAGAAAAAGAAAAAACTTAAAAATTATTTAAAAAATATTAAAAATGTCCACGTAGGACAGTCGGCGTCCACGTCATCGATTTCTAGTCAAAATTGGCCGAAAAGACTCAATTAGCACAAATACAAAAGGTTTGGGATTAAATTGGCACCAATAAAAGGTTTAAGACTGAATTGGCACCAACGCAATAAGTTTAGGACTTTTTTTACACTTTTCCCCTCTTATTATGACAAAGAATTCATACCCTTGTATACGTATTTGTCTTCAAAACAGGTTTAAGATCAGTGCAATTTGTCGGGGAGGGTGGTAGGGTGCTGGAGTTGATTGCCGCCTCGATTGATGCGGTGACGGTCGTCGACGGAATACGAAGGAATGCTGGGCTGCGGGATGCCAGGTTGATCAGCGTTGTGGAGCAAAGCTGAAACCTTCTCAATGATATTTGAGCACGCTTGTTGCTCGTCCGGTTTACGTGTGCCTTCTTGTAGCTTTTGTTCATGGGAGTCAATACCATCGATAAGTTAGTGTGTTGCTTTCTATCATTGTCTTGGAGCCTTGAGTTTGACCCGTTGTAATAAGATGGTTTATACAATATAAGACAGTTTACGTGTGACGATGTCGTTTCCGACGAACTTCGTAGCAAATTTTTAATCTGTCTTCGGCATAATTGGTTCTCTAACGACCTACTTGGACCTGCAATTCATATTCTTTGAAGCTTTAAAGGAAACGCAGGCAGAACCATTTTCGTGGATATTTCCTTTCCTGATCTTACAAAGGTCTGTGACATAAGAAGATGGATCAAGATTTGCATCACTGAATATAGTTTTCAACTGAAACCACTTTAATTATATGAAAGTAGTCGTGCCCGCGTGGACACAAACATTAGGATGAACAAATTAAGTTAAATATAAAAAAGAAAATATAGCGTTCTCATAATTTCTTTCAAATAACCGAAACGAAGAAAGGTCTCCTTAATTTTAGGAGTCATAAATTCCTTGAATGATTGAACTCTTTATTACATTAGAGGATGTGAAGTTGTGCTATGGCATTCAAGGGGAAAAGTACCAAAAAAAGTTATAAACCTATTGTATTGGTACCAATTCAATATTAAAAGTTTCAATTAGACAAATTTAGTCCTAAATTTTTTCATATTGATACTAATTCGGTTCATCCAGCCAATTTAGGCTGGAAATTGCTAATGTGGATGTCGGTTGTTCCTCATGGCATAACCGGTGCTGACGTGGATATTTTGTCTTATAATTTTTTCCTTTTTTTTTTTTTTCCCCTTTCTTGTTTTTCTCTTTTTTCTTTCCCTTCTTTTCACTAGTGGCCGGCACAGGCCATGGATCGTGAGGGTTGGCCTCGCTTGTGCGAGGGTTGGCCTCACCGGGCATTGCCTGGGCGAGGGTTAGCCTCACCAACCCTTGCCCTTGCCGGCCATGGCTTGTGTCGGCTATCAGCAGAATAAGGAAAAGAAAAAGAAAGAAAAAAAGAAAGGAACAAAAGAAAAAAAAATCAAAAATTTATTAAAAATATCTACGTCAATGCCAATCATGCCACGTAGGATCACTGGCATTCATTTCAGAAATTTTCGGCCTAAATTGGCCGGATGGACTGAATTGGTACAAATTGGAAAAGATTTAGGATTAAATTGGTTTAATTGAAAGGTTTATGACTGAATTGGTACCAATATAATAAGTTTAGGACTTTTTTTAGTACTTTTCCTGGCATTCAAGAGATCCACCCATTTATGAATTGGGTTAGGATTAATTAACAATTTTGAAGACGAAAAACTAAATATAACTAAAAAAATTTGATGTGGCACTCTTTCCTTTACTTAGTTGGCATAATATCAATTAGCCTCCCTAGTTACCTTACTTTATACATACCGCAACAATATCTTTGTCACTGTATCAAACACGAGATCAAATTATTTAGTGTACATGATTTAAGCTGTTCAATCAATTGAGTAGACTAAATCGACTGATTTATTTTGATGATTGCGCAAGTCATAGAGTGCAGATAGACATACTTTAAAAAAAGAAGAAGGTAAAGTCACCTACATCAACTAATCAGCGGGAGTAGGTCATCTTTTAATCATACCTTGAATAAATGAACTCGTTTCTCCATTGACAAATCTTAATCCAGCAAGTAATTATTGTCAAAACTTAATCTGTACACGTTAATGTCCGATTGATGCAGATCTTTATAACTAAAAAATTAACAATAATGCATGTCCCATGACTCATGCGACTCGTTCGTTCGGTCGGTGTGGCTTGCCTTATAATTAATCTGCTTTCACGTGTTGTCCCCTCTTATTTTCTCCAAATGCATGCATAGAGGAAGGGCAGGTAAGAAATGGGTATGGGTTTACCTTGCTGCACAATCCAACAAATTAAAGAAGGCACCTTTTAAGTTTTAACGAATATGGGAGGCTTGGGCGCGATTAACAACAATAGTATTCTTGAATTTTTTTTTCTTTTTTTTTACTCGTGATTTTGCCATTATTATTAAGTAACTCTACCATGTTTATGGCAGTTTCCATGCTTAGATGTAAGTTCAAACCTAATCGAAGTAAGTAATTTTTAGACTTGATGATTTGCATATTAATATTGAAACGTGTTTTCCAATATCTCAAAGAAAGTAATTTCTTTTTCATTGTTTAGCATCCTTATCTATTACAATGATAGGTTTAGTTTTGTGGATCTAACTGGATATGTTGGTATCGGACTTGAGCTCTCTCTTGGCAATCTCCTCAGGTGAAGGTATCAGACTTTTACTGTGCCATCCCAACCATCATGTGCTTTATAACTTTTCAAGGTTAAGGTGACTTTAAAATTATATAAAATTTTAACAAACTTTTAACTTTTCAAAGCTTTTAATGGGAGAATTGTCAAAAAAAGTCATAAATCTATTACACTTTTACTAATTTAGTCCTAAACCTTTTTAAGATTTGCTAATTGAGTCCTAAACCTTTTCAAGTTTTGCCAATTGAGTCCATCTAGCCAAAATCACTGTTATGGACGTTGATCATCCTATGTGACATGGCTGGCATTGATGTTGACAAATTTTAGTAATATTTTAATATATTTTCATTAATTTTTTTTTTTATGTTTTCCTTCTTTGATTTCTTTTTAATCTTTTTTTCTATTTACTTTTCTTCTCCCCTCCTCAGGTGAGGGTCGCCCTCACCTGGGCTAGCGAGGGCAGCCCTTTGTCGGCGTTGGGCGAGGGTCACCCTTCGCTAGATTGGGCAAGGGTGGTCCTCTCCTGAGGAAGGAAGAAGAAAAAGTACAAAGAAAAAAAGAAAAAAAATGCAAAGAAGGAAAACAGAAAAAAGGAAAAATTAATAAAAAAATTTGAAAAAATATCAAAACATTATTAAAAATTGTTCACCTTAGTACCGGCCGTGCCACGTAGGACCACGGTTGGCGTTCATATTAGTGATTTTTTGCCAAAATTGGCTAAATGGACTCAATTAGTAAAATTTGAAAAGGTTTAGTACTGAATTAGCAAAAAAGCAATAGATTTAGGACTTTTTTTGACAATTTTTCCAGCTTTTAATAATTCGTCATAATGCATCCACAACAACTTTTCCATCATAAGAGTTATCAAATATCGAACATTTCTTTGTACTTTAATTTCTAATGATGGGTACCTTTATTATACTCATTTATTCGTAAAGGGTGTTATCCAACTTTCTTTTTTCTGCCAAGATGGATTTTTTTTTTTTGGATCATTATTTGTCATATATGGGTCAAATGTGACATATGATGTCATAACAAGGATCGCTACATTGTTAAACTTTTTCGTAACCTGGTGGAATCTATACATAAATAGATATTTACTTTTAAACATTTATTATCAAAATTTGCACAAATTGTATATCGATTAGAGGTTAATTATTTCTTAGACATCGATAAGAGATTTCTTGCCAAAATATGCACAAGAATTAGAGATTTTCCCTAGAATTAGGGATTTCCTAAAGGGACCAGTAAAAGCAATTACTGGGTAAACTGAAAGTGAGCGTGCCATGTAATTGGCCAAATCAAATAGACCACTAGAGCAAGAGCAAGTCAATTGTAGAATATATAAAAGGGAGTGTAGGTAAACATGTATATCAAACATATGGTTTGCACTGTGATTGGTTCATACAGACGGGAAATTGCACATAGTCCCAGCCAACCTATTACTTGATTATTGACTTTGAAAACGTTTAAACCATGTAAAATATGTATGTAGAGGGAGAAAAAAAGAATTTCCTTCCTCCCGTTTAAAAGACACCACTCCTCTTCCATCATACAGCAGGACAAGTGACAACCCGGCTAAACACGGATCTAATTTTTAATAACATATGATAAAATATATTAAGTTGAATAGAGTATTCGAAATATGTATATTTGATAAGATGATAATAATCGTGCAATAAGAATAAATTACAGGATACTAATATATTATGTATGAGTGAAATGCCTATTAGCATTAGTTATTTATTACATGTCAAGTTGGTCAAAATTAGAGAATTAGAGAAAACGTATACAAACAGAAAAAAGTTTATAAATAAGTAATATTGGAAAAATTTTAAAATTTTCCTTATCTCGGATGTGTTTCCAAATGATATTTGTTTAAGTATAATTTTTCATCTGAAGACTAATTTATTTTTCATTCTTTCTTTAAAACGGATTTTTGTGGGTTAATTATGTCTTTATAATGCAGGAATGTTTTCTCGGCTCCATTTTGCACTCCACCAATTTGTCTAGAAAGAACACCCAATATCCTTCCAATTACATTATTTAGATAATGAGACTAAGTGTGTTATTCTTTTTTATTTCACAAGACCATGAAAAAAAAGGGTTTTTTCATCCACATGGAACAGAAAGATGAGGTTGTACTTTATATCTCTCCAGAGATAAGATCAGATCTGTACTCTGTAGGCATATGTCAACAATGGCGACTCCATTGAGTTGAGGGTCTGTCTTAACTCTTTAAAGTAAAGCTAGAGTCCAAATTCGTACTGAAAGAGAGAGAAGGGAATGTCTAGTCCACTTGCCAGAAAGATACATAAAATATGAAAAGAAGGAATCCTATGCTAAAAGAGAATAGTTCTAGCTTTTCCACTATAAATAGGGCAGAGTGTGGAGACTTCGGGCATTGACAGTTCAGATCTAATTGTAGAAGCGCAGAGAGAGAGAGAGAGATGGTGATGAAGAAGAAGAAGAGCTTGGTGATTGGATGTTCATGGCTTGTGTTGATAGTGATAGCTTCTATCCTTTGGGCAACTCCATCTTCAGCTGCTGCTTCATTTCAAAGAGTGGAGCAGACTGTTTTTCCTCAAGCTGGTAATCATGCATCTACTATGATTGATATTTTTTTTAGATTTATATAACCAGCTAGCTTTTGCTCTTATTTCACTTTCAACCCACAAATTGTTTCAACTTGACTCTATTGTATTCTGTTTTGCAGTATTCACAAAAATCCACCTCTTTTTCCATCTTCAGTTTTCTCTATGTAGGAGAAATGGAAATAGTTAAGCTATTAAGAAAATCCAATTGGATTTATTCATGAAGTGCAACTCTTGAAATCATTGCTTATGTGGCTTTTCGGGAGATTTAATCTTTTGCAACAAACGGTCTGTCCAAACTTCAAATAATAAAATATGGAAACCACAATTGTGAACCTTTTATTTATTTATAGAATTTATTTGACTGGTCATTTGGGTGTGTGTATTTGTAGGTTGCAGGTGTTGCTGGTTCAAAAGGACTCCACTTCTCGTATGTGGAAAGGCGTGCTGTGTTGATGGATGTTGTAGCTTGCCTTAATTAGATGCAATGCATCCTCAAGACTCCCCTCATGCATGTTCACCTCTATATTCACTACATTTTCCCTTTTTATTTTTTATTTTTCATGTTTTGTAATGTTTCCATAATATTTGGTCCTTCATGCTCGTGTGGCCTAATTAAGGTTGTTCCTTAAGGAGAAATTCGAGGGGAATCGTTTAGCATTTGCTAAACGTTGTTGACCAGACGTCGCTAAACGAAAACAGTCCGATAAATGTATAAAAGGTGTCAAGAACTTTGTCATGAAAGGGTATATATCAACAACTTTGCCAGTTATGTTCTCATGGGTTTTAGTTACTTATTGGATTAATTAACATCTTAGATGTCTTTATTCATCATCGTAAATTAGTTGATGGCCGATTACAATATCAGATTTGACTGTAAATCAAAAGCTAATGGATTTTAATATGCTTTGAAGCGGCAATGACTTTGTAAGATTGGAATTACTAGAACCATTCGTGGACAAATAATCGAAGACAAGTAAGGAAACCGCAAGAAACTTTTATTGAATCAGAAAACCAAAAGAGCCATGTGGTGGAATAGTGTTTTCTAGAAACCTTGAAAACGATCAGATAATTTGGTCCTGAACGCTGATCAACTTGGCCTCCCTGACTTGCATTACATTTCGGTGTTCTTTTCAAGATATTCACCACCGACTTTGATAGACTTAGGCAATATAATCTGTGCTAACAAAAACTTCTTGGTTTAACCCCAATGATTAATGAACCATCTAATGTATTCTATTGATCGATATAGAAAGCTTAATTCGACCCTGCTGTGAAATATCTGTGTGCTTAATAAGTGCTGGACCTTGAATATCGTAGCACTTCATTGCTATGCAACTTGACGTGAATCATTGGAAGGATGATTCTGGCGCGGCATGGATTTATTCCGTTTGGTTTTTCAGCACATGACGAATTCCAAATCGATTGATCGGTGTATACATACGCTCGTGCACATCCTTGTGTCCATATTGTTGACACCTTAATTTTTGTTTCAGTAATGTTGCAAACACCAACATTTCGGGATGAAATTTTCCGATGTAAGACTTTTTCTAACACAACTTAGATGTGTATCTCAACAATCTTCCTCTCATGTATAAGCTCGGTGTTAGATTTGGTCCTCCTTAATTCAGGTACCTTGACTTTAGGTCTCTTTCACCAAAAAGGAGCCTAAGTCAGAGCCTGTCAATATATTTAATTAGATTCACCTTGACTCAAAAGCTTAACTCAATAAGTTGTGGCTAACTAAGATATATTAACTAATTAACACTACACCAATTATCCAATGTGAGATTTCTTCTAACATAACTCATTCGTGCATCTCAACACAATGATAGTGCGCCACATGGGTTTTGGTATATGAGCCCAATTGAACGCTATATATGTGAAGCATTACTCTTTTTGTGTGTGTGTGTAAGAGTGTTTTGGCGATCCTTTGTATTTAAAGCCTAACAAGCTGGAGTCGTACTTTGAATTCAAAGCCTAGCAAGTTCAATTTCATTTGAACTCTCCGACTAAATTTTTGTTTCTAGAAAAACCATTATGCAATAACTAGTCAAATAGATATGTTGAATTGCTTAAGTGCTAAGGCAAAAGCCCTTCACTAGTCATCTCTATGTAGAAAATCTCGCGTGAAAGTACAACACGGTATAACTACTATTATGTCTGACCATTTGACTCCAAATAAGGCGTGTTGGTTGGACTATGGGAATCGTGCTTATCGCAACCGAGTGAATATGACGCGGCTTCAGTTGGATATTATAGATTTTGGGTGACTTACCAATACCAATAATAATGAATGACATGCAAAACGAAATCTCAATTCAAATGATGTGCACATTGAGATATGTCTAGTCAAACATGAACATGTTCACAACATGACAAAGTTGAATATTCAACGAAACATGAAAATAGCATAACATGAAAACTCAAATGTGACATGACGTGACAAATTCCGAATGAAATATTCGACATAAAAAAATGACATGACATAGCAATTTGGATGCAACATCCTATGGCAAATTCAAAATCATAAAGACGACACGCTTAAAATTCAATGCCATTGGCAAATTCAAACGTAGCGGGATACGGTGGATTCGAAATGAAAAACGTGACACGACAATTCAGATTTAACATGATACGGGATTTTACTTGTTGATTGAGGACACTTGCAGAGAAGAATCTTGGATTCACGATCTCTCTAGTGTAATCGAGAAAGTTCCATGGACGATGGATCTTATATTGAAGAACACCCCAGTTAAGGTTTCGAAGAAGAAACAAGAACATCTTGAAAACCACAACACGGTTCAGCCACGGATTTGACTCCGGACAACTGATTCGAAGCTTCTGATAAGAATTATTTTTTTAATTAGTAGATTGGCTTAGAGTCGGTGACCCCTTGCTATAAAAGGACGGCCAATCGAGCTCAGTCTTCTTCCTCACGGCACTTTGTTTTCTGGAGAAGAGGGGCTCGGCTTGACCAGAGAGATCAGATCGGCGTCAGAGGCACTATGGAGGTCTGCCCTTGCTCCCATCGCTCATCTCATATTTTCTTGTGTTTGGTTTTGTTCCTCGTTTTGTTCAGGTTGTGTTTCTCCATCGATAGTTGTCTCCTCTTCGTCTTCTTCTTCCTTAAACTTCCCTATTGTCTCTTGCCTCTTTTGTCCATCAGATCCAGAAGAAGGCAGTGATCAATCTCATGACGGAGGACAAGACGCGCAAGAGCAAGGCGCGTACGATCGCAGCAACCGAAGCAAATGGTAACAATCCCTAGAACCCATTTCATACACATCTCCAATGGCGATATCTAGTTTGATGATTGATTCATACCCAAACTTTCTCCGAATGGTTCCGTGCGTTAACCATCAATATCCTCCGCCTCTAGTAGTTTGAAGAAAACCCTAATCTTCTCACTTGTATATGGATTCGTCATTGAAACAGGGTTGAAATCTGCGGGCTTTGTTGGAGAGCGTGGAGATTTGTTGGAGGTGATTGCGAAGGAGATCGATACGGCAACCGTCGTCGACAAAATAAGGAAGGCTGGGCTGCCGAAGGCCTGGTTGGTCAGCTTTGGGAATCACAACTAGAACATTCTCAAATGATATTTGAGCGCACGTGTCACTCTTGTGGCTTTACGTGTGTTCTCTTCTAGCTTTAGTTCATAGGAGATAGCTTGCGTTGCGTTGCTTTGATTCATTGTCTAGTCCAATCATTTACACGAGAATAACTATGGGAATGAATCTTTATTATACTCTCTCTCTCTCTCTCTCTCTCTCTCTCTGCTTGATCTACTTTCTTTTCCCTCCGATCAAGTTGAACCTCTATTGGCACGAAGAGCTTCTGAAACGTAGGTTTGATGTGGATGATGAAGAAGATCATGAGATCAAAGGGGTCCTCCTTATTGACGCATAACCTATTAACTCTTGAACATGCACAAACCCTAGTCGTGAACAATACATTGCGGTTCCTTCCAAAATGTTCACCACCAACTATGGTTGACTTTGGCAATATAATTTGCTAATGAATCATAAGGAGGATTCTTCCAGTGGAGCATGGATAATTTCTGATCGGTTTTTCATGACATGACGAATTCCAAAATGATTCGATAGATCCTCCTATATATGCGCTTGTGCACATCATCATATCCATATTTTTGACACCTTAGTTTTTCGCCTAAGTAATGGCACATTCACCAACATTTTAAGAAGACTAGCCTACTGAATTCTTGGTAGCTCATAATCATTCGTTATCTCTATCTTAACTCATGACTATTATCATAGACGACTAACGATAGTGAGCCACATGAACTTTTGTAGACGAGCCCAAGTGCCCCGGCTGCCTCGCCAGATCTAGAGAGGGCGTGGGTGACCCTCACCCACCTCGCTCGATGTCGCCTGGGCCAAGGCGATGTCGGGCAAGGCTGTCGTGGCCTAGGTAAGGGTCGGCCTCACCAAATCTGGCGAGCCTAGCCCTTGCTGGCCACCAACTACATTCACCGGCAATGCAAAAAAGAATAGGGAAAATAAGGGAAACAAAGAAAAAAAAATATAAATTATAAAAAATTGAAAAATTATTAAAAATTATTTACGTCAAGGCTAATCGTGCCATGTAAGACGGCCGGCGTTCACGTTAGCGAATTCCGGCAAAAATTGACCGGATGGACTCAATTGACAAAAAGTGAAAATGTTTAAGATTCAATTGGTAAAAGTGAAAAATTTGGGACTCAATTGGCAAAAGTGAAATGTTTATGACCGAATTGGTAAAAGTATAATAGATTTAGGACAATTTTCCTTGTATACGAAGCATCACTGTTTTTTTTTTTTTTTGTCTGAGGAAGCTTCTGCGATCTTTTGAATTCAAAGCCTCGTCATCATCCTTCGACTTTAAACCTACCAAGTTCAATTTCCTTCGAACTTGCCGATTTATTTTTTGTTTCTAGAAGAACGGCCATGCAATAGCCACGTAAATAGATTTATGAAATTTCTTAAGTGCTAAGGCAATAACTCCACGTAAATATGTATGCCTATCTGCTCCAAACAACGCGTGCCGTGGGGATTATGAGAGCCGTGCTCGTCAACTATTCCGAGTAAAACTAAGTGGTCAACAAAGCTGGCAAGAGATGGGAACAGTCATAGTAATATCACAGCAAATGCAATGGACCAACCGAGTGTAAATGACGCCTATTTTTAATTAGCAAGTTGCCTGAAGTCGGTGACGACTCGGTCTTGTTCAAAGATTTCTGCATAAGGACGACACCAAATGAAACTTCATCTTCTTCATCATCCATCAAACCAATCACATTGTGTCTAGAGAGAGAGAGAGAGAGAAGGGCACGGCTTGACCAGAGAGAACAGATTGGTCTCAGAGGCGATATGGCGGTTTGTACTTATTCTGCTCGCTCATCTTAGGAGGTGAATGACAACTATTATGTTCTAGAAATCAAATTCTGACCATAAATTGATTTTTTTACTTTTACTCAAGAAGTTGATTTCTGGAGTGAAAATGCGTTTGATAAAATAAGAGAAAATTTCCACTTCTGAAGGAAAAATAAGAGAAAATTTCCAATAATATTTTAATATTTTTTTAGAATTTTAGAAT
>BCNH02000005.1:17119396-17144769 GCA_001662345.2 Metrosideros polymorpha var. glaberrima
TCATTATGGCCGAGACCTCCCCCATAGAAAATTCTCCCAAAATTTTCTTCCCCAAGTTCATTTTCCTCAAGCTTTGCTCTCCTCGAAATCTTCGTTAAAGCTTGGTTCATCGACAGATCGCAGAGGCGTACGCTCATGGCTTTGGTTATTCAATTAAGGCGAGTTGTCTTGCAATTTCATTTCTTTTCAATCGATAATGTTATGGCTAAGGCGTAGCTTGAATATGCACATTGAGCTAAAAAATGGATAATAGTTATATATTGTTTGAGGTTAATGATATTTGTTCGGAAATGGAGTAGTTGTGACAACGAAATTGTTCGCCAGTTATATGTCGGAGGAATTGTATTGTTATATTGAGGTGATATTGTGGTCGGAGATCGAACATGATAAAGTTTAGGCCGTGTTGGCTTTGAGATGTAAAAAAGCTGAATTACATTGTTCTGGTGCGATAGCTATGAAGTCGTGGAATGAATTATGGCACGTAGAAAGAAAAATGAATTTTTGTACGTGAATAGTGCTGATGAATAGTGCATGTGAATGGTATCGGTGAATAGTGCACATGAATAGTACTAGTGAATAATGCATGTTACTAGTAAAGTGATGATAGTAATAGGGTGAATAGTAAAATGACTTTGGCACGTGAATAGCTAATTATGTGATTTTTTCGAAATGGACTATAAATGGTGGCGAATATTGATTTGTATCCTGTGATATTGTTGAGAGCCGAATGTGCTGTGAATTAACCAGACTGATATGATGATTGGTGTCAATCGTGTTCGGTTGGATTAATGCCGTACTTTTATCACATCATGATGGTTGATTGTGGAATTTAGTATGGCATATTACTACATTTGCATTCTCGTGCCGTCATTGAGCGTGGTAATAGTGAGGACGGTTGAACTGTAATTGTATCGACTATGCCCCGTGGGAGCCAAAATGAGAAATCAGGAAGCAAGGGACGTATGTGCCCTTCGACCGTTAGTTGTGATTGCGCGGTGGCAGATGCGCAAGTAAGTAGCATAACCTTGGAGTAAGAGTGAGATGGCCGATGTGATTTCAGAAGCCTGATGTGATTTCGAATGCCTGATATGATTGCAGAAGATTGATTCTTAGAAACTGATGGTTACAATTGAGAGTGGTACACGTGGGGGGATTCAGTACTTGCATATCGTTAGTATGGGCCGACAATCATCACTTTTATATTACAGTTGTACATATATGATATCTTTATTTGTATTTTGCTTGTAATAGCAATATGTGGTAGGACTTTTTCTATGATATGATTATTTGAATAGAAAGGTCATGACTTATTTGACTTGCTGAGTTTATCTCACTGTTGTTGAATTCCATGTTTTTTAGACCATTAGCTGACAGCTTGTATGCGGGCTTGGGAGACGGTATTTTGGTGTTAGCTGGCGAGTAAAGTTGATGTTATCCTTATTTTCCAGTTTTCTTTTCCTCTCATGTAAATGTAATGAATGCTTTAATGATATATAAATAAGAGTTGCAGGTTGTGTTTTTCAATGTTGTAGTTGTTTAAATTTTTGAGGGGAATCATTTAGTGCAAACGTTGTTGATTATTAGACGCTGCTAAAAGAAAAACAGTCCGATGAATGTATAAAAAGAATAAACAACTTTGTCGTGAAAGGATATAAATCAACAACTTTGTCAGTTATGTTCTCATAGTCTCTAGTTACATATTGGATTGATTACATTTTAGATATCGTTATTCATTCATTATTGTACAAAGAGTCAAGGAAAGTAGAACGCAAAAATTTCAATTGCCTCCTAATGAAACTCGATTGTATCTCTATCCCTCTAAAAAAGGAAAAAAGGAAATATTTATTTATTTAATTATGTCCTTTTCTTGATGTGAGTATTTCCTTTTATGTGTGTCGCGACCTACCAAATCATGACTTAAGTTCAAATAATTAACATGCAAATGATTTAACTTTGGAGTCGCTACTAATCAGTTTACGGTAGGTCGATTAGACACCTAAATAAAGTATCGAGAGAAATACTCTATTCTTTCGAACTAGAGATTATGAGTCTGGGGACTTGGTTACGCTAGATTACTCTAACGCCATTTTGGTACCATTCTTTTATTTAAGAAAAAATGTTTGGCATGCAACTTTGATTTTTTTTTAGACTAAAGTCCTAACATGTGAAAATGTTCATGCGGGTACGCAAATAGATAAAAATAAACACCTGATAAACCAAAGCAAGAAATAAATTGCAAAAAGGGAAAGATGACGTACCTGGACGCTACAGCCTAATCCCTAACGCTTATTTCCAAAGCGTAAGACTTAGACTAATGCAATTAATTTGGAGTTTTCACTTATTTAATGAAATGCAATAAATGCAACTTTATACTATATGAAAGGCATTAAATTAAATGACATAAATCTAATGACGTATGAAATAAATGTCACATGTTATGGTCCTAAACTTACCTTTACTAAATGACGGGTAAAATGTATGCAACTATACTAAATGGCATGCATTTAATTTAAGCTATCAAATTAAATTAATGAACCTAGACATGATACTACATGAATGCACCTAGTCGTGAAACTAAAATGATCCTAGACATAGTACTAAGATGAACCTAGACTAAATGACGTACCAAATATGTGACATGCACATGAATGTTTATTTTTGGTATTTTATGATTTTTCGGAATAAAAAATGCATGAAATTCAAATTATCCTAAATGAAGATTATCTTTAATATTTAGGAATTAATTGAAATTAAATCCCAACAATATTTTAGAAAATCTTATCCTAGTTCTAGAAGATTTTAAGATGAATTGTTACTTAAATGATGCAATGCTAATCTATATGCGAGATTATTTAAATAAAACTAAATCCTATGAGATATCGTTTTTAGGAAACGTTATCTTTCTAAAATGGAATGCAACCTATGAGATACGATTTTTAAAAAAATCATATCTTTCTAAAGATGATTTTAAAGATGGAATCTCTAGTAAATTCCACCTTCCTACTCATTTTGATTTAAAAAAAGAGAATTTCCAATTTTGAAAATATTTAGAATATCTAAAAAAATATGCACTGAATATCCATCACATCCAAATGGCAAGATTTCATCGGCGGATCACACCCGGCGGATTGCGAATAGGTTTGGCCGACATGTTAAGATTTGGCAAATCGTATTCGACGAATTGCGAATAAGTTTGGCCAATCTTCCATGCGCGAGAATCGAATATCAAGGATTAGATATTAGATTGCCTATTATGCACGTTGTCGAATTAGGAAATTTCCTAATTTAATCTTAATAGAATCTAGGAGATATGCACATTAGATAACAACGATTCAAATTAGGAACAATAAATATCGGAATCAAATTGGATAAGGAAATTACCTATTTCGTGGATCACGTTTCCAAATTCAAACGCGACGGGATCGGGAGCGGTGGTGGCTCGAATGGTGGCCGGCGGGACTTGCGGCGGCTAGGTTCGCCGAAGTTGATGATACTGGAATGAGGGGTTCGCTGGGATTGACTTGCAGCAGCAGCAGGAGTGTCAGGGGGAGTGCAGCAGCAGCAGCAGGCGTGCAGCAACAGCAGCAGGCGTGCTTCAATCGCAGCAACAAGAGCGTCTTCAGCAGGGTCTTCGGTCAGCCACAGCAAGGAAGTCTCCGCAGTAGCAGGGTCTTCGCAGCAGCAGGGTCTTCGGTCAGCAGGAGCAAAGTCTTTGGTCAGCAGCAGGGAAGTCTGATCGGTTAGCAGCAGGGAGTAGCAGGAGGGTCTTCGCAGCAACAGTTGGACACGCCTGGGGGCTTGATCGTAGCAGCAACGGTGGCAACAGGAGGGTCTGATCGCAGTAGGAGGAGAGCAGCCACGGTGGCAACAGGAGGGCAGCAGCGGTGGCAAGTAGGATTGACCGAGGAGCAGCGACGGCGACGAGGCACAGACGTCCACCGCTCGACCCCAACTCTCCTTTCTCACGTTTTTTGCTCTCTAATTTTTTCTGAATAAGATTGCCGACCTCTAAAACTTGAGGTATAGCGGTGCTTATATAGGCGATATTAGGTCAAGTCAGGGGCCTCAACTTTCTATTATTTACAAATTCGACCCCAAATTTAATTATTTTCTCAATTAGATCCCTATGGGTCAAATCGCATCAAATTAGCTCCAATTCCGTCGCCGGTCCGATTTAAATGCAAATGCATGATTTAATTATGCTGAAAATTAAAGGAAAATGCTCTTAAGTCTAAATACAAACTAAATGTAATTGAATTAAATATTTTTTGTAGGGGCCAGGGTCAGTCCCTTTTTTTGTGTGTAATTTAACAAATTCTAAATAAAAAACTAAATGAAGGTCAAAATTTAGGTGTCAACAATGTGTTTTACTTTACTTCTCCTAGGCTAATAATCCGAATCTGCTACTTGTGTTTTTGTTACGTTGCGGTTGCCAAAAGCTCAACGGTTTCAATGTTGGAAGCCCAATAAAAATCGATCGATAGCGAATCAAAGTATCAAATTTGACTTTAAATCAAAAGCTAATAGATTTAAATATCCTTTGAAACCTCAAGGATTTTGTAAGATGCGAAGTCCTGGAGCAATGCCTAGACAGATAATTGAAGACAAGTAAGGAAATTGCAAGGAGCTTTTATTGAATCCGAAAATATGGCTTACATTCTCGGATGCCATGCTTACTCGATGGATGACTTTGGACCCAAACTTCTTCTCAATGGAAATGAACAAAGTGCGACGGGAAGGTAAAGAGCTCACAAAGCACAGCTGAAAAGCTTTCATAATGGGGGAAAATGACAAAAATGTCATAAATCTATTGCAATTATGTTAATTCAGTTCTAAACTTTTTTTATATCAATTAAGTCCTAAACCTTTTGCAATTGTGCCAATTGAGCCCATTTGGCCAACTAATGTTGACATGGACAATTTTTTAATAATTTTTCAAATTTTTTTAATTTTTTAATTTTTTACTCCTCCTTCTTCAACCCCTAGCTAGTCGCCAGAAGTCCGATGACCGGCCAAGGCGAGGCCAGCGAGGTCGGGCAAAGCTCGAAGGCACCATTGATGCTCTGCTTTGAGCTCGAAGGTGCCATTGCTGCTCTGCTTCTCCATGGAAGAGGTCGATCTCGCCCTTGCCCTTGCCCTTGCGCAACGTCGCCGTCGCCCTTGTTGGTCTCACGACTGATCCCGAGCTTGAAGTCTCTACGGCTTGCCCTTGCTGGCCTCACCCACCCTGGCCCTCGCCCTCGTGCAGCGTCGCTGTTGCCCTAGCATAGCCATGGCGAGGCCGACCTTGCCCAGTCACGGCGAGGGCGAGGCTCGACCTCGCTAATGGTCGGCGGGGCAAGCTTCGCCCGGCCTCGCCTTTGGCCGGTCGGTAGGAGATTGAAGAAGGAGGGGAGTAAGAAAAAAGAAAAGAAAATTTAAAATTTTTTTGAAAAAAATAAAATATTATTAAAAATTATCCACATCAGAAGTCACGTCAGCTCCGGCCAGCCAAATGAACTGAATTGACACAATTGCAATAGGTTTAGGACTTTTTTGGTAATTTTTCCTTCATAATTGAAGACAAGTATTGGAATTAGGAAACTTAATCTAATTCGAATATGAAATTCAAAGTTTAAACAAAATCTGACCGAACTCCTTGATTAATGCCGTAAGATTCTTCTTTGAAGTTTGGAGCGTATTGTCTGCTTTGAATGTCTCGAGAGATGTTCGATTTTGCGGCTAAGGGCAAAGGCCCCTCGATGCCATCAATGATATCGTATGCGTTGGTGACCAGAGGAGGAGTTGGTTAGTGGCAGCAATTGCATGATGGCATTGAGCTAACCTAAAACGTGGAAAGTAAAGTTTAATTGTGGGTAAAATTGATATTAGGTGTGACCCTTTTTTTTTTTTTTTTTTGGGGTCACCAATTACAAATTAATTGGATGATTGGAGAAACAGGGACTACATTTCGAAACCCCTCGTTGCAAAGTGAATGCCGCCTAAGCCATGTTTTCGAGTAGGTGAATAGAAAGCGAGCAATCCTTCGTTCCTATTCTCATTTTTTTATTTATCATTGTTATAATCGGTCTGTTATCCCATCCCCGGATCAAGGATAAGTCACCCACCATTTTTATCCGGATGTATTTGGGTTTATCACTATTGAGCCTTTTTATCTGGCTACCAAATGCGCCCTAGAAGGTCGGCAGTAATGAATTGGGGATGTGGGTACTAAAGTGGACATAACAACTAATTGCACGATGCAAAGTCCATCGGATAATCTCTTTTGCATTCGATCCCGCTAAGTTCGAATTCTCAGTTGCTCCTCAGCCAAGCTCTGAGTCACTTGTGAATCGAGCTCGACTAACTTATGAGCGATCGAAGCTTTGATCCTTCTTTAACAGTTGTCCGTTTCACCTTAAAGAATTCAAACCATGAAATTGGGCTTACATGTTAGGTTCTGATCCTATTACTCTAAACCCCATATCCAAATAGAAAGCAGAACCTTGAATCTCCATTATTATTGTATGGGAAACAACGAAAACATGTATGCAATATGGGCTTGGGATGGGCTTGGGGTGGGCTTGGGCAATTAAAATGTCCAGCTCATATGACTTTTTGATACCTTTTCACAAATAAGAACTAAGAACTCAAAGTCTCTAATTCAATGATTTTATGTTAATTGAGATATCATTATAGGAAGATTCATTATATTTGATTTGTAGATAATGGACTCGACAAAGCAGATCTAAAAGAACTTCGCTACTTGTAACTAAACTATATTATCCCTTAGTCTTTTTGTCTCATAAAAGTTCTCTAAGCATATGAATAATCAGATCATTTTAGGGAGGATTTTGCATTATTTGTCTAATCAAGCAAATTGAAAATTTTGATTTAGTGTATATCTTCTTTTGTTCAATATTTTCAGATTTTTATGTTATACGGAAATGGTGGACTTATTGACTTAAGTTCTATTTGTTTCACGAAAAACATTGAGTTGGAAAACAATTTTTTTTTTTCATTATTCTACATTTTGACCGCTTAAGATAATGTGGAAGACTATCCAAACAGTCATAAACCTATTGTACAAATGCCGATTCAATCATAAACTTTTTAATTTTGCCATTTGAGTCCTAACTTTTGTGCAAAATTCTAATATAGTCATTTTGGCCAATTTTCGCTGAAAATCACTGACGTAACACTATGTCACGTAGGAAGGCCGATGATAATTGGGCCATTTTCTGCATATTTTTAATATGCCCTGACAATAGAGGCAAGTGAAAAGTTTCTGAATTAATAAGATAATCACTTTCAATGCATTGCATACCGCAAGATCAACATGTGAGTCACATTCAATGAGACATAGCTTGAGGGTACTTGATCTTTTTCAAGATGGAAATTTGTGATTATGACTAAATCAATGTATCCAATACAAGACTGTCTACCGGTACACGTATACACAAGTACATCCATAATATCTTCTTTAGGATAATAACAAAAATCTTCATGAATTATACTTTAGTGTAGACAATTTATTTATCTACTTTCAAAACCCTTACGTTTTTCACCATGGGATTTCAAAGTTTTACGCGCTAAAGTTTCAAAATATCACATTTTGCATCCTCGCCCTCTATAAGATTTACAAATTGCAATTTGTAGATAAGTACATTGTGAACTTATGATGCAAGAACTCAGGTTTTTAAAATTAAAAATGCAATGTAATGACCGACCAAATCCCCAAAATGAATATTTGAAGTAATCACGTAAAATGGTGACATTTTAAAGGTAGGTCTTACTAATGAATGGTATCACATGATCTCGTCCACTCGCAAACTCTTGAATTAGACGACTAGCATGACTCATATGGCCGAGCGGTACTTCCCCTATTTGATATGCGGTCCGGTCCATTTTTGAGCCTCTGCCAATTTAGATTCCTGTCAAGAACTTTACTTGCTTGGACACTCTCGGGAGGGAGATCACTACCCGTCCTCATGAGATTGGAATGGGCCTAGTCCGTCCACCAACTAAGGGTTGCAGCCCTCTCCAACAAATTAAACTATGCCCAGTGTTCAAGAGTAATGGTCCTGGGCCTGGGAGATTAACATAACCAACTCCAAGAAATATATATATATATATTTTCGCTGTTTCCTTTACTTTTTTTTTTTTATCTTGATCGGCATTGATAGGTACACGCATGCTTATACATAGAAACGGCCCCTTTTATTATTATTTATTTTTAGAACGAGAAATTTAAGTAATTAAAATAGAGCTTACGAAATACCCCACTCTTCAGTGTCTGTTTCGTGGCAATTAAAATATAATAACAATAACTTTTGTAGCCATGACCCCTAAGAAGTGAAATGGAACAAAAAAATCAGAACTGTGATTATACATATATATATATATATATATCCAATTGACGATCTCATATAACGTTCTATCCCTAAAACTATGGCTGAAAGAGCTCCTTGCAATTTGAGAAATCGTGTGCTTAACCACGGATTCCTACGCTTTATTGTCTGCTGCGTTTGCACTTAAAAATATAATAACAATGACTTTTATAGCAGTGAACACTAAAAAGTCAAATGCAACTAAAGATCAGAATTGATGTGTGTATATATATTTAAATGTGGATCCAGCTCAAGATCTCCATTAACTTTCTGTTCCTAAAATTATGGCTATAAGAGCTCCTTGCAATACGGAAAATCATGTGCTTAATCATGAATTTTCAATTTTTTATTACTAAGCACGAATACTTGAGCTTATATTTTTTTTTATCACCTCAGTTTGTCATCATGTAGGATATTGACTCCCTATTTCCAAGGAGTTGAGAAGTTTTTCTCTTTCAATATAAGATAGAGGATTGTGTGTAATTGCTACTTTAGAAATAAGGAAAGTAAACACAGTGAACATGTGACCTTATTAAACTAAATCTCGCTTCAATTTGTTGATGACTCTCTTGGTGGAATAGATACCGACATTTAGAGTCAACCCTGTAAATTTCTGGTGAAGATCCGTTAGCTTTCGTATTATTTGACTAACACTTTTAAACAAGGAGAAAAAAAGAGTGAACATGTGCAAGAACTTAAACTATATGTGCTATGCATTTTTTTTTTAAACCATTTATGGATGTTTTTATTTGCACCGACAGTAGACACCAGTGAAATGTGTCTGAATTAATAAGACATTTGACTATTTGAGTTAGAGTCCCGGAATCTTCGCATTAGGGTACTTGATCTTTTCAAGATGAAAATTTATCATCATGGCGAAATCCATTTATTAAATACAAGACGTCAACCGGCACACGATACACGAGTACATCCATAATATTTTCTTTAGGATAATAACAAAAATCTTCATGAACTATACTTTAGTATAGACTTTTTCCATATTCTATTTCCAAAACCCTTACAATTTTTTTTTTACCGTGAGATGTCAGAGTTTTACCCGCTAAAGTTTCAAAATATCACATTTTGCATCGTCGCCCTTCATAAGATTTACAAATTACAATATACACACAAACATACATACTTAACATATGATGCGATAATGTTTTTAAAATAAAAGATACAATGCAATGGCCCGTTTCATTTAACGTGGACCAAATCCCTAGAATGAATATTTAAAGTGAGTACATAAAACTGTGACCATTTGGAGGATGGATCTTACTCATGAGTGATATCACAAGATCTCCCCCATCGAATATGTGAAATGGAATGTCACAAGCTCTTCAATTAAAGCAATGGCATCATGTTCTCGTCAATGTTGGCGCATACAGTTGAGAGAAACTTCTCATATTTGACGCGCAATCCGGTCCATTCATGGGCCTCCACCATTCTAAATGCCTACCAGAAGTCGCATGTGCCCGAATCCTCTCCACTAGGTGATCACTTCCTGCCCTCGTGAGATTGAGTATGGACCTAGTCCTTTTATCAACTAGGGGTTGCAGCCCTCTCCAACAGATTAAATTGGCCCAATGTTCAAGAGTAATGGGCCTATGGGCCTGGGACTGGAAAATTAACATGGCCAACTCCAAGAACTACAAAGTTGCCTTCTTCTTTATTTACGAAGCCACTTTCCATTACTTAAGACAACAAAATAGTTTTATAGTTACTTCCACGGTATAGTTATTGAATTAGACAAGTCAATTTTTTTCCTATGACAACTATGAACTGCAAAGTCACATTCAAATAAGTAAACTAGAGCGTATGAAATACCCTATTATTTAGCATCTGCGCTATTGGCACTTAAAAATATAATAACGACGACTTTAACAACGAAGAACACTAAAAAGGTCAAACGCAACAAAAGATCAATTATGATTATTTATGTGAGTGTGGATCCAGTTCAAAATCCCAGTTGATTTTCTATTTCCAAAAATTGTGGCTGTAAGAGCTCCTTGCAATATGGGAAATCATGTGCATAACGATGGCAATTCAAAATCTCAACTGACTATCTATTTCAAAAAAATATGGCTGTAAGAGCCCCTTGCAATCTATGAAATCATGTGCTTAACCATGGATTTCAGATTTTTATTTACTAAGCACGAGTACTTGAGCTTATATTCTTTTATCACCCCAATTTGTCATTATGTAGGGTATTGACTCCCTACTCCCAAGGAATAAGGTAGTTTTTCTCATTAAATATATCATAGATGATCGTTTGGAATTGAAACTTTTAAAACGAAGAAAGTGACCATGTGAACTCATTAAATTGAATGTCACATTTTTTAGACATCTCACATGTCCTCATAAATGAATAGTTCTTAAATATATTAGATAGTTGTTTTTCTAATGCATTGCATATTCCAAGATCGACATTTGGAGTATTATTAAACAAATTTTGCTTAGCAAAAACAAAACAAAAGAACATATTCAAGGAATCTTTCTTTCGAGATATCCTCATAATGGAATCGATGTATCTAACACATGACGTCGACCGGCACATGCATAGGTTTTCTTTCTTTAGGGTAACAACGAGATCTCGACAGCTTGTCTACACTTTTCAATGCATTGCATACTGCAAGATCAACATTTGAATTACATTCAACGAGACTTAGCTTTAGGGTATCGATTTACTCACACACGTACTTCCATGTGAGTTTTGCTCTGCCGATGCTCCTCTGATTCAAAATAATAATAACAGCATTGATAGATCCACGCATGCCTATCCATAGAGATGGCTTTTTTTTAATTCTTTTTTATATTTAGAACGAGAACTTTAAGTAATTAAAATAGAGCTTATGAAATACTACACTTTCGATAAAAATAAAATAAAATACCACACTCTTTACTGTCTGCTTCGAGGCACTTAAAATCATAATAACAATGACTTTTGTAGTCGTGACCACTAAAAAGTCAAGTGCAACGAAAAATTAGAACTATGATTATATATAAATATGTGTAGATTCAATTGAAGATCTCAGATAATTTTCTATCCCTAAATTTATGGCTGAAAGAGCTCCTTGCAATTTGGGAAATCATGTGCTTAACCTGGATTCCTACTCTTTATTGTCTGCTCCGTTGGCACTTAATGCAATAACAACGACTTTTATTGCAGTGATCATTAAAAGGTCAAGTGCAACGAAAAATCAGAATTGATGTATGTATATATTCAAATGTGGATCCACTTCAAGATCTCAGTTAAGTTTCTTTTTCCTAAAATTATGCCCATAAGAGCTCTTTGCAATATGGAAAATCATGTGCTTAGCAATGGATTTTCAATTTTTTATTACTAAGCAAGAATACTTGAGCTTATATCTTTTTATCAACTCAATTTGTCATTATGTAGGATATTGACTCCCCACTCCCAAGGAGTTGAGAAGTTTTTCTCTTTCAACATAACATAGATGATCGTGCGTAATTGCTACTTTAGAAATAAGGAAAGTAAACACAGTTAGCATGTGACCTTATTAAACTCAATGTCGCTTCAATTTGTTGATGGCTCTCTTGGTGGAATAAATACCGACATTTAGAATGAATCACGTAAATTTATCGTATTCTCTATGTTTCCTCATTAATTTTTCTAGTAACTTATTCCTCTCGCATCAGACTTCAATTGCAAGATCTCTTAGCTTCCGTATTATTTCACAACACTTTGAAACAAGAGAATAAAAAGAGCGAACATGTGCAAGAACTTAAACTAAATGTGCTATGCATTTTTTTTAACCATTTATGGATGTCTTCATTTGCGCCGACAGTGGACGCTAGTGAAAAGCTTCTGAATTAATAAGATAATTATTTTGATGCATTGCATACTCCAAGATCAACATTTGACTATTCGAGTTAGAGTCCCGGAATCTTCGGTTTAGGGTACTTGATCTTTTCTAGATGGAAATTTATCATCATGACGAAATCAATGTTTCCATACAAAACGTCAGCCGACACACACATGCACAAGTACATCCATAATATTTTATTTAGGATAATAACAAAAATCTTCATGAATTACACATTAGTATAGACTTTTTCCATAACCTATTTCCAAAACTCTTACATTTTTTTTTATCCTGAGATGTCAAAGTTTTACCTGCTAAGTTTCAAATTATCACATTTTGCAGCATCGCCCTCCATAAGATTTATGAATTGCAATATATATAATAAATGATGCAATGTAATGTTTCGGTTCATCTAACGTGGACCAAATTCCCGGAATGAATATTTGAAGTAACTACACAAAACTGTAACCATTTTGAGGATGGATCTTACTTATGAGTGACATGACAAGATCTCCCGGTTGGATATGTGAAATGGGATGTCACAAGCTCTTCAATTAAAGGAATGACGTCATGTTCTTATCAATGTTGGCACAAACAGCTAAGACAAACTTCTCATATTCGACGAGCAGTCCAGTCCATTCACGGGTCTCCACCACTCTGGATGCCTACCAGAAGCCGCACCCGCACCCGCACGCGCTCCAATCCTCTCCACTAGGTGTTCACATCCCGCCCTCGTGAGATATATGGGCCTAGTCCTTTTATCAACTAAGGGTTGCAGCCCTCTCTAACAAATTAAATTAGGCCCAATGTTCTAGAGTAATGGGCCTATGGGGCTGGGCCTGGGAAATTAATATTGCCAACTCCAAGAACTCGAAAGTTTTTTTACTTCTTTATTGACGAAGTCACTTTTCACAACTTACGACAAAATACTAGTTTTATAGTTACTTTCACAGGATAGTTATTGAATTATAAAAGTTTATTTTTTTTCTACGATGACTATGAACTCCAAAGTCACATTCAAATAAGTAAGCTAGAGCGCCTGAAAGACCCCTACTATTTAGCATCTGCGCTATTTGCGCTTAAAAAATAATAACGGCGGCTTTTATAGCAATGAACACTAAAATGTTTAATGCAACAAAAGATTAGAATTATGATTATATATGTAAGTAAATGTGGATCCAGTTCAAAATCTTAGTTAACTTTCTATTTCAAGAATTATGGTTGTAAGAGCTCCTTGCAATTTGGGAAATCATGTGCTTGACGATGGCAGTTCAATGTCACAGTTCACTTGATGTTTCAAAAATATGGCTGTAAGAGCTCCTTGCAATCTCATAAATCATGTGCTTAACATGGCGGTTCAAAATATCAATTGACTTTCTATTTCTAAAAATTATGGCTGCAAGAGCTCCTTACAATATGGGAAATCATGTGCTTAACGATGAATTATTAGTTTTTATTTACTATGTACGAGTACTTGAGCTTATATTCTTTTATCACCTCAATTTGTCATTATGTAGGATATCGACTCCCTACTCCCAGGGAATAATCTAGTTTTCTCATTGAATATAGCATAGATCGTGCATAATTGTTACTTTTAAAAGAAAGAAATTGAATATGTGAACTCATTAAATTGAATGTCACATTTTTTATATTCAACAATGGCAGTTCAAAATATCAGTTGACTTTCTATTTCTAAAAATTATGGCTATAAGAGTTCCTTGCAATCTGGGATATCATGTGCTTAACGATGGATTTTTAGTTTTTATTTACTAAGGACGAGTACTTGAGCTTATATTCTTTTATCACCTCAATTTGTCATTATGTAGGATATTGACTCCCTACACCCAAGGATAAGGTAGTTTTTCTCATTGAATATAACATGGATGATCGTGCGGAATTGTTACTTTTAAAACAAAGAAAGTGAACATGTGAACTCATTAAATTGAATGTCACATTTTTCATATTCAATGATGGCAGTTCAAAATCTCAATTGGCTTTACAGTGATAAGAGCTCCTTGCAATATGGGAAATCATGTGCTTAGCATAGCTGTTCAAAGTATCAATTGACTTTCTCTTTCCAAAAATTATGGTTGTAAGAGCTCCTTGCATTCCGGGAAATCATGTGCTTAACGATGGATTTTTAGTTTTTAATTTCTAAGCATGAGTACTTGAGCTTATATTCTTTTATCACCTCAAATTGTCATTATGTAGGATATTGACTCCCTACACCCAAGGATAAGGTAGTTTTTCTCATTGAATATAACATGGATGATCGTGCGGAATTGTTACTTTTAAAACAAAGAAAGTGAACATGTGAACTCATTAAATTGAATGTCACATTTTTCATATTCAATGATGGCAGTTCAAAATCTCAATTGGCTTTATGGCGGTAAGAGGTCCTGGCAATATGGGAAATCATGTGCTTAGCATAGCAGTTCAAAGTATCAATTGACTTTCTCTTTCCAAAAATTATGGTTGTAAGAGCTCATTGCATTCCGGGAAATCATGTGCTTAACGATGGATTTTTAGTTTTTTATTTACTAAGCACGAGTACTTGAACTTATATTCTTTTATCACCTCAATTTGTCATTATGTAGGATATTGACTCCCTACACCCAAGGATAAGGTAGTTTTTCTCATTGAATATAACATGGATGATCGTGCGGAATTGTTACTTTTAAAACAAAGAAAGTGAACATGTGAACTCATTAAATTGAATGTCACATTTTTCATGTAATGATGGCAATTTAAAATCTCAATTGGCTTTACGGCGGTAAGAGGTCCTTGCAATATGGGAAATCATGTGCTTAGCATAGCAGTTGAAAGTATCAATTGACTTTCTCTTTCCAAAAATTATGGTTGTAAGAGCTCCTTGCATTCCGGGAAATCATGTGCTTAACGATGGATTTTTAGTTTTTTATTTACTAAGCACGAGTACTTGAGCTTATATTCTTTTATCACCTCCATTTGTCATTATGTAGGATATTGACTCCCTACACCCAAGGATAAGGTAATTTTTCTCATTGAATATAACATGGATGATCATGCGGAATTGTTACTTTTAAAACAAAGAAAGTGAACATGTGAACTCATTAAATTGAATGTCACACTTTTCATATTCAATGATGGCAGTTCAAAATCTCAATTGGCTTTACGGCGGTAAGAGCTCCTTGCAATACGGGAAATCATGTGCTTAGCATGGCAGTTCAAAGTATCAATTGACTTTCTCTTTCCAAAAATTATAGTTGTAAGAGCTGCTTGCATTCTGGGAAATCATGTGCTTAACGATGGATTTTTAGTTTTTTATTTACTAAGCACAAGTACTTGAGCTTATATTCTTTTATCACCTCAATTTGTCATTATGTAGGATATCGACTCCCTACTCCCAAGGAATATGGTAGTTTTTCTGATTGAATATTACATAGATGATCGTGCGGAATTGTGACTTTTAAAACAAAGAAAGTAAATATGTGAACTCATTAAATTGAATGTCACATTTTTTATATTCAACAATGGCAGTTCAAAATCTCAGTTGGCTTTCTATTTCCAAAAATTACAGTAGTAAGAGGTCCTTGCAATATGGGAAATCATGTGCTTAACATGGCAATTCAAAGTATCAATTGACTTTCTATTTCTAAAAATTATGGCTATAAGAGCTACTTCCAATATGGGAAATCATTTGCTTAACGATGGATTTTCAGTTTTTTATTTACTAAGCACAAGTACTTGAGCTTATATTATTTTATCACCTCAATTTGTCATTATGTATGATATCGACTCTCTACTCCTAAGGAATAAGGTAGTTTTTCTCATTGAATATAACATAGATGATTGTACAAAATTGTTGCTTTTAAAACAAAGAAAGTGAACATGTGAAATCATTAAATTGAATGTCACATTTTTCAGACGTCTCAATTGTACTCATGAGTGAAAAGTTCTTAAATGAATTAGATAATTTTTTAATGCATTGCATATTCCAAGATCGAAAAAAGCATATTCAAGGAATCTTTTTTTCGAGATATTACAATGATGGAATCGATGTATATAATACATGACGTTGATTGGCACATGCGTGCATGTGTACATCCACGGTTTTCTTTTTATAGGGTAACAACGATATCATCATTATGGAACTGATCTCGATAGCTCGTTTACACTTTTCAATGCATTGCATATTGCAAGATCAACGTTTGAGTTACATTCAACTAGACTTAGCTTTAGGGTATTTGATCTTTTCAAGATGGAAATTTGTGATTATGACTAAATCCATGTATCCAATAAAAGACGTCATCCGGCAAAACGCATACCCAAGTACATCCATAAGATCTTCTTTAGGATAATAACAAATATCTTCATGAACTATACTTTAGTATAGACTATTTCTATATCCTACTTTCTAAACCCTTACATTTTTCACTGTGGGATTTAAAAGTTTTGCGCGCTAAAGTTTCAAAATATCACATTTTGCATCCTTGCCCTCTATAAGATTTACAAATTGCAATATGTAGACAAGTATATTGTGAACTTATGATGCAAGAACTCAATTTTTTAAAATAAAATGTGCAATGTAATGACCCAGTTCATTCCACGTAAGCCAAATCTCCAAAATGAAAATTTGAAGTAATCATGTAAAGTGGCGATCATTTTAAGGGTAGGTCTTACTAATGAATGGTATCACATGATCTTGTCCACTCATAAACTCTTGAATTAAAGGACTGACATGGCGCATGTGACCGAGCGATACTTCCCCCATTTGATGTGCGGTCTGGTCTATTCTTGAGCCCCCGCCATTCTAGATGCATGTCAAGAACTGTACTTGCTTGTACCCTCTCGAGTGAGAGATCACCACCCGCCCTCATGAGATTGAGTATGGGCCAAGTTTGTCCACCAACTAAGGGTTGCAGCCCTCCCCAACAAATTAAACTTCGAGCAAAGTTCAAGAGTAATGGTCCTGCGCCTAGGAAATTAACATAACCAACTCCAAGGAAAACGTACTTTACTTTTTTTTTTTTATCTTATTATATTTCGGGTGGGTTTGGTTTAGTATTTGAAAGGAGCTTTTAGTCTGAATGCTTCTTTGCGAAATGCTAAACTGTTTGGTAAATTTTTTTCAAGGAAGTATTCGGTTAAATGCTGGCCTTGAAAAGGCTAAAATGCTGAATGCTGGAGGGACCAGCATTTAGCATTTCAACCTTTCCAAGGCCAGCATTTAGCCGAATGCTCAATTGGAAAAACTTGCCAAACAGTTCAGCATTTCGCAAAGAAGCATTCAAGCTGAAAATTCCTTTCAAATGCTGAACCAAACCCATCCGAAGTCACTTTTCGTAACTTATGACAACAAAATAGGTTTATAATGACTTTCTTTGGCAAGAAGTGTCCTCTTTTTCTAATATTGTATTATGTTCCTGGTCCGGTATCAATTTACTCACTCACGTACTTCCATGTGACTTTTGCTCCTACCGATGCTTCTCTGACCCAAAATAATAAAATTGGCTTTGATAGGTCCACGCATGCCTATCCATAGACATGGCTCCTTTTATTCTTTTATATTTTTAGAACTATAGTTTAAGTAAGTAAAATAAAGCTTATGAAATACCCCACTCTTTAGTGTTTACTCCATGGTACTTAAAAATATAATAACAACGACTTTTGTAGCCGTGACCACTGAAAGTCAAATGCAATAAAACATTAGAACTGTGATTATATGTAAACATGTGTAGATTCAATTGAAGATCTCAGATAAGTTTCTATCCCTAAAACTACGGCTGAAAGAGCTCCTTGCAATTTGAGAAATCATGTACTTACCCATGGATTCCTTCTTTATTGTCTGATCTGTTGGCACTTAAAAATATAATAACAATGAATTTTATAGCAATAAACACTAAAAAGTCAGCCTCCCTTGGGCCACCCAACATCTCAAAGGGCAACAATTCCACAAATCGATTGTTCGTTACGCATATGCTGCTTTATGTCATATTATATGGTCGGTCAGAAATGACATCCTCTTTCGTAACCATCAGTTGTTCACTCCGGCCATCAAACGACACCTCGTGAAGGTGGTGCACGACAAAGCTCTGACCTTTAAAGGGGTCTAGGACTCTCCAACAAACCGCAGCTTCCAACGGAGATGGGGCATTCCCACTTGCATCTTTGATTAGCCGGCCCTTTGGCCTAGTCTTCCGGTTGCCTTCAAGGCCTTCTTTGTTTTTTCCTTTTCCTTTGCCTATGACAACCTCGTACTCGTCATGACTTCCTGTCTTTTGTAGTACTAGCTTGTCAGTTGGCCCCGTGTAATTATGTGTTGAAAGGTTCAATTTACTTACTTTACCAAAAAAAAAAAACACTAAAAAGTCAAATGCAATGAAAGATCATAATTAATGTATGTTTATATTTAAATGTGGATCCAGTTCAAGATCTCCGTTAACTTTTTATTTTCTAAATTTATGGCTATCAAAGCTCCTTACAATATGGGAAATCATGTGCTTAATCATGGATTTTCAATTTTCTAATACTAAGCACGAATACTTGACCTTATATCTTTTTCTCACCTCAATTTCTCATTATGTAAGACATTGACTCCCCACTCCCAAGGAGTTAAGAAATTTTTCTCTTTGAATATAACATAGATGATCAAGCGTAATTGCTACTTTTAAAATAAGGAAAGTAAACACAGTGAACATGTGAACTCATTATACTAAATCTCGCTTCAATTTGTTGCTGGCTCTTTTGGTGGAATAGATATTGACATTTAAAGTGAACCCCATAAATTTTTTGTGTTTTTCTATGGTTCCTCGTTAATGTTTCTGGTAATTAAAAGAGTGAACATGTGCGAGAACTTGAACTAATTGTGCTATGCATTTTTTAACCATTTATGGATGTTTTCATTTGCTCCGTTAGTAGACGCCAGTGAAAAGTTTCTGAATTGATAAGATAATCATTTCAATGCATTGCATACTCCAAGATCAACATTTGACTATTTGAGCTAGTGTCCCGGAATCTTCGCTTTAGGGTACTTGATTTTTTTAAGATGGAAATTTATCATCATGACGAAATCAATGTAATCCAATAGAAGACGTCAGCTGGCACACACATACACGAGTACATCCATAATATTTTCCTTAGGATAATAACAAAAATCTTCATGAAATATAGTTTAGTATAAACTTTTTCCATATTCTATTCCAAAACCCTTACATTTCGTTTACCGTGAGATGTCAAAGTTTTACGCGCTAAAGTTTCAAATATCACATTTCGCATCCTCACCCTCCAAGAACTCCAAGAACAAAAAAATAATTTTATAGTTACTCCCATGCTATTGTTATTGAATTATACAAGTTAATTTTTTTCGTACAACAATTATGAACTCCAAAGTCACATTCAAATAAGTAAACTAGAGCATATGAAGTACCCTACTCTTTAGCGTTTGTGCTGTTGGCACTTAAAAATATAATAACAACCTTTGCAACGGAGAACACTAAAAATTCAAATGCAACAAATGATCAGAATTATGATTATATATGTGAGTAAATGTGGATCCAGTTCCAAATCTTAGTTGACTTTCTCGTTCGAAAATTTATGACTTTAAGAGCTCCTTGCAATCTGGGAAATCATGTGCTTAACAGCAACAAATAAAAATCTCAGTTCACTTTCTATTTCCAAAAATTATGTTTGTGAGAGTTCCTTGCAATTTGGAAAATCATGTGCTTACCTATGGATTTTCAGTTTTTTACTAAGCACGACTACTTGAGCCTATATTCTGTTATCACATCAATTTGTCATTATTTAGGATATCGAGTCCCTACTTCCAAGGAATAAGGAAGTTTTTCTCATTGAATATAACATAGATGATCATGCAGAATTGTTACTGCTTAAACAAGGAAAGTGAACATGTGAACTCATTAAATTAAATGTCATATTTTCTAGACGGCTCACGTGTCCTCATAAGTGAAAATTTTTAAATTAATTAGATAGTTGCTTTTTTTAATGCATTGCATATTCCAAGATCGACACTAGGAGTATTATTAAACAAATCTTGCTTATCAAAAACAAAAGAAAAACTATAGTCAAGGAATCTTTGGGAAAATTACCAAAACAATTCTAAACCTATTACAATTGTGCCAATTCAGTCCTAAACATTTTTCATTTATACAAATTCAGTCCATTTGGCCGGTGATGACGTGGCGTCGCCGGCGCTGACATGGAAATTTTTTAATTTTTTTTAATTTTCTTTTTCCTTCCTTTGTTTTCTGCTTGTGGCTGGCGAGGGTCACCGGAGCTCGCCGGCCACTAGGTGAGGCACACTAGGTCGCAGGTGAGACTCTAGGCGAGGCCAACCTCTACTAGCCTTGCCATGGCCTTGCTGGTGAGGCCAGCTTTTGCTTGAGGCCGGCGAGTCACGGGTAAGGCTGGCCTCCCCCACAACCTGGCGTGCCTCGCCCCATGACCCTCACCAATGATAAGTAGAAAACAAAGGAAGGAAAAAAAACAAAACAAAACAAAACAAAAATTCAAAAAAAAAATAAAAAATAAAAAAATGTATTATTAAAATTTGTCTACGTTAGTACTGGGGATGTCACCTCAGTGCCGGCCAGTCAAATGGACTGAATAGGCACAAATGCAAAAATTTTAGGACTGAATTAACACAATTGCAATAGGTTTAGGACTGTTTTGGTAATTATCTCAAGAATCTTTCTTTCGAGATATCCTCATGACGAAAAAGATAAATCTAATACATGACGTCAATTGGCACATGCGTACATGCGTACACCCACAGTTTCCTTTTTTAAGGATAACATCGAGAACCACATTTCCACATTATGTTTTCAAAACCTTACATTGTTTATGGTGAGATCTAAAATTCTGCACATGTAAGATAAAGTTCCAAAATTCACATTTTGCATCCTGACCATTCACCACCCGTGAAATACTAATTCCACCATCAGCGAACCATTAAAATCTTGTTTTGGCATGCATATTTTAATGAGGTAGTTTACGTTGCTATTTATCCAAAAGCAAACAGACTAATCGTAAAACCAAAAATGATATTAGTATACCCAATTTGATTGAAAAGCGATACGAACGAGAAATGTCCATTAAATGTATCGTTGCTTATCATTCATCGACCAGAATTAGTGAGCAAATTTTGATATTAAAAAACGCAGCAATGACAATGTATTATATATATACTTTTTGGAAGGTCAGTACAGGAAGAGAACTGGGGTGCTGAGATGCAAGTGAAATAGCCCAAGGAAATCAAAATCAATTATGATGCTTAGATCACATTAAAAAGAAAGAAACAACACAACATAAACTTAAAACTGAGAGATTACAAACTACTAACACCAAAAAAAAAAAAAAAAAAACCAATTGTTTGAGTCGACGAGAGTTCGATCGACGAGGAGACTTCAAGAGTTAGGTTGATGAAATCGTTGAAAAGCTGTCAATGATAAGTACTAACAAATTGTGGCCAAGTGTTGAAGCAAATGATCGACAAACGAAACGGAGACTTGCTAGCATGTTGACACAGATGTAACTCTTAAGCAGTGGAGCCAATAATTTCTAATATTTGTAACTTTTTGTACATAAGTGTCGTTAAATAATTTGAGCCACGTACGGCATATGCAACTCCTTTGTAACTGTTTATATGTAATAATCGATAGTGGGTTATGAATATCCACAAGGTACTCTTTGTAAAGGATCGCTCAATCAATTATAGAGCGCTCAGTGTTCTTTTGCTGGAGTTTTTGTTTTACAGTATCATTTACATTACCGACAACGATTGATTTCTATATTCGTGCCTTTAGATTTCTTGTCATTTAATTTCCTATCCATCTGACCAAAAAAAAGATTCCTATCCAATATCAACAAATGACCCTTCATAACCATTTTCGATTCCTTCGATCCATCATTTTAAGGGATATTTCACTTTCCTAGTGAAACATCTTTTTTAGCATGCCCAGTGGGATTCCTTTTTGTTGAATCTGAGGAAATTGCAATGGCAAGAACCAGGAATCAACAAGAGCCCAACAATGCTGCTGACCGTAAAAAAACCCAATTTCACAAAATAAAACGAGGCTACTTTGCATTTTGAGTCTTCAGCCTCTGGAAGAGCAGCAAAAGGTAATCGACCGAAAGAGATTCATCTTCCAAGGTATCTCACCGAGTGGCAATTAAGGGATGATGCACCAAATCGTTAATCCTAACATGGTGTCAACTATGAGAAGATTGCTTGAGGAACAACAAGCTAATATGGCTACTTACAGTGTTGGTTACATGTTAGACACGATAAGCCAATGGTCATCAACACTGTGAGTGATGCCTTGTCGATGTTAGGATCATCCAACCAACCACTAGAAGGAAATCCACTTGTACCAAGGTACATTCCTAGTCCATCTCCTCAACATAATAATGTCAATAACGTAGGTCAGGATGTTCAACCACTTGTAAGGATTATGCAAAAGCTTGAATCATCTAATCAAGGTTATAAAAAAGAAATAATCAAAGTGATGCTGGTCAAAATAACCAAATTGGTAATAATAATTTGGTGGTCAAGTGTCAAATATTGAAAATGCAAGGTTGATTGGTACAATTGTACCCCTAATATAGTAAATATTCCTTGTAGGCCTAATATGCTGATCAATGCTAATGTAGATAATCTGGCAAGACCAGTATCACGTAGGGGGCAACAAGATGGGCAACTAAATCTACAAATGACCTTAGAACAGTTTACCTAAGCAATTTGTAAACAGTTAGGGCTAGACAGAGGTATCATTAGGCCTATTTATAGAAAACCTTATCCTGAAAAAATCGAGAACCAGCCTTTTCCTAGAGGCTTCAAAATCCCCGACTCTATTTTTGCTGGTGAAGATGAGTTGTTCACTATTGAACATATTGGTCGACTAATAGCCCAATTTGGTGAAGTAGGAACAAACAAAATCTTAAGGCATAAGTTATTTCCTTTGTTTTTGTCAAAAACTGCCCTTTTCTCGTACATTGATTTACCACCTAACTTAGTGTTTGTAGTTGAGTAGAGATGGAAAGGTAAGTTCCACTCTCAATTTTATTGAACAATACTTGAGGTATTGGTTGCTAACTTGGCCAAGCTGTACCAATATAATAATGATTCGGTCAATTAGATTATTGCTCGATTTAAGAAGGCTCGAAATAGATGCATCACTTTACTCTTAGAGAAAGGATTCACCAATTTGGCTTTCAATGGGTTAGAATTTAGCTTAAGAGAATGGTTGAAGGCCAAGACTTTGCCGATTTATTTGAATTGACATCGAGATTGTCTAAATATGAATAATTCCTCAAAGAGAAAGACAAGAGGCCACATAAAGGTTTTAAGAAAAACGTGACTTAAAAAATTATGAGTCAGAATATGAATCTAACCAACATGAAAATGTTATAATAGTTGTGACAAAAAAGGGTGCTCGACAAGCATTATGTTTGCCTAGCCCCTAAAGCTTCCCAAAGTAAAAGAACACTATTGTTATGGTTAAAGTTACTCAAGTTTACTTGTTCGATATTAATAAATTCGATGAATCTTCAGTTTACCTTAAAATGATTATCCGATAGAATTAACAGAAGGCCAACTCATTCCAAGTAAAGAAGAATAGGTAAATGAGAGATATGGCAAATGGCACAATTCACGGAGCCATAAATAGTTAATTGTCTTGATTTCAGGAAAATAATCCATGAGGCTATTTGACAGCTGCGTTTGGTCGTCTGGATTTCTAGTCAGGATAGAACTGAATAGGATAGGATAAGAAATCCTAGGATTTTGTCATATTCTATCTTCTGTTTGGTAAATGGTGGATTTAAAGTTAGATATACAACTGGACATCTTGGGGATGAACACGTTAAGTCTACTTTTTTAGTTTTTCTTTCCTCAGAATAGCTAGCAATGAGGCTTTAGTGGCGGAGGCTCGACAGTGGCGGCGGCAGCAAGCGGCGAGGAGGTTGGGTGGAGAATTCTGGTCAGAGGCGGGTGGCTAGCGGCAACGGGCGACGAGAAGGTTGGGGGGAGAAACTTGGTTAGAGGCAGGCGGCCTGTGGTGACAGTGGGCGACAGCAGGCGGCGACGTGAAGGTTGGGGAGAGAATTCTAGTTATAGGCGAGCGGTCAGCAGTGGCGGCAAGCAGAGGGCGGCGGCAGCGGGTGGCGGCATGGAGGTTGGGGGGAGAATTCTTGTCAAAGGAATGGAAGTAAAATTCTATCCCACCTTATCCTACCTCCTCCCCTAGGATGATTTTATCCTCTTATATCCCATTTATATCCCTCTTTATCCTATCCTAGACACTTAACAAATACATGATAAAATATAACATATTTTATTTTGACTTTTATCATGACAATTAAACGCAGCCGAAAAGATTAGGCTTGCCGATGACAAAAGAAAGGGCAAAATGGAGGTCGACACTGATCCATTCCCTCATATGTTTGGTATGGTATAGACTAAGTTCAAAGTTAAGTAGCCTCAAAGGAATTTGTGCCTACGATGTCAACAGGACATCAAAGAGTATGCCTATACCAAGACAAAAGGTAAAATGAAAGTGGAAAGGCAACCTAGTCGAGGCATAAAGATTAGTTATCACACCACTCCTATTTATGAAGCTCATTGTTCAAGTGTTTTTGGCGGAGTCGCTCTCGAAGAAGAAGGTGTTGGGAGCAGCTCAACATGTTTGGGATTTGATTTGAAATATCTTGATGATTGCTCATCAAGAGTACCTAGTAGGAAGGAGTCCTAATATGGTAGGACGCTGAAAAGGAAGAAGTCTATATAAGGAGTCTTATTTAGGAAGAATACTAGGATGGAATCAATTCTGGTGATTGCCCAAATTAGAGAATTCTAGTCAATTGGGGAGGAGATTTCTAATTTGGAGGTGATTGCAAATCAATTAAGATGGATTTCTAATTTGGTCGGAGGTCTATTGTTATAATTAAAGGATTTGGGTGGAGGTTTTAGCATGCATTAGAAAACACTCCAGAGAAATCACAAGAGTCTTAAAAAATGATTGCTCATAAACTGTTAATTGCTCCTATACAACTAACAACTTATTTAAAATGATCTAAATAAGATGATAACACACACTTTACATACAAATGAAAATTAGCGAAAAAAATTAAATTATCAATTAACAGAAGCATTTAATCTAAGGAAACATTTTTTTTGGGG
>BCNH02000005.1:17144798-17195534 GCA_001662345.2 Metrosideros polymorpha var. glaberrima
GGGGGAGCTCCATAACACAATAATATATATTTCATCGATGTTAAAGGATAGTTAAAAAAGTTATGTAACATGATATGTTCTATTTGGTAAATAAATGATATTAGAGGATCATTAAAAAATATACATCAGTACAAAATCATAGCTCATTTCTTACGGATAAATGAGTATATTAAAATCAATAGGATAAATGCCACGAAATAAAAAAACAGAACCTATCTTCGACCAAAAAATAAAAAATTAACAGAACCTATCATAATACAAATTCTATAGTATGATGTAAACGGTTAAATTACATGATTGTGCATATTTAAATAATAAATATGAATGAAAACTTGACTACCCTTATGGTTAAATGCGTAATCAGATAGCTCTTATCACTTTGCAATTAAAACAACAGTGAAAGAGTTAAATAATATACAGATATGAATATTTTCACAAATAAATAGTGTTAGACGATCATTAAAAAGCTATGTATAACATGATAGCCCATACTTGATGAACACATGATAAAAGAGGATTAATCAAAGTTACGAGCGTCTTTTTTACAAATAAATGAATCTTAGCAAATCAGCAAAAATAACTTTTAGCAAATATACAGACCATCATTTACATAATGTTCATATAGGGAAAAATATACTCTTAATATCTCATACAATTTTCCTTATTTCATAAGTATATATGACTGAATGCATAATCATTGATGACTCTTAAAATAAATTACATAATTAGAGATAACTCTAATGAGATAATTTTTAATATATTTTTGTATTTTTCCTAAAATAGTAATAAAAAATTTATCCATCATCACCGCGAGCTTAAAGAAGCCTAGAAGTTTGAGCGGCCATGGCCGAGCTCCCATCGATAGCGCTGCCCACTTGCTCTTGATGCTACTGCTGCCGCCACCACCAACTTGTCGGACGCACGATGTGCTATTGTTTGAAACATCTAGGGTTTCCTTTTATATTTCCTTTTCCTTTTAGATTTCTTTAATTTTTTTTTTCTCAAATAGCTAACGTGTCAACCACATCGCCAGTTCTCTCTTCGAAAAATAATAAGAATCGCCACGTCAACCTTTTCTATTGATTAAGTTGGGCAAAGCACTTTTTGAAAGTTGTATTACTGTTGCATTTTTGCGACAAGTTTTATGATTTTCTGTGCACTTATAAAAAAAAAGTAATGCAATTTTGGTGAACTTTGTCAAGCGGTCAAGACAATACCGATCACATATAATCAATCCAATGATTAACTTGAGCTAACAATAAATGAAAAATCGATTAATGACCGACGTTTAGAATATAATAAAAAATATATAATCTTAAATCAGTGCAATTTCCCATCATTGGATATTTTAATGGGCTACATTTTTAATCAAATAATGTATGGTTGGTGATCTCAAATAAATCATACTTATACAAGCCACATAAATAATTGACAATGTTAATCTTTTTATTCTTCCTAGCTAATTAGACCTAGGGGTGAGCGGTTCCAGATTCTATGCTACTTCCACCTAGAAACTAAAATTTACTCATCGAAATAGATTTCTCATTTTTTGGAACCTTGAATCTATCTTGCATACCTTGGTACTTGAAACCTACCCTGTCACAGGTTCTAGGGTCTACTCAAGTTCTACATGTATTCTTAATTGAACGATTACAGTGAATCATTACCTTTAATGACCACTACTTGTTGCTACAACCCATTGATTACACCTTATATTTAGACATACGAAGAATATGAAACATTAACAAAGTAATATATTACTCGAAATAGAAGCTCAGACTAGTGGTTCTAGATACACTCATCCTCGGATGCCATGGACAACTGCTGGATCACTAGAGGACATAGACAAAGAAAAACACAAAAACTTGTTTCAGGTTCCATTTACCTAGAATTTGGAACATATCCGTCGAAACAGGTTCCCCAATTTATGAAACCTGAAACCTAGAACTGGACATATTTTCACCGGTCCGGTTCTTCAATCCATATTTTATCCTGTAACATGCTCACCCCTAGACCTACTCCTCTCTCTCTCTCATGTGACAGACACACGACGACTTTAGTGGCGACAATAACACAGTTGAACGATGAACGAGAAGAAAGAGACAGATTTATAAGTAAATTCATATGTTAATGATTGGGATTTTGAATGACGGAAACATATGGTTGAGGGAGATTTGAGAACACGGCGGTGTCTTGTATCCGGGAGACAATCATTCATGAAGTAGCTGTAATGACGTCGAGATGTGTAGAACGAATATATAAATAAAAAAAATTCCGATCTTGACGAGGTTGAAAGCCCCATTACGAAGAATAGGAAGGAGAAGACTAGATAATTTAGGTTTCCCTTAGCTAAATCACCATCTTGGTAGGCCACCAAATGGGACAGAAAAAACAAAGAAAAATATAACAAGAAACATATCCTAACAATTTTTTTTTTCATAAACTCCACCGGGTTACATTGAAGTACGTCAAAGAACCTCGATATTTTATAGGTGAGAGCCTAGAGCCCTTTGAGCAACCTCTAAGTGAAGAAAAGATAACTTAACCAAAATGCGAAATTCAAATGGGCAACAATATTACAAACTCCTAATCTAGATAAAATAATCCTTAGAAATTCAAAACAGAACTTGAGAATGAAGAAAATTTATTCTCCCTATTGTTCTAATAACATGAGATAATCTGGACATCTTCAAATTCCCCATATCATTCTCCCTCGGCTGGACAAGAATCATCCTCGAGGGCCTGCTTTCCGCATACAACTTCAAATAGGGTTTTCTCCGTTAATTTAACTCCCCGAAATATAATAGGATAACTCAGCTTGTGCCAATAACAAATCCCACTGTTTAAAGTGTTTTCCAATGAAGCTTTTTGATCAATTGCCCAAAATTCTGTTAACAGCCTCTGTTTGTCCATTAGTACGAGGATGACTTGCAGAACGAAACTGAAGTTGAGTCCCATGTATGTTTTTTGGGCAAAATTAGCTGGATGGACTATATTGGAAAAACGTCAAAGGGTTTAGGATGAAATTGACCAGATTAAAAAGTTAAGATTGAAGTACCGTCCATACAGCAGGTTTAAGATTTTTTGGACAATTTTCACTATATGAAAATGACTCATAAACTTGACATAACGACAAGAAGTGATTGTCTTTGGAATACCATGTACGTGCACTGTTTTAGAAAAATAAAGCTCATTAACACAACGACACATCAAGAATCTTATTATATGGTACAAAATGTGCCATTTCAGAAAATCGATCAATCACGTCCATGACTAAATCCTTTTTGCGTTGAGTCTTTGGCAAAGCGCTTGTCGAATAGGTAGTGGCAAGTATAGACCAGTGTTTTTGCATATGAAGCAAATTTTGCATTGCTCAATATGCTGCAATAATATCTTTTTCATTTTTGGTCAATGAGAATTTTCTCTAACAAGCGCCAAAGTTTTGTCACAACCAAAATGACCCACTAGTCCGCCATAACGGGATTCAAAAGTAATACTTGATGCAATGAACATTGCGAAACACACCACTAATAGCCCTTGAACAGAAAACCATCTTGACATTGAAACTGTCCATGTGAATTTTCGATGGGAAAATTGTTTAAAAAGTTCTAAACTTACTGAACTTTTGCTAATTCAGTCATAAACCTTTCAATTTTGCCAGTTGAGTCATAAAATTTTTTACTTTTTTTCAATTGAGTCCATCCGGCCAATTTTGACAAGAAATCGTTGACGTGGACATTTTTTTAATAATCTTTGAATTTTTTTTTTATAAATTTTATTCTTTTTTTCCTTTGTATTTTTCCCTATTCTTTTCGCCAATGGCTGACAAATGGCCACTGGCCACGGGCGGTGATCGGCAAGGGTCGGCTTCACCACGCGTCGCTAGGCGAGGCGAGGCGAGGGCTAGCCCTTGCCAGCCATGCAAAAAGAATATGGAAAAAAGAGAATAAAAAAATTGAAAAATTGAAAAATATTATTAAAATTTGTTCACGTAGCGCCGGCTGTTGCCTTGTAGGATGACTGGCGTCCACGTTAGTGATTTCCGGCCAAAATTGGCCAGATGGACTTAATTGGCAAAAAGTGAAAATGTTTATGACTGAATTGACAAAATTGAAAGGTTTAGGACTAAATTGGCAAAAGTGCAATAGGTTTATGACTTTTTGGATAATTTTCCCAAAATCTGGATCCTCTTTATAGGAATCTTTCACTCCTTCAAATCCAACAGCCTTGATTTGCATGGTAGAGAGGAGCGGTTTTATGTCAGCGGCTTAAAGAATCCGCGGCTCGATTTTGAGAGCCAGATTGCCAGATTTTTGTTTGAGGAGAAACAAAAAAAGATTGTAGAAAATCACTCCAAGCTGCATGTCAGCGATAAAAGTTCTGTTGAGAGTTCAAGCGCTTAATTGCCTCGTGGTCAGAGTGCAAAACACATTATTTTGTAGCGCTGACACTGGTGCCTCAATGATTTTGTTCTTTAAGAGCTCAAAGCTCTTTTGCGCCTTTGCGTTCCGCTGAAATTGTTTATGAAACTCCTGTAGAGAGAAGCGACATAGCAAATAATATCTGCTCTCTCAAAGCTTGGACTACTTATAGGATATGTGTCATGTGTTCTTCCTTATCCTTCTTGTAGATAAGAATGTTGTCAGAAACATACAACGACAAATCTCCCAATGAAAGGCCTACATATTTTTATTCATTAGGCCCATAAAAGTACTTGGAGAATTTGAAAGGCCAAACGGAACGACGGTAAGCTCATGTAAGACACTTGGGTGCTGTCATCCATCATATTATTGCTTAAGCTTTTGGTTCGGTAGATAGCGCAATCACATATCTTAATAACATTTTATTACCCATGCTTGTAGTATTTTGTAATTCAGTAGGCGTGCGCATGACAATCTATTGGCTCAAATGGTGCTCGACTCCATTGGTGGACTGTAAATGCTTTGTTAAAATAGTAGATCGTGGACTCCTTCCTTTGTTTGAAGAATGAAGAAAGTAGACTTTGCATAGACTAATTGCTATTCTCCTATCATCATTCATCAATAGGGGTCTTCTTCTTTTTTTCTCACAAATAAAACAATGAATAGGTTTATGAACTTTACTGTTCTTTTTTTCATAAATAGTTTCGTCATTGGGGGAAAAGAAAAGACCAAAAACAACTGAAATAAGAAAAGCGAAAAAAATGTTCAAAAAACTAATCCGGATACAGAGCAGAACCAACCAAAAGAGAAGATCGTCAAGTGCCACTGCCACCGACCAGTAAACAGTCGATTTGCTCACCAAAAACCAAACCCACTCTGTTCTATAAGTGTGACGATTGTCCATCCAAAGTACGTGCGCATCCGTAGTGTCCGAGCTCCTTCTTACATTTTCCCAAGATCTGCGACCCGTTACCGATCATTGCTCATCAATGTCTGGACAGCAAAATTGCGAAGTGTTCCTGAGTTTCAGAGGACCGGACACTCGCAGGGACTTTATGGATTTCCTGTACATCATGTTGGATGATGCTGGGATTTGCGTCTTCAGGGACGACAAAGAGCTGGAGAGCGGCAGAGAAATCCACTCCAAGCTGATGGAAGCGATCCTGTAGTCCAAGATATCAATACCCATCATCTCCAATGATTTTGCGTCCAGCAAGAGCTGCCTCATGGAATTGGAGCATATGGTGGAGCAAATGGACAACCATGGTCACATCATCATCCCCATCTTCTACTACGTCAACCCATCAGATGTACACTTCGCGGAGTCCTTGCCTCGGCACAAGAAGCACGGCATTGATGACAGTCACATCAATTCCTGGAAGTCTGCCTCCAACGGATCGGAGATTTGAAGGGATACCATCTCCACGAAAAAAGTGATAAGTAATTTCCATGAAACGCTCTGGCCTGAGATTACCTTTCTCATATATCTTGCCTACTTTTGCGTTAAGATTATATAGTTTCGAGTCATATCCAATTATATAGTCGTTATAATAACAATGACACCGGCAGCATCATGCAGAAATATGTTTTCTTCCGCTCTCAATCCTTGTCTTGAATGTCCTTTTTATTCCGCATACATTTGGCAGGTCCCATGGAGAAATCATAAAGCAAATTGTCCGCGAGGTTGAGCAGATGCTGCAGAAGAGGGACCTACCTGTGCCGAAACAATTAGTTGGAGTCGATCCTCATGTGCAAGAAATAATGGCAAAGCTGAAGGTTGACTACGGCAATGGGCAGGCGGTTAAAATTGGGGACACACGTGAAAAGGTGTTAGGAATATATGGCATCCCGGGGGTGGGTAAGACGGTCCTGGCCAAATGTGTTTATAATCAACTTTATCATCTGTTCGATGCCTGTAGCTTTCTTGGGGAGATCCAAGCCGAAATTAGAGATCACGGCATCGTGTCTGTGCAAAACAGACTAATTTCCCACCTCCATAAGGGACATGCCCGAAAGTTTGATTCTTCTATGGAAGCTCAGACTCATATTCGGATTAGTTTTCAAAGAATGAAGGTCCTTGTTCTCCTTGACGATGTGAAGGGTCATGAACAGCTCAGCGTATTAGTCGGAGAGCTGGATTGGTTTTGCCCGGGGAGCACAGTCATCGTGACATCCCAAAGAGATGACGTCCTCCAAAAGGTCAAACGTGCAGAAAGTTATGTCCTTAGAACGATGGAACAAGATAATGCTCCGACATTATTCTGTAAGCATGCTTTTGAAACGGATTCTCCCCTTGAGGAATTCAAGGAACTGGCAACAAATATCGTTGCTGCTACTGACGGGCTTCCTTTAGCGCTCGAGAAGGTAGGTGAATCTCTATTTCCTGTAGAATCAAAGAAAGCGTGGATGGAAACGTTGGCTGCATTGAAAGTAGCTCCCCATAAGAGTGTCCAAGCAGCCTTGGAGAAGAGCTATACCACCCTAGATGAGAATGAACGGCAGATATTTCTTGATATAGCATGCTTCTTCATTGAAAAGGACAAGAGGATCCCCTATTACATGTGGAATGACCGGCAGTATTTCCCTTCTAAATCGATTCTAGCTCTTCATGTCATGTCTTTGGTTGAAATTGGAGAGGATAAAGAACTACGCATGCATGAAATACTGAAGAAGTTTGGCCAGGAAATTGTCAAGAATGAAAACAGAAATGAACCTTCTGGGCGTAGTAGGCTGTGCGATCACGAAGAAGCATTAGATGTACTAATAGGAAGGAAGGAAGGTAACTTCTGTGAGCATTGCACCGCATCTTTTCTTCTTTAGATGCCAATTGATACTTTTATTGATCCTTTTTGTTCAATTATTCGTCAAGTGTGATTCTAAAAGACAGCTCCATTTTTTCTAAGTTAATTTTGTTTTGCTTGATTGACAGGGTACTAAGAAAATCGAAGCCCTCAGCCTCGAGTTTGGCGACGGATCCGAAGGGAATATCAGCTTTGAATGTGATGGATTTGATGGTTTACAGAAGTTGTGGTTCCTCAAGCTGGATCGGGCTGATATTCGTGGAAACTTTGGGGATCGTCTTTTGAATTTAAGGTGGCTTGATTGCCAAGGGTGCCCTAAGATTTTTGATATTCGTGGGAACTTTGGGGATCAATTTTTAAGCTTAAGGGGGCTTGATCGGCTAGGATTCCCTAAGATTTTTAAGGATCATTTAAATCTGAATTTGCAAAACCTGGTGATTCTTGATTTGTCAGAGAGTCTGGTTCACAAAGATTGGAGAGGTTGGGAGCTGCTTAAGCAGGTATGGAATGAAATTACTATCTTCATGCATTTTTCCGTTTGATGACGTCTTTCTTAGGAACTCAACATGTACTGTTTCATATCCTATTTATGTTGCAGGCAAGGGAACTGAAAGTTTTGAAGCTAAGTGGTTGTGTCCAATTGATTGCCACTCCAAAATTTCTTGCTTCAATGAAGCTGGAAAGACTTATTTTGGAAGGTTGCTCTAACTTAGAAGTTATCGATCCATCCTTTGGTAATCTGACGGAGTTGGTTTCTTTGAATGTGAAGGAATGCAGTCTCCTCCGTGATTTGCCAGATTTTGGTCCCATGACAGGCTTGAAAGAGTTGCTGATTGATGGAACTTCCATTTCTCGAATTAATTTCCAAGAAGGTTCCAAGATTATGCTTAAAACTCTCAGTGCTCGGGATTGTAAAGACCTGATTGACCTATCCGATTTGATCCCGTACTTGAAGTCTCTCAAATATCTCGCTCTAGACAGCACTAGAATTGTTACCCTCGGGAAGTCCATTGGATCACTGGAGCATCTGAAGAAACTTTCTCTGAAGAACTGCAAGAGGCTATCCAATCTTCCAGATGAAATAGGGAAGCTGAGGTCACTGCAATCCCTAGATTTATCTAACACTAGGATTCAGGAGTTACCTCCTTCAGTCAAGGATTTGAAAGATATGAAAGTGCTAAGGATGAGGGGTACTTCCATACGGAAGTTTCCTAAAGCTATACTGAATTTGGAGAAGCTGGAAGAGATAGATTTCTCTTTATCCCGGAGTTTAAAGGGGAAAATCCCCGACGACATTTGGAGATTATCGTCTTTGGCAATCCTGAATCTGTCCGCCACTAAGATTTTTGGCCTACCTCCAAGTATTTCCCGTCTTTCTTGTCTCCGGGAACTCCACATCTCCGGATGCTACAATATTGAGAGAATACCCGAGTTGCCCTGTTTTGTTAATGTTTTTAGATATTCGGGTATTTAGATTCCAGACAATATTTTAAGAGATTTTATTTGCTTCTTTAATAGCTTTCCAATTATCTTTTACTAGTGAATCATTAGGAAATTTAGACTATTTATATTCGTATCAGTCTCTTATGTAATGAGCTTATCGTTTGAATTAATAGAAAATCGATAATTTGTTTCTATGGCGCTTCATGTCTATTTTCGAGTTGTGACTAGTGTTTACGCCGTGTTTTCAAAATGCCGTACATTATCTGATTATAAAGCCAATCTCCTGCAATTGTCTCAAAATTTGGAATCACATCTACCAAATCAATAAAAAGTTCTTGCTTCTAGAAAAGATTCCAACCAAACGTTGAGGTAGATCTGTCAATTGGTTTTTTGAATATTTCCGGCATAACAAAATCAACTTCCTATCGAAATCCATCCACGCTTTCCTTCTTCAACAACTTGCATTTGACGATTTGGATCAATTCTAATCTCCTCCGCTATCGCAGAAATCATCACTAACATCGTTTTATAGACTGTTGAGATACTCTAAGACTACATCAAAGAGCATACAACTCCCAATCTTGGTTGGTGATATAATTATCCCCAAACCCATTGTTAACGGATATCACATTTCCAAGATCTTCCCGCTTTGATACCAAACTGGCATAGTAGATTCGGGTAAACAAGAGTCGCAACTCGTGAACACACCCGAAGCGCAATAGAGAAAAGCTTTTAATTTTCTATCAATTCGAAGGATTAACTTATTTATAAAAGAGAATGATGCGAATATAAATAGTCCATTAATCGTAAAGATTCCTAATAAAAGACAGTTAAAAATCTATGAAAAAAGTAAATAAAATCTGTTAAAATATTATCTAGAATGTAATTACCCAAATCTCTAAGAAAACTATTTAAAATTCTGAACTCTAAAAACCAATTAAATAAAGTAAGATTACATGAAATAATAATATCCTACGTCTATTAGATAACTCGTGAAAATCAAATCTTGATGTTCCCCGCATCATTCACAGATTTGTCTCAAAGTAAGCGTGAAATCTTTCCTCAAAGCAAATTTTTTAATTCATTTTGTAGGTTGTCCCAAATTTTGGAGAGGATTGAAATAGTTTTTTTCTTATCGGATAATCCGGCATTTTGAAAGTCGAGGGCGAGTTTCTTTTTCCAATAAAAGGACAATGATGCCGGGAAAATCGAGATTTTGCTTTTCATATGTGGTGCGATAGATTCAGGAATTTATTGTTTAATGTAATGTTTCTTTGTCACTATGGCCCTGCTCTATAATATTCCATGTTTCATGCTCATTTCCGCCAAAATTAATAAAATGGTTTTCACAAGCAGGGAGTACCTATCAAACGACAACCGCTCAGACATTAATGTCCAGTAGCTTGTAGCTACTAAGCACTAAGCAGACACCTGGCCATTCAGGGTGGGGAGCCTAGCCCATTACTGACGGGGGCCCGGGTGTCATGCCGACCTCGTAAATGCGGGATTTAAAACTTTGTTTCGACTGATTTTCAAAAGTTACGCAGCTGAGCAAACAAAAGGAGTGCTAGATTTTCTTTCTGAGTCTTTTTAGTGATTTCTCTGCAAGAGATTATGAGATAACACATGTGAATTTGCTTTGAGTGTAATTTAGGGCTAGGAAACTCATAAGCAATTGAGCGATTATCACTCTATAATTCTCCGCATTTATAATAGATTTCTTTACGGCTGATTTTCCCTGTGAGGAAAATATGGACACTCGGACTAAATAACGTAAATCTTTGGCGTCCTTAACGTTTTTTTTATTGATTTCTTTGGTAATTTTGTTCTCTCATGTTTGATATTGAATTGCGACCGTTAGTTTCCGCATTATTTCACATAGAATAACAACACAAATGGTCCATGAACTTTGGCCAAATGTGCAATGTGGTCTCTGAACTTTCAATTTGACAAAAATGGTTCATAAACTTTTAATTTGTTCAATGTAGTCCATGAACTTTTGATACATGTTCAAACTAATCTCTAGACTATATGAAAATGTTCAATGTTATCTCGAACTTGAATTAATGGAAGGACCACATTGAACATTTTTATATATTTCAGGGACTAGTTTGAACATGCACCAAGAGTTTATGGACTACATTGAACAAATTAAAAGTTCAAGACCACATCGAACACCAAGCTAAAGTTCATGGATCATTTGTGTCAAATTGAAAGTTCAGATATCACATTACACATTGGGCCAAAGTTTAGAGATCATTTGTGTTATTTTCCCATTTCACAATAATAACAATAAATGAGGACAGCAAACAAGAGCATACGGAGCTTAGTGCACCAAGTTCCAAATACTAGTTGATAATAAGAGGTTCATTGTATGAATCATCACGTGTGTTTAAGTTACTTCACATTTAAGGGTGATGCGATTAATAGGGTTACTCCACGTCTTTTTTCCGAAAAAAGCGAGTTTGCAATTGGATCTATACTCAAGTTAATCTCTTCAAATTTGTCGGTGATGTGGGAGAAGTCTCATGGAGAAGTAGTGAATTGCTATTGAGGAAAGCTCAACTTTAGAGATGTTCGTTCAAGATATTCAAGTTGGGTTACATGCGAAGGCCGTGTGAGAAAAGACTAGGAGGAAACCCATCTAGCTCCTCTACAATTACTTTTGAGGATACAAGATATTAAACTAAGACCATGTTGGGAGATATCAGAGGCTCATAGTCCCTTGAGAAAATAAGTAAGAAATGGGCTAAAAAAAAAGAGAGAGTAGAAAAGAAATGTAAAAAGAGCCCATAAGCCCATCTCTTAAGCAAGGCCTCAGCCCATCAGAAGATAACAAGATGAAGCTTCTGCAGGTGGAGTCGGGGAGAGAAAGGAAATTAGTAGAATAGCTTAGAAGAAAAGAAAGAGAGTACGTAGACAAATCGAAGCAACGAAAGAGAAAGGGGTTTCTTGCATATGCGTTCCAAACCTATGTAGCATCGACACGCGACATGACACGCCGACATGTTATTTTTTTAAAAATAGAGAATTTTAACACGTTGGGACACGTTATATATTAAATATATATTTTTATATATACATGATAAATTATTATTTTTATGATTATTTCAATCAAATTAATTTAATTCAAATCCACAAATTCAACTACATGCCATTTCAATAATCCATAGTGGTTTATTTAACTCTTTAGTGCTAGATGTAGGAGGTTGTGCACTGGAAGTGATACTATCAATGCTCGAAGAAGTCATTCTACAAATACAGAGAGAAATCAAATTAATATACCGTAACTTCCTTACATCTATTCAATCTTTCATGCCATTTGCTTTTGTTTCCTCTTAGTTTTCTAACAAGAACACATACACAACAGTAAATAACTGAGAGAAAATAAGGAGATTGTCATGGCATCATGTATGCATGGAACTAAGAGAGCATTGGCCTGTCTTCATCCATCTTCGCCGTCTCTTGAGCCAAAGAAGCTTAAGGACCTTTTACCACATTGAAGGGACTTTCTTTTATAGTAAACTCGTGTGAATCGAGATTCGGTGGAGAGAGTTATGGTTCGAATGTGATATCCCAAATTTCGACCAATGTGTTAAGATTGAATTCAATGGATTTTAACCATGAATTCTAATCCAACGAAGAGTATTGAACGTTTCATTATCGATATATCAAAATTTATTGGTAAATCCTAAATTTTTGGATAAGTGATGGTAAGTCGAAAATTGAGAACCAAAGAGACATTACGGACTTAGCATGAACTGACAGACCTACTACCTATGAAATTCGGCCACCCCCTATAAGAAGAAATTACCGTTTTACCCTCGAAAGCCCATTTTTGGCCCAAATAAAGAATCAATTGGATATTTAGCCCATTATGCCTATCAAAATTCAAGCCCAAACCCACGTGAATAGTGCAAGCCCGTATGAATAGTACCGATGGTGGAAATTGCCATTTTGCCCCTTCTAGAAAACTTGAACTTTAGGGGCAAACATTAATAGATGCAAGACAAGAGGATTTAATGTTGGTCTTCAAAGTCTTCTTCCTTTTCCCCCCAAAGTGCCCGATCCCCTCTTGCCTCTCTCTTTCTCTCTTTCTTTCCTTCTTTCCTTCTTTCCTCAATTATTTGGCCTTCAGTTGTCTAGAAATTTAAGAGCAAAGTTGGATATAATTGAAAGTTGCATTATTGAAGAGCATTATTGCAAGAAACTTTCCAAGACAACCCTCTCTTTTCTTTCTCTCTTGCTCACTTGCACTCTCTTCCTCTCTTTCATTTTCCCTTGGATTTGGCCACTCTCACTTTGTCGCCGCTGTTCGTCACTGTGCCGAGCTTGAGTTGCGTCCTTGCCGCTGTGGAACCATGCCACTCCTTGCTGTCTGCTGTCGCCACCATCCAAGCTGAGCCAAGCCATCGCCGCACCAAGCCAAGCCTCCATCTATACCCATTTTTCCATCCACATGCCATTGCCAAGCCACCGCCGCCGCCGCCTTCGCGACGCTGTCGCCAACTTCGCCGTCGTCACCGCTGCCGTTAAACGATGAGTTAACTCCCTAATCCTTGATTAGGTTATTAATTGCACTTACGGTTAGATTAGTTCATTATGGTTGGTTTAGTTAACTATGATTAAGTTAGTTAATTATGGTTGAGTTAGTTAATTATAGTTAAGTTAGTTAACTATGGTTGGGTTAGTTATTAATTTGTATGCTTTGGTATATTTTAAGGCAAAGATTACTTTGAAAAGATAATTGTTTCATGAATTATGGTTTTCTAATAGAAAATAATGTAGTTTTGACATATAAATAGTGATTGGTGTGATGTCGTGTTTAGATACTGAGTTTTATGCATTGGAATAATCTAGGAGGCTTGAAAAATGAAGCACGTGAAATTTGACATGAAAAGTATGTTTGTGATCACGTGTGGTTTATTTATTGCATTTTTACGTATGAAAACGGCAATAAGTTTGATGTATGAGCACGTATCATGAGTGCATTGGCTAGAAGAAAGAAGAAATGAGATTTGTATGCCTATGTGCTCGTATGATCACAAAGTGTACGGACCCTCAATGGTGGTTGGGGACAATGCCCGATTTTATCGGTGATATTATCGGACGCCCGACAGGGGTTTGGATGACAAATTGTGGTAGAAGCCGAACTGATTCTCCTTTATGGAATGCCATCTGCCTATGGAGGAGGTCGGGGTAGGGCTGCACCTTGATCGACCAGGAGGAGACGTTACCATGCTTAACGGGGCGAGACTATGCCCGATCATGCCGGAAGACTGCCAACTTTCGAGTTGTGCTATGGCCTAGAGAGGTCGAGAACTGCCAACCTTCGGGTTGTGTCGTGCCCGAGAGCGAGCGTAATTACTAGGCATATAATTGGACTACACTTGGATGCATTGCATGTGAGAAATTATGTTATGTGTTCTGATGTTGTGCATAGTCCAATGCATTATTTATAGAATGTCATAACCAATATCATGCAGAGTATGTGCCAAGGCGAGGTAAGAATGCTTATAATTTGTCTGTTGATTGAGTTGAGTCACTCGAACCTGTTATATATTAAGTAGAGCGGGAGTTGCTTGTTATTGATCTGCCATCGATATTAGGTCACATGTTTAGGGTATGCTATAGGTGAATCAACATCCTACCCGAGGCTTAGGTTGTTAACTTGTTGAGATTTTATCTCATTTGTTGTTGTTAACCGCTTTTCAAACCTGTAGTATGGATATATATCTAGTACAGTTTGGGGTTCCTATGGACCAAAGCCTCAAGGTAAAGCCGTACCTAGTCCCAAGTGCTGACTACCGCTATGAGCTTTATATTACGACGATTTGGGTTAACGAAAGTTTGAGGCGTCTAATACCGTATCGTTTTAAGGCGTGGTTCGCTCGCCACGATGACGCCCTTTTTGGTCCATTGAGGGGTTTTGATGGACTGGGCAAAGGTAGAGCTCTGAGTAAAGGAGCTTGGGATCCTATGGACCTAGATGTTCCCGATGGCGTTGTGGAAAATTCAAAGACCGATCCGGATGAGGAGAGTGATCCCGAGCCTCCTCCCGAGTACTACCTCTAGGTTGAGCTTGGAGAGTCGACTTTTGACGTAACCCCGTGGTATAGCGGAGATTATAACCCGACCCCAGTATCTTTTTTATGGTCTCTAGAGGAAGTTGCCGCAATAAGAGCTTGTACATATACACTTCCTAAGGTTAACATGTATATTAATAAAGAGTGTTTTGGTAATGATATTTCTTCTACTATTTTTCCTGTTATCCCTGTTGTGATGTTTGTTTGGGTGAATATTTATCGTTTCTATTTGCGTTAATTGAAAGATAAAATGAACGGGTTGATGACGTGTCTTGGGACGTCGCATTTTTAGTGACCCAAGAGAAAAGATATATCGGGATGGTCGCGTGCTCGAGGGCTGGGGCGTGACATCAAACAAATTCAACGAGAGCTGCGCGTAGCAGACACAATGACTGTTTGTTCTGGTGAGCTTTTTGTTGCCGCGTATAAGTTGCTTGGTCGATGAACAATTAGTTGAGTTCGTTAGAGTAGTGTAGATTTTTTATATCGTTTTTTGATTAACTGATAGGGATACAAGTGCATCGGTTCGAGTAACATTTTCTATTTAGTTTTGGGCATTCCTAGGTAAGTGGTGCTAACTCAAAGACGAGTTTGTAATCTCATATTTTGAACGTCATATATTATGAGTTATGAAATAGCATTTTTATTGCATAAAAATCTAGATTTGACATTTATTACTATTTGGTTATTTGAGAATGGTTTGATAAACATTTTATGAAATGTGTTGTGAAAGTTCATATGTATATTATATATATTTCGTTATGAACTGGTTTATGAAATGACTTCTAAAATGATTTGAGAACGTTTCATGAAAGGCATTACAAAATATTATACATATTGATTTGTGAATTTGGTTTATGAAGAATTCCAAAATGACATGATAAATGTCTTGTGAAATATATTTTGCTTAGATGAATTTGAGAAAAATTATGCGTTTTGTTTTATGAAATCAATTGGTGATATTGATTTTGGATTTGATTCGTAGTATTGGAGGATGTATGTTTGGTGCTCAATGTCGCTATGAACCCATTAAGAGGATTATGGGTGTGCATACTAGTTTTAGGATATTCTTATGGGCCGGCCACCGACAATATAGGTGAAGACCTAGCCAAGGAAAATTTTGGTCGCCTTGTCATGGAGTGTTATGCATGATCATTGTTAGATATTCTGAACATAAGTTTGGTCTGTTGTAATATAACGCGAATTGCAGATTAAATCAACGCAGAAATACAAGAGAATTAAACAAGAAACAATAAGGACATCAAAGATTTATATGGTTCGGTCCGAATGTCGGTACCAACATTCACAGGGAGAGCCAACAGAAAATAAACTGCTATAACCGAAGAATAAGGGTTTACAATCACTCATACATTTGAGTGTTTTCCATATCTAGATTATGCCAAAATTTAAAGTGTTTATAAATAAACAACTAAATTTAAAAGTGAAACTCATAGCACAAAATCACTAGTTGTTCAAGCTCTTTGTGCTGCTCAAGAAGCGCATTCCATATGGCTTCAACAACGAAAGGCTTCTCTGTACGTTTACCCTTGAAGAGTCCCTTTTTCTGGAGTCTCCTATGCAGTTTCTTCACCGACGGTTTCTATTCATGTTGTGTAGTTACTCACCAAGAGGGGAGGGACCCACATCCTTTAGTACAGTTATTCACCACCAGCGATGATGTGGCAGCCATAGATGGAGGGCCTGACTTTTTTTTTTTTAAAGTTTTATCTTGTTTTTCTTTTTTGAGTTTGTCTTTTTAATGGAAACTGTTTTGGTTATTTTAACCTAATTAAATTGACGTTTGTAAAAAAAAACCTAATTTAATTAAGGTTTTGTGTAAAAATTAGGATTCAGATCAAAACGACGTCGTTTTAGTGCTTTATTTAACCTTAATTATGACATTCTGATTCTGGCTCACCTATTTAATGTGTAGAGAATAACATTTGGAAATGTTATTTCATAATGTCTATTGAGGGATAGTTCTTGTGTGATATTCCTAATTTTCGATTAATGTATCAAGATCGAATTCGATAGATTTGAACTGCGAATTCTAATCCGATGAAGAGTATTTGACGTTACATTATTGAATCTCAAAGTTTATTGGTAAACTATAAATCTTCAAATAAGTGGCGGTAAGCCAAAAATTGAGAACTAAAGAGACGTTACAAATTTGACATGAATCAACGGGCCTACTACCTATGAAATTGGGCCACCAAAAGGTCCTATAAGAGGAAATTATCATTTTGCCCTCGAAAGTCCATTTTCGGCCCAAATAAAGAGTCCATTGGATATTAAGCCCATTAAGCCCTTTAAACTCAAGCCCAAGCCACATGAATAGTGCCAAGCCCACGTGAATAGTGCAAGCCTGTATGAATAGTGCCAAGGGTGGAAATTACCATTATACCCCTTCTAGAAACTTGGACTTATAAGCTTGGTTTTATAAATTTTGAAGTTGCATTTATGTGGAAATTAATGCAAAGTGAAGACTTGGTGAAGGAGTTTGCATCTTGAACTTTCAAGACAAGAAAAAGACAAAATAAAATTAGAGTTTTGGCCAAACTTGGTGAAGAAGCCAAATGTGAAGAAGAAGTCCTCTCTCTCTCTTTCTCATTCTCACTTTCACTCTTTCCTCTCTCTCTCTCTCTCTCTCTCTCTCTCTCTCTTTCCTCTCTTTCATTTTCCTATTGGATTCAGCCACCTTCACCACCGTGCTGAGCTTAAGCTATGTCCTTGGCGCCGTGTAGCCGTGTCGTGCTGTCACCACCAAGCCATGTTGCACCACCGTCCGTCCGCCGTCCGCACGCCGTGCCACCGTCGCCAAGCTGCGCCACACTGAGTCTAAGCCACGCCTGTGTAGTGCCGTCGTTCGCCGTGCTGTGTTGCCATTCGTCCCCATAGTCGCCGCCGTCTTAAACTAGTGAGTTAACTCTCTAATCCTTGGTTAGGTTGTTAATTGTGCTTAAGGTTAGATTAAGTGAAGTTTATAGTTAACTATGATTGGATTAGTTAATTATGGTTGGAATAGTTAACTGTGGTTGGATTAGTTAACTATGGTTGGGTTAGTTGATAGGCTATCATGAAATGATAAGTGAAAGTAATAGGTTATCAAGAAAAAGTGATAAGCTATCATCTCACCAAATGGGTGATAAGCTATCAACGATTTGATGATAAGCTATCGGAAAATAGATGGTGATAGGTTATCAAGAAAAAGTGATAAGCTATCATCTCACTAAATGGGTGATAAGCTATCAACGATTTGATGATAAGCCATCGGAAAATAGATGGTAAGCTATCATCGAACATGCGATAAGTTATCAAGGTTCAATTGATAAGTTATTAATTAGTATGATTTATGTTTGTGATATGTGATATTTCTATATATGATTTGGTATGATTTAAGGTGAGGATTACCTTAGAAAGGTAATTGTTTTATAAACAATCATTTCTTATTTGAAAATAATGTAATTTTCAACATATAAATGGTGATTTGTGTGGTGTCGTGCTTAGATACCAAGTTTTACGTGTTGAAATAATCTAGCATGCTTGAAAAATGAAGCATGTGAAGTTTGACGGGAAAAGCATGTCTATGTGATCACGTGTGATTATTTTATTGCATTTTTTCGAGTGAAAATGGCAATAAGTTTGATGTATGAGCACAAATCATGGTATGAGCACGTATCATGGTTGCATTGGCTAAAAGAAAGAAGAAATGAGAATGACATGCATGATTGGTGTGCTCGTGTGATCACAGAAAGAGTACGAACCCCTAAAAGGCTTGGGGATGATGCCCGATTTATCGAATTCTCAGTGGGGTTGGGATGATGATGATTTATCGGATGCCCGGTGGGGTCGGATGATGGATCGCGGTAGAGGCCGGACCGATTCTCCTTTATGGAATGCTGTCCATTTTCGGGAGAGGTTGTGACGTTGCTGTACCCGATGGGGTGGGACGATGCCCGGTCATGACGGAAGATGCCAACCAGGGGTTGTACCATGACCCAGAGAGGTCGAGAATCATCAACTTTCAGGTTGTGTCCGAGAGTGGGCGTAATCACCAGGCATAAAATTGAAACATGCTCGGATGCATTGTGCATGAGAAATGGCGATATGTGTTTTGATTACGTGCCTTGATTGATGCATTGTTTATAAAATGCTATAACTAACAATATGCAGGACATGTGCCAAGGCAAAGTAAGAATGCCTGTGGTTTGTTTATTGAATGAGTTGAGTCGCTCGAACCTGTTATAGCTAAAGTAGAGTGGGAGTTGCTCGCTATTGATCTGTCATCAATAATAAGTTGCATGTTTAGGGTATGCTTTAGGCGAATCAGCACCCTACACGAGGCTTAGGTTGTTGACTTACTGAGATTTTATCTCACTCGTTGTTGTTAACCGCTTTTCAGGACCATAGAATGGAAGGTCTACAGGTGCAATTCAAGGTGCCCTTACGTAGAGAAATTTAAGTTAACCCAACCCCCAGTATCTTTTGTTTGTTTTTACAGGAAATAGCCCATCGAAAAGGGCATGTAAATATAAACTTTCTAGGGTTAACGTGTATGTAAATAAAGCATGTTTTGGCAATTAGTATAGTTATATTGTTTTCCTTCTATCCTGGTTGTTGTGATTGTTCGGGTGTTTATAATCATTTCCGTTTGCGTTAATCAAAAAATAAAAAGAATGGGTCGACGACACATCTTGGGACGTCGCATTCAAATGACCTAAGAGAAGTATCGGGATCGTCGCGCGCTCGAAGACCGGGGTGTGACATTAACACTATGTAAGACGCCAAACAAAAGTTTTTCGATAGCTTTTGTTCAGTTGATCCCTCCTTGTTTGATCATGACTTGCTGAAGGATTTATTTTCAATAAAACCACTATCGTCTGTTGATGACAAAAAGGGGGAGAAAACACAATTGCACTAGCACATACATACTTCTGTACGCTCTTGTATGCATATTCTCTTTTGTACATAGGGAGATAGACCATTGCAAGTATAGATATTCAAGATAAAAGGATTCAAGGACAATAACGACTCAACTGGTTAAACAATTTCAATCCTTATCTTTATTCATTTATGAAAGTCAAATATGATGCCTTGTTTATTCATAACATTCTTTGTAAGATTGATAGCACTTGTGTTGTCACATTTGATCTCCACATTTGAATCTTTAACTCCAATGTCTTTGAGCTATTGTTTCATCTATAAGATCTGAGCACAGTAGCTTCCAAAGGCGACGTATTCAACCTCAGCAGTTGATAGTGCCATGGTTTGTTACTTCTTAGAAAACCATGAAACTAGCATTTTCCCAATTAATTGATATGTTCCTGAGGTATTTTTCCTGTCAATCTTACATCATGCAAGGTCAGCATTTGAATATCCAGAGAGAATAAATTTTGACCCTTTGGGATACCATAGTCCAAGTGAGGGATATGTGCCGACATATTTGATGATTCTTTTTACAGCTGCAAGATGAGATTCTTTAGGATCAGCCTGAAATCTAGCACACATGCAAACACTAAAAAGAATGTCAAGTCTAAAAGCAGTTAAATAAAGTAATGAACCAATCGTGCTTTTGTAGAGTTTCTGATCAACATTTTTACCCTTGTCATCCTTGTCCAATTTTGAGGAATAAGACATTGGAGTCTTGGTCTTTTGGCATTTCTCCATGCCAAACTTTTTGGTGATTTCCTTTGCATATTTTTCTTGGAAGATAACTATTCATTTCTTTGTTTGCTTTATTTGTAGACCAAGGAAGAATGTCAGTTTTCCCATCATGCTCATTTTGAATTTATTCTGCATGATCTTGAATAATTTCTTGCAAAGCATTTCGTTAGAAGATCCAAAGATAATGTCACATATATATATTTGAACAAGAAGAATATTTTTACTTTCCTTTTTTTATGAAGAGAGTAGTGTCTACATTACCTTTCTCGAAACCATTCTCTATTTGAAATGTGCTTAGTCTTTCATACCAAACTCGAGGAGCTTGTTTTAGACCATAGAGCACTTTCTTCAATTTATAGACATGTTCAAATCTTCAAATCCAAGAGGTTGATCAATGAATACTTTTTTATTTATTTTATGAATCGATTTAAGAAGGCACTTTTGACATCCATCTGAAAAAGTTTAAAATCATGATAATAAGCATACGCAAGAAGTAGCCTAATGGCTTCTAACTTGGTAACCGGGGCATATGTTTCATCATAGTCGATTCCTTCTTTTTGAGAGTAGCCTTTTACTACAAGCCTTGCCTTATTTCTGGTTACCTTTCCTTTGTCATCCAATTTGTTTCTGAAAACCCATTTGGTTCCTATAATAGGATGACCTTTGGGTCTGGGTACAAGTTCTCATACTTCATTGATTTTGAACTGATGAAGTTCTTCTTGCATAGCATTGATCCAACTTTCATTTGAGAGAGCTTCATCGATTTCTTTTGGTTCAACTTCTGATATGAGAGCAAGCGAACTTATGACTTCTTTAATTTTTTATATGGTCTTGATGCCATCATCCAGATTTCTTAAAACAAGATTAGTGGGATGACTTGACTTGTGTTTCTAGTTCCTGTTAAGTCTTCCACTTTGAGGTTTGCTAGGTTCAGAAGATTGATGATCATTTTTGGGGAATTCTTGATCATTGCTTGTGCTTTGAGTCTTCTCTGTGATCTTTTTAGAAATGGTTGTAGGATTAGCCTCGATGATTTGAGCACTATCAAATTCTTTAAGCAATTTAGATGTTGAAATAAGTTCTGAATAATCGATGGGTTCAGACGATTCTACAAACTTTATGTTCATCGTTTCCTCCACTGTGCATAAACTTTTGTTAAATGCTCTATATGCTTTGCTCGTTGTAGAGTATTCAAGGAATATGCCTTCATCTGATTTCTCATCAAACTTGTCAGGATGATCATTAGCATTTTTCAAAATAAACCATTTGCATCCAAATACTCGAAAATAAGAGATGTTTGGTTTTCTATTTTTGAAAAGTTCATAGGAGATTTTCTCTAAAATTAGTCTAAGAAAAACGGGATTAATGATGTTGCATGCAGTAAATACAACTTCTGCCAAAAATTGAGATGCAATTTTACTTTCAATCAAAAGAGTTCTAGCCATTTCTTGAAGAGAGTGGTTTTTCCTTTCAACAGCTCTGTTTTGTTCAGGAGTGTAAGGAGAAGAAAAATTGTGTTGAATTCCATTTTCATCACAGAATTATGAAAACTTTTGATTTTCAAATTCTCCCCCATGATTAGTTTTGATACTAGAGATAGTGTAACCTTTCTCATTTTGAATTTTCTTTGCAAAAATAGAGAAAAGAGAGAATGCATCACTTTTATGAGCAAAAAAGAAAATCCATGTAAATCTAGTATAATCATCTACTATAACCAGACAGTACTTCTTACTCCGAAACTTAGGCTTTTTGAGGACCAAAGATATCCATGTAAAGTAGCTGTAGGGCATGATTAGTATTAACTTGATTAACGGATATAAAAGAACTTCTTACCTGCTTACCTAAGGTGTATGCAGAGCATAGTTCAGACTTTTCAAACTTCATTTTTGGTAGATCTCGAACGAGCTTCTTGGAGGAAAGCTTTTATATTTGTTTGAAACTTATATGACCAAGCTTTCTATATCACAATTCAGACTCTTTCTTAATGGATAATAAGCAGTGAAAACTTTCAAACTTTACATCCAGAAGATAGATGTTAGCATGTTTCTTGCTCAAGAAAGATTGCTTGTTGTCTTGGCTCTCTCCAAAACATTTGTCTTCTTAGAAGTAGATCTTGTAGCCAGCATCACATAGCTGACTTATGTTGATTATATTATAATTTAGTCCATTGACCAGTGAGATATCATTGATAATCAGATTTCCTATCTTTACAGTTCCCTTGTCAATGATCTCTCCTTTGTTGTTTCCACCAAAGGATACATTGCTTCCATCATCTTTGGATAACTGTGAGAACTTTCTTAGATCTCTAGTCATGTGCCTAGAGTATCCACTATCCAGGTACCATTAGTTTTTCTTCTTCCTTGGTACCTATATGATTAAGAAGAATTCAAGTTTTCTTTGGTACCCAGATTTTTTTGGGTCTTTTGGGGTTAGAGGATTGCTTCATTCTTAGAATATCTCTTTGAATTGGTCTCCAAACTTTTGCATATTCATTTTTTAAATGACCAGAATTTCTGCAGTTTAAACACTTTAGAGATTCCATACCAACAGGTTTTGCAAAATGTTTTTTGAAATGATTTCGATAAGCAAGCAAGCCTTTCTTTTACTTTGGGAAATGTATTTTTCAACTCACTTTCCTTTTCCAAATCAAGACCTGACTTGTTGAAATGTTGAACTTGAATGAAAAGTATGTGATTCAAATTCTTTGACCCAGTAGAAAATCTTTTTGAAATATCAGAAATTTTCTTTTTTAAAGTTTCATTTTCTTTGGAAAGAATATCTCGATTTTCCCTTATTTGGGAAGATTCATTTTCCAGAATATTTATCTTATCTTGTTTAGAAAGATCATGTTGTTTGATTTTTGAAATCTCCTTTTTCAATTCTAAGATTTTCTTGAGGGCAATCTTGTGATCAGCGCTTAACTCATCAATGAATTAAGCAATCTCATAAGGTAATTCAAGATGTCTTACCTCGACTTGTTCTTCAAGATTTGAATCAAAGTCTGAGTGGGCCATCAAATAGATATTTGCATATTCTTTATCACTTTCTTCACACTCAGTGTCACTCCAAGTTTCTGCTTTTAGGGCTTTCTTAGACTTCTCATATCTTCATTTATTTTTTCAAAGCATGGGATAATTTGGTTTGATATGTCCTCTTTTCTTGCAGTGAAAGCATACCAGATCTTTGCTGTCGTCTCTATTTTTTTAGAATCTTCTCTTCTCAAACTTATTGATATAATTTTTGGATTTGAAATATCTTCTCTTTCTAGCCATCTTCCTGAACTTTTTGACCATAAGGGCTAATTCCTCATCGTCCTCTTCTTCATCATCTAAGACAATGTTAAACTTTAAGGCAATTGACTTCTTACCTTTATTTTCATTTTCCTCGTTTTGTCGTTCTGCCTCATATGATGTGAGTGTTCCAATGAATTCTTCCATAGAGAGTGGTGAGATCCTCTGAGTTTCACGAATGGAAGTCTTGATGTTGTTCCACTCCTTTGTGAGGGTTCACAGGAGTTTGTTCACTCTCATTGGTTCAGTGATGGGATTTTCATGGTATTTTAGACCATTGACTATATTGGTAAATCTATCATTCATCTCCTTCATAGTCTCGTTTTGCTTCATCTTGAAGGTTTCGTATTGACTCAAGAGGATATTGAGTTTGGTCTCTTTGACACGATCGGTTCCATGATAGATGACATACAGCTTGTCCCATATCTCTTTTGCTATCTTACAGGAAGCAGTACGATTATATTCAAAAGGAGACAAAGCGCAATAAAAGGCATAAATGATTTTAGCATCAATGGCTTCTCTGCTAGCTATGTCGACATATGTTAGAGGAGGTAACTTGCCATCCTTGTCTTTCTTTGGTTTTGGATTGATGCCATTAGTGACAATGTCCCGGTATGTATTGTCCTTGCATTTGACATAAGCCTTTATTTTATTGCTCCAGGTGTTATAATCCTTTCCTTCAAAGAGAGGTGGCCTTGATTCGCTTTGACCCTCATTCAGACCTATTAGGGAATTGCTAGCCATAATAGATCTTTAGCTCAAAAGTAATATAACACTTCAGAAAAAGATGAACACTAGGCTCTGATACCAATTGTTATGGGTAGATTTTTCACCTAGAGGAGGGTGAATAGGTGTATTTAACAATCTTGATATAAAATACGGAATTAAAAGGATCAAGATAGAAATTAGGCAAGACTAGACAAGGTCTGAGCAGTGCTCGTGTGTAATAGTTTGAAATGAAGTACGCAGAGATAAAGAGAATTGTGCACATGATGATTATAGTAGTTCAGCTTAGGTCAAGCCTACGTCCACTCTCCACGCTAACAGCCTACTGGCTGGATTCCACTAGATTAACTTCAAGAGTATAGTGATGATTACAATCTCACAATATCTCTCAGAGGTTATAGAGTGAAGCTTAGAAGATGAACAAGTGTATTTGAATCAAGACTCTCTAGGACTTTGGAATTCATAATTCTTCTCTTCTTCTCATAGGTCTCTTGGTCTCCTTTTATAGTCCTCCAGTTCGCAACTACCCATTGGATAGCTTCAGAGGATGATATCCAAACTTTCCCGTTGGATATAAACTTCCAAAAAAGAGATTAAAAGAGCCATTGATGATGAGATCAAAATCCTCCTATGATTCAATTGCCCATACCACTGAATCTGAGATTCCATAAATTAGAGTTCCTAATTTAGAAGGTGCGACTTGCTTTGTAGAGAATTTTGATCGATCTTATCATACTTTGCATTATAACCGTTGCATAAGTATCTAGAGTGATGATCTTCATATACGAATTATCAAGAGTGGAGTCTAAGCTAGATCACTAGCTGCGCATGGCAGATATTCTTGTGGTGATTAACTTCTGAGAGGATTCCTCTCTAACAAATGATATCGCTTGACTATTAGTAAAGTCTGAGACATGATTTTCTTGGCATAACGCCTGAGTCTGAGTCAAAAGACTTGACAAATTCTATTTCAGTTCCTCTTCATGCTACACCTTGGATTACGCCCTTATTACAATAGTCCCACAAATAAGAGAATATAAGATATCTCAGATGATATACTCAAGCATATCATAAGATGGAATTCCCATAAGTCTTTTCACTTGAAAATATCTTTAATTAGATTCAATAGAAATCATGGAGAGTTTTGTTATACATCAAAATATATTAGGAGCTTTAGTCAATAGGCACTAGCAACAGAAAAGAGAGAAAAGTCGCAATGTTACTATGACTTTACTTTGATACATTTTTCTTGGCTCAAAAGATTTTGTACTCTATATAAAGAACGATGAATGGAATCTACGTGTATTCCATGCGTACCACGGGCAGCATGGCTTGTACCTAATGAAATAAATGTGTTGCGGAGAAGTCAACGAAGACTTGACATGTGGCCCTCTTCATTGTTGACACTAGACCCACTATTGGACATTTCTTTTCTCGTTTTTATTTTCCCCAAACTCTGAAAAAAAATTCAAGGAATTATTTTTTAAAATAACATTAGAACCTTCATCAATGCCATACTTAAGTAGGAAAATGGTAAATAACAACACTTTCTAGCCACATTTTTACCAAAATGATTCATTTAAAAGTAATTACGTATACTACGAGATATCTCCTCCGTGTCAAGCTTTTCTTCTCTCCTTTTTTCTTTCTACAAACTCTAAAAAAAAAATGTATTCAAAGAAACTTTAGAAGAAAAACACCATTAGAAAGCTTCGTCAATGCTATACTCTTTTTTTTTTTTTGTGAAAATTGTAAGTATTATAGATCATATGAAGTATAGCAGCTTAGGGGCATTCCCTAGCGTTACAAATATAACTAATGACTCGAGAAAATGGAGGTAGGAAGTCTCCACATAGTAGCCAATACAGTATTGGGTTAGGAAGGTATGATATTTTGGTATAGCAAAGTTCGACCTCTTACATTTTTGCGCAGCTTAGCCAGAATGGTATATGGGACAATAGACTAGTTTGGAAACGTCGCATGTTGCGCTCCATCCAAATGCAATATATGGTTGCTATGAAGGATAACCTAAGGAGTTTGGCCATCAAGTCTTTTCCCTTTGTTGCACTAAGCATCCATTGGAGTTCCTCATTCCATTCTACTATGGGGCATTTAATCCCATGTTGGGCCAGAATACTGTGCCATATGCTGCTTGTCCACTCACAGTGAAAGAACAAATGTGTTCTATCTTTTATACCATTCCTGTAGAAATTACATTGTTTATTCACTGAAGGTAACTAATGTGCTATGATCTCCGTTGTCGGTAGTCTATTTCTGTAAACTAGCCACCCAATAAAATTATGTTTGATAATGCCGCCAGTCCAAATTAGGTTAAACCATTCCATAGGTTTTTCCACTTGTCTAATGTCTTCATATGTATCTCGGCAACAATATCTTGAGTTTGGTGTAGCTGATGGGAGAGCGGTTTGTAGTTTAAGTAAGCATCACCAACTCCATGCCATGTTGCCTCTGATTTCAAGCTGCATGATTGGGGTTTTTCTACATTTGGTGTTATGGACCCATATACTCCAAAGGGAAGAGGATGGACAGTTGATGAGGTTTCACAGCATGCGGCCTAGCAATACTTTGTTCCATATGTTCAAATCAGGCAGTCCTAATCCTCCTTCTCTCTTAGGTGAACATACTACTTGCCAGGCAACCTTGTGCGATCCACGGTTTTCTGAATTACCAGCGCATAAGAATTGCCTAATCCTCTTTTCAATCTCGTAAATAGTATGTTTTGGGAATAGGAACATTTGCATCCACTATGTGCAAATGGAGATGAGGACTACTTTGGCTAACTATAGATGTCCTGCATAACTGATATGCTTCATACCCCAACTTTCAATTTTCTTAAAAATCTTGTTTGTTAGGCTCTTGCAATTCAAATGGGTGAGTTTTTTTGGTATTAAGAGGGATACCCAAGTATCTGATAGGGAGGGTACCTATGGGAAAATGCGTGTAGTCTAATATAAGGTTCTTCTCATCCTCATTTAGCCCTAGGAAAAATATCTAGCACTTGTCAAGGTTAAATCCTAGTCCTATGAGAGTTGCAAATTCGTCCAAGGCATCAACAAGGCAAAGGACAGAGTCTATGTCTCCATGAGCGAATAAAAACAAATCGTATGTGAAACATAAGTGAGTGATCCTTTGTGTTTTACACCGCTAGTGATACTTGAAAGAGGAGGTAGCTACTTTCTGATTAACCACATTGTTTAGAATTTCCATAACCAGCACGAAAAGGTATGGTGAAATAGGTCACCAGGTCGTAACCCGTTGGTACTTTTGAAATACCCTACCTATTCGCTGTTAATGTTCACTTAAAATCTCAAAGTAGTAGTGCACTCAGCTATCAGATTGACCAAGTATTATGGTGTATTTATGGCTTTGTGAACCCCAATGACCGCATCCCATTTTACCATGTCGTAGGCTTTCATGAGATCTATCTTTATAGCCACCCGTTTACCTTTATCGCCCTTATGATAGTTATGAAGTAGGTCCTGGCACAACAAAATATTCTCTTAGATAAATCGTCCCGTGATGAAAGCAGTTTGGTTGAGGCCGACGATCATCGAAAGCATGAGACTTATCCGTTCTACAAGAAGTTTAGAGATGATCTTATATATGACATTGTAGCACGAGATAGGTCTGTACTCCTTAAGGTATGACAAATTCTGAACCTTCAGTATGAGGGAAATAAGTGTGGAGTTTATAGATTTCAATCTCATATCTATTTCCAAAGCTTGTGAGGATAATTCTTGTCGTGCCATATTCAATTTTGAAAATTGCTTCTTTCAAAACCATATGACTGGCAAAGTGATGGGCTTGGGTAATGTTGGGCAAGGACTCTATTTCTAGATCGGTTCCTCAAAAGTTTTTGATTTGAATGTCTCTTGTAATGCTACCACTAGCAATAAAGCTCTTATTTCTCATCAACGTTTGGGTCATAGTGCTCGTTTTCCTCATCCAAAATGTCCGATCTGCCCTTTGGCTAAGCAAATGTGAGCTTCATTCCCAATCAGTACATCTCGAGCTACTAATCCTTTTTCTTTGATTCATATGGATATTTGGGGTCCCTACCATACCCCGCATTGTGATGGATCTTGTTTTTTCGTCACTATTGTTGATGATTATACCCATGCCACTTGGATTTTCCTTATGCAATTAAAGAGTCAAACTTTTTCTCATCTGTTGAATTTCCTCTCCTTGGTTAAAAATCAATTCGACAAATCTATCCAAAGAATTCGTACAAATAATGGGCACAATTTTTTCACTATTGAATGTAATTCCTTTCTATCCTCTTGTGGGATACTCCATGAAAGTTCCTACACTTACACTCCCCAACAAAATGGAATTGTCGAGCACAAACATTGACATCTCTTGAATGTAGCTCGAGCACTAAAATATCAAGCTTCAATTCCTGAAACCTTTTAGGGAGATTGTGTGGTCACGACAGCCTATATAATCAATCGCATGCCAACTTGAATTCTTGAAGGTCGAACTCCTTTTGAGATGCTTTTTGGGAAACAACCCAAGATTGATCATCTAAGAGTTTTTTGTTGTTTATGTTATATGACGACTGTGGGCTCTCTAGATAAAATGGATTCCCGTGCCCTTAAATGCGTTTTTATGGGATACCCCTCTCTATAGAAAGGATTATCGAGTTATGGAGATATCGACAAGGCGTTTTTTTACAAGCCGAGATGTCATCTTCTATGAAGATGTGTTCCATTCCAAGAAATGACAGCTTTGTCACAGTCATCAATCTCATCTTCCGACCACAAGCCTTTTTATCAAAAGACGATCTATCTGTGGCTCCTTAATATATTTTCATTGCACCAGAGCCACCTGTGCCAGTCAATATTGATTTCTTGGAGCAAGCAATCAAATCTCCAGCATCATCTTCCGAGGAGAATCATTCGTCTGTGGCATCTCCACCACCTCTTATTGATAAATCTTATCACTGAGCCACCCCGTCATTCTTGACGTCAAATTCGTCTTCCTACATGGACTAAAGATTACATATGTCCTATATTGGATTCTCCAGGTACACATTATCCAGTATCCTCATATGTCTCATTCATTCGACTATCACAAGAATACATGTGTTGTATTAGTCGTATTTGGGAGAAGGACACCAAGAGTACCATAAGTTTTGTATGGAGATCACTTGAGTGCCATAACTTTTTTTGGCTTATTTGAATGCCATAACTTTTTAAAAATGCTCACTTGAGTGCCATCGGCGCCGGAAATCCGATGTGGACACTAGAAATCATACGTGGACGCCGAAAAGACTATTTTATAATATTTTATATTTTCTTTTTCTTTTCATTTTTTTGCCTTTCTTTTTTCGAGTGGGCAAACGTCACCGGTGACATGTTGGCGAAGGCCCTCGCCCAGGGCCTTCACGACCTTGCCAATCACGAGCGAGTGCAGGCGGGCCGACAAAGGCCCTCGTCGGATTTGGGCGAGGACGCCTCGCCAGTGGCCAGCGAGGTCGCGAAAGGCTTGCCCGAGGCCTTCACGATCTCATCGACCACAGGCGAGGTGGCCCTTGCCTAGTTTGGGTGAAGCCTTTGTGGCCGGTGAGGATTGCTGGTGACCCTCGCCGACACAAAAAAGAATAGAACAAAGTAAAAATAATTAAAAATAATAATAATATAGTCCTTCTAGAGTCCATGTATAATTTTTGGCATCCACGTCAGATTTCTAGTGTCGATGGCACTCAAGTGAGCATTTTTAAAAAGTTATGGTACTTAAGTAATCTCTGTACAAAACTTATGACACTCTTGGTGTCCTCCCATTGTATTTTCGAGAAATAGGAACTGTCCTCTTATATAGAAGCAGCACATGATCCACGCTGGCAACATGCTATGGAGGATGAGTTAAATTCCCTTGTAGAAAATCATACTTGGGATATTGTTTCATTACCCCCCCCCCCCACACATCAAAAACCCATTGGCTGCAAATGGGTATACAAGATAAAATACAAACAGATGGCTCTATTGAACGCTACAAGGCTCGCTTAGTTGCTAAAGGATTCACACAACGAGAAGGTTTTAATTATCATGAGACTTTCTCCCCAGTTGCCAAGGAGGTAACAGTTCGCTCTTTTTTATCAGTTGTTGCTCTTCGCAATTGGCAACTACATCAAATGGATGTCCACAATACTTTTCTACATGGGGATTTGGATGAAGAAATTTACATGGAGCTTCCACAGGGCTTATGAAGACAGGGGGAGTCTGGAGTGTGTTGTCTCAGTAAATCCCTGTACGGACTTAAGCAAGCTTCTTGGCAATGGTATGCCAAATTTACTACTGCACTAATAAATGCAAGCTTCTAGCACTCCAAATATGATATGCCCTATTTACATGGACCAAAGGTACATCATCAATTTATTTATTGATATATGTTGATAATATTCTTATAATGAGAAGTGATGAATCTGCTATTGGAAAATTCAAAGAATATTTGCATTCTACTTTTTATATTAAGGATTTGGGACCTCCCAAATTTTTCCTTGGCATTGAGATAGCTCGATCCGACAAAGGAATTTGTCTCAGCCAGCGAAAATTTGTTTTGGAAATTATTTCAAAAGTAGGACTGTCAGGGTGTAAACCGGCTATTATACCGATTGAGCAGAATGTTAAATTAACGACACATGAATATGATGTTGGTTCATCATATAACGAAGAGTCATTGCTAAAAGATCCGTCAGGATATCAGCGGCTCGTTGAAAAATTGATATACCTCACGATGACAAGACCTAATATATGTTATGCCGTGCAGATACTTAGCCAATTCACGCATCACCCGAAGCAATCTCATATGACTGCAGCACTAAAGGTCATGAAGTACTTGAAGGAATGTCCAAGACTTGGTATATTTTTGTCTCGAGATTGTGATATGAAGATGACAACCTATTGCGATACGGATTATGCCACTTGTCTAATGACCAGAAGATCCATCATTGGTTTTTGCATCAAACTAGGAAGATCATTGATTTCATGGAAGACAAAGAAACAGTCTATTGTCTCCTTATCATCAGCCGAATCAAAATATCGAGCCATGGCAAAAACTGTTTGCGAAATAGTTTGGATACAAGCTTTACTCTCGAATCTCGGAGTACAAGTTGATGGACCAAGCAAGTTATTTTGTAACAATGATGCTGCACTCAAACTAGCAACAAATCCAGTCTTTCATGAAAGAACGAAACATATAGAGGACGATTGTCATTTCACTCGAGATAAAATCCAAGAGGGGATAATTGCGACAAGAGGAATTGGAACTGTGGAACAACCTGCAGATATTTTCACTAAGCCACTGTATCAAAGACAACACGCATATCTACTAAGCAAGCTAGGCGTCTTCGACATTTACAGGCCGCTAGCTTGAGGGGGAGTGTTGGAGATATGATTGGAAATATGAAAGGATTCGATTGTGATGTCGATTAAGATTACGGACTAAATTGATTCAGTCAGTCCATAATTGATTCGGTCAATCCGTGATTAGTTTAGTAAAATAGGAAAATGTAATCTTGGATATTTATTTTCCTATTTTCGTCTTTCCTTCGTGTATTATAAGTAGACTTATTGTACATACACAAGATAATACAATACCTCCAATATTCTTCATTTTCTGTCAACGTAGCTATCTATATAGTGAAGGGAGCAACCCACTGCCTGTAATGGTCGCCATTTTCGATAGTGATTAATGACCTTCGAGACAACTGATGGAGAACACGCGAATAAATGCGACACGGAAGGATGGAGGAATGCGAGCAATTCGAGGGATCACAGATGTAACTCTCAGGCGGCCACCACGTAGCATCAACAACGGGGCCGGCGCCATGATGGCACCACTAAGTACGTGACTAGATACGAGCAATGCTTCCTGTTCTTATTTTTCGTTTACTTTTATTTTTATTTTTATATTCAATTTACGAGCAATGCTTCCTGTTCTTATTTTTCGTTTACTTTTATTTTTATTTTTATTTTTATATTCAATTTGTTGTCTCTTTTTTGTTTGATGACGCTCCGTTTGAACTTTCAGTTGCTCTTCCAATTTTTGAATCCAGTTCTCCTCAACAAATGCCAAGCTCTAAGGGCGCACATGGTAACACTTCTGGAGTAGAATTTCTGCTTCAGAAGCACTTATGGAGTAGAAATTTATTTGTTAATGCAATTTCAGTTTTTTTACTTCTGGAGCACTTTTTCACTTCTGGAGCAGATATGCGATTGATAAAACAACTTCGAATTTCTGCTCCATAAGTGCTTTTTCCCTTCAAAAGTTGTTTTGACCCAAGAAACTGAAGTAATTTTTTTTTTTACTTCTCTACTTTTGGAGGACTTTTTTTTTGCCAATTGAGTCCTAAAGCTTTTGCATTTTTATCAATTCAGTTCCTTTGACTGGCCGACACTGACGTGGTGTGCTGGTAGGCCAAAATAATAATTTTTTAATAGTTTCAAATTGTTTGAATTTTTGAATTTTTCCTTCTTGCTTAGAAATGTGGCCAACAAGGGTCTTGACCTTGCCCGCGGCTGGCGAGGCCATGGTATGGCTCACGATGGGTTGCTGAACTTGCGATGGGTCGTGAGGCCAGCCTGGCAATGGCCTCACCGGTAGTGGGTGACGCCGACCATGGCCTCGCCTGCCGCGGGTGTCATGCCTCGATGATCCCTTTCTGTTTTCTTTTGGGTCATTAAAAATGCGACATCCCAAAACATGTCGACAACCCGTTCTTTTTATCTTTTGATTAACACAAGTGGAAACAATAATTATTCACCCAAATAGTAACAATAACAGGGATAGCAGGAAAACAACAAAAATACAATCACGACCAAAGCAAACTTTGTTTATAAACTTGTTAACCCTTGGAAGTTATACATACAAGCCCTCACTATGGGGCACTTCCTATCGAGACCACCAAAAAGGTACCGCGGTCGGGTTAACTTAAATTTCTCTAAGTGAGGGCACCTTGAACCGCACCTATCGACCTTTCATTCTATGGTCCTGAAAAGCGGTTAACAACAACAAGTGAGATAAAATCTCAGTAAGTTAACAACTTAAGCCTTGTGTAAGGTGCCAATTCACCTAGAGCATACCCTGAACATGTGACTTAACATCGATGGCAGATCAATAACAATCAACTCTCACTCTATTTAATATAACAGATTCGAGTGACTCAACTCAATTAACAGAAAAATCACAGGCATTCTTACCTCGCCTTGGCACATACCCTGCATAATATCCGTTATAGCATTCGAGAAACAATACATCAGCCAAGGCAATTAGAACACATATCACAATTTCCCATGCGCAATGCATCCAAGCGTGTTCCAAATTATGCGTAGTGATTACGCCCACTCTCGGGTATGGCACAACCTAAAGGTTGGCAGTATACCGGCATGACCGGGCATCATCTCGCCCCATTGGGCACGGCAACGTCTCCTCCTGATCAATCGAGGTGCGGCCCCACCTCGACCTCCCCCGTAGGTAGATGTCATTCCATAAGGAGAATCGATCCAATCTCTACCACGATCTGTCATCCGAACCTCCACTAGGCATCCAATAATATCGTCGATAAAATCGGGCATTGTCCCCAATCACCATTGAGGATCCGTACATTTTGTGATCACACGAGCACACCAATCATGCATACAAATCTCATTTTTTTTTCTTTCTTTTAGCCAATGCACCCATGATACGTGCTCATGTCATGATTTGTGCTCATACGTCAAACTTATTGCCATTTTCAAACGTAAAAATGCAATAAAATAATCACACGTGATCACATAGACATGCTTATCCTGTCAAACTTCACGTGCTTCATTTTTCAAGCTTCCTAGATTATTCCAACACCTAAAAATTGGTATCTAAGCATGACACCACACAAATCACCATTTATATGCCAAAAATGCATTCTTTTCAACTAGAAAACCATAGATTATGAAACAATTACCTTTCTAAGGCAATCCTCACCTCAAATCACATAAAAGCATATATAGAAACACCATATATCACAAGCATAAGACACAATAATCGAAAACTCATCAACCAAACATCGATAGCCTATTGATAATTCCTCGATAACTTATTGCCTATTTGATGATAGCTTATCATCAAATCCTCGATAGCTTATCACCCCTTTGGTAATAGCTTATCACTTAAAAGTCGATAGCTTATCACCAATTTGGTGATAGCTTATAACTTACTTACCGATAGCTTATCATCCCTTTGATGATAGTTTATCACTTTTCCTTGATAACCTATCACTTTCGCTTATCATTTCAGGATAACTTATCACCTAATCCAACCACACTCTAAACTTCACTTAATCTAACCCTAAGTGCAATTAACAACCTAACTAAGGATTAGGGAGTTAACTTACTAGTTTAACGGTGGTGGCGACGAATGGCAACACGGCGCAGCTTTGCTTGGTACAGCAACAACTCGAGCGAACGGCACAACGATGAACTTGGCGGCAAGGCATGGCGATGGATGGCAGTGTGGCTTGGGCGGTTCGGCATGGACTTGGCTCGGCTTGGACGACAAGGTGGCATAGCTCCACGGTGGCAAGCATGCGGCAAGGGCGATGGACGGTGATGACAAGGTCAACGGCAGTGGTGAAAGAGAGAAAATGAGAAGAAAAAGAGAGAGAGGAAGAGAGAGAGGAGAGGCGTGAGAGAGAGAGAGAGAGAGAGAGAGAGAGAGAGAGGGAAAGAGAGAGTGGTCTTGCTTTGTCTTTCTTCTTCACCAAGTTACATTATTGTCCCTCATTAATGCAACCCAAATTTTATCAACTTTGGCTTATAATCCAAGACCAATAATGCAAGGAAAGGAGAGAGAGAGAGAGAGAGAGAGGGGGGACAAGGAGTGGGCGGCCACAATTGGGGAGGGGGAAAGAAGAAGAAGACATCTTGCCAAGCTTTAATGAATCTTGTCTTAAGTCCATTAAATGTGTCCCCTAAAGTCCAAGTTTCTAGAAGGGGTAAAATGGTAATTTCCCCTCTTGGCACTATTCATACGGGTTTGCACTATTCACGGGGTTTGGGCTTGAATTTTAATGGGCCTAATGGGCTTGACATCCAATGAGCTCTTTATTTGGGGGGCAAAAGATGGGCTTTCGATGGCAAAATGGTAATTTCCTCTTATAGGCCTCTTGGTGTCCGACTTTCATAGGTAGTAGGCTCGTTGGTTCATGCCAAGTCCGTAACATCTCTCTGGTTCTCAATTTTCGACTTACCGTCACTTATTCGAAAATTTAGGGTTTATCTATAAACTTTGAAATTTTGATAATGTAACGTCCAAAACTCTTCATCAAATTAGGATTCGTGATTAAAACTCATCAAATTCAATCTTAGTACATTGATCGAAATTTGGGGATATCACAGTGGGCGAGACCACTTTCACCCGTGGTCGGCGAGGCCATTGCGAGGCTACCTCGCGAGCCAAGGCAAGGCCAGGCGAGCTTTGGCGGCCCTCACCGGTAGCTTGTCAGCCACACTTCTTGCTATGCAGTCCTTATCTTGTCTTTTGTAAGATGATTTTGTATTGTAGGATTTGTATTATGTGTAATTGAGGATTTGGTAGCAAGTCTTCTTGTAATGTGATGTATTTTTTAATTTGCTTTCTTTCTATTTGAGGATTTCCTATATTATTCTAGATTTTGCCTCGAATATCATGCATTATAGGTTAAGATAAATAATTTGTTGCAAAAGAGTTTGAATTACATTTGTACGGAAAAAGAATTGACGCGCAACGTATTTCTCTTCTAGAGGCAGAAATTTTCTACTGGTTCATCAAACACATTTCTCCTCCAAAAATCTACTTCTGGAGCAGAAGTAGAAAAATTAACTTTTGGCCAAAAGTTAATTTTTGAAGCAGAAATGTTGCCATTCATGCCCTAAGTTACTTATGAGAGTAGATTGACTTGTTTGAACTCGTACTCCTTATACTTCATGACCTACAAGCCATTTTCTCCACTGGGCCATGATCAGCCTAGTAATTGAAGCTTCAATCCTTTTTTAACAGTGTCTGATTCACCTTAAACTAGTGACCTCAAAAAGACTGAAACCCATTCAATTCAAACAAATTGGGCTTACATGTTCGGTTCTGTTCCTAAACCCCATAACCAAATAAAAGGCAAGACATCATTGCAAATTTTATGAATTTGAATGATTGCATCATCAACAAACCGATACATCATCTAACTTTTTCAAGGCGTGGGAGGGCGCATTACTTCTATCATTTATATTATTGTTTTGTACTTTTTTTTCTTCTTCTAATAAGTGATAAACTAGGCATAAAGATCCAAAGTTATCGGTTAGATTAAGCTCACAAGCACGCAAGTTGAGCATGTTGGGGTGTGGTTCATACTGCCCATCGACAGGAAAGCACTGGACATAGCCCTAGTTTAAGGGTGAACCAGGATAAAATCTTGCGTCTCGATTTCTCTCTCTCGACTTTTATTTTTTTTTCGTGTGATTGTGCGTCGATACCTAACATCTGGTATCAGAGCTTGAAGGTTTGAGATTTAGGGTTTCTTGGTAAAAAGAAATCTGAGAAAAAAAAATCGAATCTTGGGAAGATGTCGATTGGTCAATCACGGATCGAAGTGGAGAAGTTCAGAGGAAAGGTTTTGAGTTATGGAAATTGAAGATGGAGGCTTTGCTCATTGACAGAGATTTATGGCACGTAATCAAAGATGAGAAACCTGAAGATCAGAAAAAGAAGGCGAAGGAGGGCGAGGAAAAGGAGTCTTCATCCACTAAGGTGATGAAGGAGTGGATCAGCAGCGATCGGAAGGCGTGAAGTCTGATCTGGCTATGTCTTGCTGATAACGTCCTAGTGAACGTGACATCTGAGAAAACGGCGAAGGATCTCTGGACGAAACTGGGAAGCCTTTATTAGAGCAAATTGCTCGTGAACAGATTGTTTCTGCGGAAGCGACTGTACAACCTTCGGATGAGTGAATGTGATTCCTTTTCTGCACACTTAAACGATTTTAATACAATATGTGGACAACTTGCATCTGTTGATGTTAATCTAGATGAGGAAGATAAAGCATGTACCTTGCTGTGTTCTCTGTCGAATTCATGGGAACATATAATTGTTTCAATTGGCACTGGTGTTAGTGCGCTATCCTTTGAAGGCGTTGTAGCTGCTTTATTGTCTGAGGAGATGAGGAGAGCAAGTTCTGACAGTGTAACAAAGGAGGCTCTTTTCGTAAGAGGAAGAAATAGTGAACGATCTAAATCCAGATTCGGTGACAGAAATAAGTCCAAAGGAAGATCTAAGAGTCGAGATCGATCTGAGATAAAGTGTTGGAAGTGCGGAAAAGCTGGACACTTTAAGAATGATTGCAGAAGCAAAACTGTAGGTCTAGAGAAGCGTGATGAGTCAACATCCTCTAATACAAAGAAGGATGATGATAGCAACATAGGAGATATGTATCTTGTCTGCAATTCATCTCAAGGTGACCGCAGTGCATGGATAATTGATACTGGAGCGTCCTTCCACATGACACCTCATAGAGATTGGTTCTGCTGTTATGAGCCGTATCAGGGAGGTACAGTGCGAATAGAAAATGACACGACGCTTGATATTGTTGGCCGTGGAAAGGTGAAGCTGAGGATGAAAGATGGGACAATCAAGAATCTTCCAGATGTAATGCATATTCTCGATCTTACTAGGAATCTTATTTCTGTGGGAACTATGGCAGATGCTGGCATTACTTTCACTAGCGACAAATATTCTTGCAAGCTAACGCATGGATCTATGGTTATCGCCAAAGGAGAACGGTGTGGAAAACTATGGAAGTTATTGGGAAGCACAGTAATCAGTGGGGAGAGTTATATCTCAGAGCAGGTGGAAGAAGATACTTTGATGCTATGGCATCGGAGATTGGGTCATATTGGTGAAAAAGGGTTGGTGACCCCTACCGCAAAGAAGATGGTGGATGGAATTCCAATATGTTCTATGGGTTTCGGATTTTGTGAACATTGTCTACATGGAAAACAGAATTGAGTATCTTTTGAATCCATAGGAGGGAGAGTGAAAGGGATTTTGGATATGATCCATAGTGACGTCTTTGGGCCTACACCTGTAGCATCGATTGGAAAATCAAGGTATTATGTTTCTTTTACGGATGATTTTTCTAGATATGTGTGGATATATTTCTTGCAAAGTAAAGATAATGTACTTGAAAAGTTTCGCGAGTTCAAAGCTTTGGTGGAAAATTAGTTTGATAGAAAAATCAAAGTTTTGTGAATTAATAACGGAGGAAAATTCTGTTCAGCGAAATTCGATCAATTTTGTGCGACTAGTGGTATTACAAGGCAAAAAATAACCCCCTATTCACCTCAGCAGAATGGGGTGGCAGAGAGGCTTAACCGTTCTCTCATGGAAAAGGCAAGGAGTATGCTAAGTGGTGCAAACTTAGCAGCTGAATTTTGGGCGGAAGTAGTAGCTACCGCATGTTATCTGAAGAACAGGTCTCCCGCATCAGTTTTAAAGGATCAGACACCGTTTTGAGGCACTAATCGGGAAGAAACCAGACATATCCCATGTTAGAGTGTTTGGTTGTGAAATGTATGTACACATGTCAAAGGAAAAGCGAAACAAGCTTGAGAGCAAGTTAGAAAAGTGTACCTTCATTGGATATAAAGAGGGTGTAAAAGGGTATAAGCTGTGGAATTTTGATACTAAATGTATAATCTACAGCAAGGATGTGGTGTTTAGAGAATCTACAACAAATCAGATTATTCCACAAGTTCCTGAAAAATCATAGACGGTTGAGTTAGATGTTGATTTGAAGGAAGAGACAGAGACTACAGAAGCTGAAATAGAAAATTCAGATTTTGAAGCCGATGAGCCTGACGAGGTGGATGACACAGTAGATTCTGAAACTGAGTTTGAAGTTGCAGCATAATCTGAACCGGTCTTAAGAAGGTCCACACGACTGAGAATACAACTTGAAAGGTATACCCTATTTGCTAGTAATGAAAATTATGCTCTAACTGTTACAGGTGATGATCCAAGTAATGTTAAGGAAGCAAGAAGTGCGGAGGATGCCAAACAGTAGGAAAAAGCCATGAAAGATGAGATGGGCTCACTAGATAAAAACGAAACTTGGAGTTTGGTAAAATTTCCTGCAGATCGAAAGGCAGTTGGTTGCAAGTGGCTGTTTAAAAAGAAGATATCTGCAGATGGAGAGATAGAACGATACAAAGCTTGTTTGGTTGCAAAGGGATACTCACAGATAGAGGGAGTCGATTATGGTGAGATTTTTTCTCCTGTTGCTAAATTGAATTCCATAAGACTTATCTTATCTATAACAGCTGCATACAATCTAGAAGTAGAGTAGCTCAATGTGAAAACAGCATTCCTCCATGGTGACTTGGAGGAGGATATTTACATGAAGCAACCAGAATGATTTGTGGTAAAAGGAAAAGAAGACTTTGTTTGCAAACTGAACAAATCTTTGTATGGCCTAAAGCAATCTCCAAGAATGTGGTACCAGAAGTTCGACTCATATGCCCTGAAGCTTGGCTTTGTTCGATGTGATGCTGATCATTGTGTCTATGTGAAGAGGTTAGACGATGATTTTGTTATCTTAACCTTATATGTTGATGATATGCTGTTAGTTGGAAATAATATGAGAATGATTAGCACTGTGAAAGGATTGTTAGCAAAACAATTTGAGATGAAAGATCTAGGCCCAGCAAACTTCATCTCGGGCATGCAAATAAAAAGGGAACGTGAGAATGGGAAGTTGTGGTTAAGTCAGAAAAAATATGTTGAAAGTGTGCTGAAGAAATTCAACATGATAGACTGTAAACCAGTAAAGACCCCCATGTCCACAAGTTCCAAGTTATCAGCGCTCCAGTGTCCCAAGACTGAAGAGGAAGCTGAAGAGATAGCAATAGTCCCATATGCAAGCATAGTTGGGAGCTTGATGTATGCCATGGTATGTACTCATCCAGATAGTGCTCAAGCAGTGGGAGTATTGAGCAGATATATGTCCAATCTGGGGAAAGAGCATTGGATGGCAGCAAAACGGGTGCTTCGTTATCTTCGCGGTACATCTGACTTTGAGTTATGTTATGATAGCATGAAAAGCTCAAAGGTATAGAAAGCATTAGAACTGAAGTGTTTTGTGGATGCTGACTGGGGAGGTGACATTGATAGTAGGAGGTCAACCAGCGGATATGTTGTTTCGTTATTTGGCGGAGCTGTAAGTTGGATGAGTAAGAGGCAGAGCACGGTGGCATTATCTTCTACTGAGGCAGAGTACATGGCCCTTACTCATGTGGCAAAGGAAGTGATATGATTGCGTAGATTGTGTAAAGAACTTAGTTTTACACAAGGAGGAGTGAAGATTGGGTGTGATAGCTAGAGCGCTATATTCTTGGCTAAGAATCCCGGATTTCATGCAAGAACAAAGCACATTAGCATACAATATCACTTCATCCGAGAGAAAGTGGAGCAGAAAATTATTGTGCTAGAAAAAGTTGATACACAGGTGAATAGTGCAGATTTCCTGACTAAGGCAGTAAGTGCAGAAAAGTTTGAATGGTGTACAACTGTATTGGGTTTAAAAAAGCATGTGAAGTATTCACCAAGTGGGAGAATGTTGGGGTTTGGGCTTTGGCCCATGAATAGCTACTGCTTATATATACTCTCTTTCTCTTGTAATTGAGCGATGTAACGAGAGGGGCGAGGTGCTAAATTATAGTGGAATCCTCTACTGGACGTAGCCCTAGTTTAAGGGTGAACCAGGATAAAATCTTGCATCTCGATTTCTCTCTCTCGACTTTTACTCTTTTTCGTGTGATTGTGCGTCGATACCTAATAGAGCATAAATAGCATGGATACATATCGGATGATATTGTTGTTGTTGTTATCAAGAAATTCAAATATATAAACAAAAAATAGGAAAAAATTAAAACGAAAGTCTGAAATAATTGAAAGTTTTTGGAGATTGGATCCCACTCTTGAGACATCAGAAATACCTTGCTTACATATAATTAGAAAATGGATTTTCGATTTGAAAAGCTTAGGCGTCAGGCAATTTGGCTGAAACTCTCTAAGGAACTCGGCAATGTAGCTCTATAACTTCAACCAATAAGGGTTTGCCCATTTTTTTACATAAACTCATGTGATATCATAGGAACTATGAGATCACTCCAAGGATGCGTTCCAACAATCTAGCATCAGATCCTAAAGATAGTAAGTCTTTCTTGACTGGATTTAATTCTAAAAAAGCAACCCAAGTTCTCAATTTTATAGAATATGGGCTTGGGCAATCAACATGTCCAGCTCCCAAGAAAAGTCTCCCGTTTTTCCCCTTGTTGCCAAAGAAACATGTTATGTATAGGATTTTTTATACCTCTTCACAAGTAAGAATTGAGAACTCAAAATTTTCAATACAATGATTCTATACTAATTGAGATATCATTATAGGAAGATTAATTATATTTGCATTGTAGATGAAGAACTTGACAAAGCAGATCTTCAAAGAACTTCGCAATTGTAACTAAACTATATTATCCAATGGTCTTTTTGTCTCATAAAAATTTTTAAGCGTGTGAAAAATCATATCATTTCAGTGAATTCTTTTTCCATTATTTGTCAGATCAAGCAAATCGAATATTTGAATTTGGTGAATATCGTTATTGCTCAATATTTCAGATTTATGTGTTACACGGCATTGCTGGATTCACTCCCTTGGTAAATTGCAAGTTTCAGTCAATTTCCTATAAATAAATAAAAAAAAGGATCAATTATTCACCGCATTGATAAGATTTGTAGCTCCATCATTGCAGATAAGAAAATCTTATCTACCCTAAATCGAAACAATAATTCCAAATGAACAGACTTTATGGTGTTCAGTCTGGTATGATTATGGGTCCTCATGTTTGTTTACTCATTTATTTTGGTTCTGTAATTCTATTTTGAACTTAGCCAATTACTTCAATAACCGTTTTGATCTTCTCAAGGCTCTACCACTGGAGTATACAAACAGCATCCAGTGGGCCTTCAGAAAGTCTTTGCGAAGTGTAGCCCATTTAAGTCTCTTGTCTTTGCGAGTGATTAGCCCATTAATGATCGGTAGTTAAAAGTCAAAAGCACGTTTTCAAATAAAAGAAATCTAGTACTAGAGCGATTACCATTCTTTCAAGAAGTGTCAGTACTAAAAAGTCAAAAGCACATTTTCAAATAAAAGACATCTAGCTCTAGAGCAATTACCATTTTTTCAAGAAGTGTTGGTACTTAAAAGCCCGTTTCCAAATAAAAGAAATTCAGATAGCAATTACCATTCTTTCAAGAAGTGTACGTACTTAAAAGTCAAAACCATGTTTTCAGATAAAAGAAATCTAGTTCTAGAGCTATTACCATTCTTTTAAGAAGCGTCGGTACTTAAAAGTCAAAAGCACATTTTCAGATAAAAGACATCTAGTTCTAGAGCAATTACCATTCTTTCAAGAAGTGTCCGTACTTAAAAGCACGTTTCCAAATAAAAGAAATTCAGATAGCAATTAGCATTCTTTCAAGAAGTGTCGGTACTTAAAAGCACGTTTCCAAATAAAAGAAATTCAGATAGCAATTACCATTCTTTCAAGAAGTGTCAGTACTTAAAAGTCAAAAGCATGTTTTCAGATAAAAGAAATCTAGTTCTAGAGGTATTAACATTCTTTCAAGAAGTGTCGGTACTTAAAAGTGAAAAGCACATTTTCAGATAAAAGACATGTAGTTCTTGAGCAATTACCATTCTTTCAAGAAGTGTCGGTACTTAAAAGCACGTTTCCAAATAAAAGAAATTCAGATAGCAATTACCATTCTTTCAAGAAGTGTCCGTACTTAAAAGTCAAAAGCACGTTTTGAGAAAAAAAAATCTAGTCCTAGAGCTATTACCATTCATTCAAGAAGTGTCGGTACTTAAAAGTCAAAAGCACATTTTCAGATAAAAGACATCTACTTCTAGAGCAATTACCATTCTTTCAAGAAGTGTCGGTACTTAAAAGCCCGTTTTCATATAAAAGAAATTCATATAGCAATTACCATTCTTTCATGAAATGTCCATACTTAAAAGTCAAAAGCACGTTTTCAGATAAAAGAAATCTAGTTCTAGAGCAAATATCATTCTTTCAAGAAGTGTCGGTATTGAAAAGTCAAAAGCACATTTTCAGATAAAAGACATCTAGTTCTAGAGCAATTACCATTCTTTCAAAAAGTGTCGGTACTTAAAAGCACATTTCCAAATAAAAGAAATTCAGATAGCAATTACCATTCTTTCAAGAAGTGTCCGTACTTAAAAGTCAAAAGCACGTTTCAGGATAATTGAAATCTAGTTCTAGAGCTATTACCATTCTTTCAAGAAGTGTCGGTACTTGAAAGTCAAAAGCACATTTTCAGTTAAAAGACATCTAGGTCTCGAGCAATTACCATTCTTTCAAGAAGTGTCGGTACTTAAAAGCCCGTTTCCAAATAAAAGAAATTCATATAGCAATTACCACTCTTTCAAGAAGTGTCAGTACTTAAAAGTCAAAAGCACGTTTTCAAATAAAAGAAATCTAGTTCTAGAGCTATTACAATTCTTTCAAGAAGTGTCGGTACTGAAAAGTCAAAAGCACATTTTCAGATAAAAGAAATCCAGTTCTAGAGGTATTACCATTCTTTCATGAAGTGTCAGTACTTAAAAGTCAAAAGCACATTTTCAGATAAGAGACATGTAGTTCTAGAGCAATTAGCATTCTTTCAAGAAGTGTCGGTACTTAAAAGTACGTTTCCAAATAAAAGAAATTTAGATAGCAATTACCATTCTTTCAAGAAGTGTCTGTACTTAAAAGTCAAAAGCACGTTTTGAGATAAAAGAAATCTAGTTCTAGAGCAATTAGCATTCTTTCAAGAAGTGTCGGTACATAAAAGCCCGTTTCCAAATAAAAGAAATTCAGATAGCAGTTACCATTCTTTCAAGAAGTGTCAGCACTTAAAAGTCAAAAGCACGTTTTCAGATAAAAGAAATCTAGTTCTAAAGCTATTACCATTCTTTCAAGAAGTGTCGGTACTTAAAAGTCAAAAGCACATTTTCAGATAAAAGACATCTAGTTCTAGAGCAATTACCATTCTTTCAAGAAGTGTCGGTACTTAAAAGCACGTTTCCAAATAAAAGAAATTCAGATAGCAATTACCATTCTTTCAAGAAGTGTCCATACTTAAAAGTCAAAAGCACGTTTTAGGATAAATGAAATCTAGTTCTAGAGCTATTACCATTCTTTCAAGAAGTGTCGATACTTAAAAGTCAAAAGCACATTTTCAGTTAAAAGACATCTAGTTCTCGAGCAATTACCATTCTTTCAAGAAGTGTCGGTACTTAAAAGACCGTTTCCAAATAAAAGAAATTCAGATAGCAATTACCACTCTTTCAAGAAGTGTCACTACTTAAAAGTCAAAAGCATGTTTTCAGATAAAAGAAATCTAGTTCTAGAGCTATTACCATTCTTTCAAGAAGTGTTAGTACTTAAAAGTCAAAAGCACATTTTATGATAAAAGACATCTAGTTCTAGAGCAATTGCCATTCTTTCAAGAAGTGTTGGTACTTAAAAGCACGTTCCCAAATAAAACAATTACCAATCTTTGATGGTAGCATTGATGGGCTAAAGACAAGCTTAATCAAAGCTTTTGTCTTGCTTTTTCTTATCCTTCCCCCTTGCCTCTCTCTCTCTTGCTTTTCTTCTTTCCTCAATTTATTGCTTAAGATTGTCTTGAATTCAAGAAGACAAAGTTGGATATTTTTGGGGTTGCATTTATGAGGTTCATTAATGCAAAGTGAGACTTGGTGAGGAAGATAAGACTTTGGAAGAGTTATAGCAAGACAACTCTCTTCTTCTTCACTTTCTCTCTTTCACTCTCTTTTTCCTCTCAAAATTCGTAGCTCCCTCCTCTCTCTCTCCCATTTTCACCCTTTTTCCTTCTTGTTTCACACCCCTCACCTTGCCGTCATGCTACCCAAGACATACCTTGAAGCCGTGACTTTGCCGCCGACGTTAAGGCCGTCATCACCAAGCCATGCCGCCGTGCCGAGCCAGTATCGAACCGCCGTCCGCACGCCGCGCCGCGCCGAGTCGAGCCACCATTAATACCCATTTTTCGTCTACGCGCCGTCGCCGAGCCACCACCACCATCGTCTTTGTGTCGTTGCGGTAGTCGCTGTCGCCGTTAAACGGTGAGTTAATTCCCTAATCCTTGAATAGGTTGTTAATTGCACTTAGGGTTAGTTTAAGGTGCAATTAGACTTTTAACCTTGGTTAGGTTAAGTTAAACCATGGTTGGGTTAAGTTAACCTTGGTTAGGTTAGTTAACCATAGTTGGGTTAATTAACCATAGTTTGGTTAGTTAACCAGGGTTAGGTTAGTTAACCATGGTTGTGTTAAATTTTCTATATATGCTTGGTAAGTTTTTAAGATGAAAATTTTCCTTGAAAAAAATAAGAGTAATATGCTTTGTGAGTTTATAGTAGAAAAGAATGTATTTTGGCATGAAAATGAGAATTGTTGTGGTGTCGTGTTGAAATGCTGAGTGTTATGCTTTGGAACCAATTATTTGATTTGAAAAGTGAGGCACGTGTAGTTTGGCATGAAAAGCATGTTCGTGTGATCACGTGTGATTTATTTATTGCATTTTTCGTGTGAAAATGGCAATGAGCATGACATATGGCATAAGCACGTATCGTGAGTGCGTTGACAAAAAGAAAAGAATAAATGAGATTTGAATGCTTGTATGCTCGTGTGATCACAAAGTGTACGGACCCTCAATGGTGATTGGGGATAATGCCCGTGTGATTGAAGTCCTAGCAGGGCAGGATCAAGTTTCGCAGGGCTAGGATGATAAAGATCTATCGGATGCCTGACTGGGTCGGATGATGGATTACAGTGGAGACCGGACCAATTCTCCTTCAGGAATGCCGTCTGCCTATGGGGAGGGGATGTTACCGCGCCTGATGATTTTGGGGTGATGTCCGGTCATGCCGGAGGTACCTTGCGTGGAGAAATCCATAGATCTTGGTAGTGTCTTGCGCAGACTGATCCGTGTGTCTTGGCAGGGGCCTTGCGTGGTCTGATTTGTGGGTCTTGGCGGGAGTCCATCGCGGACTAATCCTTGGGTCTTGACATAAAATTGGAATACGTCTTGATGTATTGTGCATGAGGGATAGTGCTGCGTATTCTGATTGGCTTAGCTGATGCATTATTTTTAGAGTGCTATTATAACTGATAACATGCAGGGCGTGTGAATGTGCCAAGGCAAGGTAAGAATGCCTGTGAATTGTCTATTGATTGGTGAGAGTCACTGAACCTCATATAGATTGTTTAGAGCGAGGGTCGCTCGCTATTGATTTGCCGTCGACGTCAAGTTGCATGTATAGGGTATGCTCTAAGTGAATTGGCACCCCGCGCGAGGCTTAGGTTGTTACCTTGCTAAGATTTTTATCTCACTCGTTGTTGTTAACCGTTTTTCTGGACCATAGATCGAAAGGTTGACAGGTGCGGTTCGAGGTGCTCTCACGTAGAGAATTTTAAGTTAACCCGACCCTCGGTATCTTTTGTTTGTCATGAAAGAAGTAGCCCGAGAGTAAGGGCTTGTAACTATAGACTTCCTAGGGTTAACATGTTCATAAATAAAAATGTGTGTTTTTGTAATGCCGTTTGTTATGCTATTTTTCCTTCTATCCCTGTTGTCGGGTGTTGTTATTCGTTTCCGCATGTGCAATACAAAAGATAAAATGAATGGGTCGCCGACGCGTCCTAAGACGTCGCATTTAATGACCTAAGAGAAGATATGAAATGGGATGATCGCGCGCTCGAGGGTCGGGACGTGACACCCGACTCACATACTTAACTTTGAGGAGATAGAAGTAGACAACAGAGTGTCATACGTGGAACGACCAGTAAGAATAGAAGACAAAAAAGAGCAAGTGTTGCGGAATAAAACAATCCCCTTAGTCAAAGTGATTTGGCAACATCACGGAACAGATAGAGCAACGTGGGAAAGCGAAGAGATAATGAGATGCCAATACCCCTATCTGTTTTAGAATGTCTTGTAATAGTTTAAATTTCGAGGACGAAATTTTTGTAAGGAGAGAAGAGTTGTGATATCTTGAAATTTCAACATTAGGAATTAATCAAAGGACGATTGTCGATTTAATTCGAAAAAAGTCAAAAGCCCGTTTCGAGATAAAAGAAACCTAGTTCTAGAGAAACTAGCTTTTGACTTTTAAGTACCGACACCTCTTGAAAGAATGGTAGATTCTCTAGAACTAGATTTCTTTTAACGGGCTTTTAAGTTCCAACACTTCTTCAAAGAATGGTAGTTTCTCTAGAACTAGATTTCTATTATCTGGAAACGGGCTTTTGACTTTTAAGTATCGACACCTCTTGAAAGAATGGTAGATTCTCTACAACTAGATTTCATTTAACGGGCTTTTAAGTTCCAACACTTCTTGAAAGCATGGTAGTTTCTCTAGAACTAGGTTTCTTTTATCTAGAAACGGGCTTTTCTCTTTTAAGTACCGACACCTCTTGAAAGAATGGTAGATTCTCTAGAACTAGATTTCTTTTAACAGGTTTTTAAGTTCCAACACTTCCTGAAAGAATGGTAGTTTATCTAGAATTAGGTTTCTTTTATCTAGAAACGGGCTTTTGACTTTTAAGTACCGACACCTCTTAAAAGAATAGTAAATTTTCTAGAACTAGATTTCTTTTAACAGGCTTTTAAGTTCCAACACTTCTTGAAAGAATGGTAGTTTCTCTAGAACTAGATTTCTTTTATCTGGAAACGGGCTTTGACTTTTAAGTACCGACACCTCTTGAAAGAACGGTAGATTCTCTAGAACAAAATTTCTTTTAACGGGCTTTTAAGTTCCAACACTTCTTGAAAGAATTGTAGTTTCTCTAGAACTAGGTTTCTTCTATCTAGAAACGGGCTTTTGACTTTTAAGTACCGACGCCTCTTGAAAGAAAGGTAGATTCTCTAGAACTAGATTTCTTTTAACGGGCTTTTAAGTTCCAACACTTCTTCAAAGAATGGTAGTTTCTCCAAAACTATGTTTCTTTTATCTAGAAACGGGCTTTTCTCTTTTAAGTACCGACACCTCTTGAAAGAATGGTAGATTCTCTAGAACTAGATTTCTTTTAACATGCTTTTAAGTTCCAACACTTCCTGAAAGAATGGTAGTTTATCTAGAATTAGGTTTCTTTTATCTAGAAACGGGCTTTTGACTTTTAAGTACCGACACCTCTTAAAAGAATAGTAAATTTTCTAGAACTAGATTTCTTTTAAAAGGCTTTTAAGTTCCAACACTTCTTGAAAGAATGGTAGTTTCTCTAGAACTAGATTTCTTTTATCTGGAAACGGGCTTTTGACTTTTAAGTACCGACACCTCTTGAAAGAACGGTAGATTCTCTAGAACAAAATTTCTTTTAACGGGCTTTTAAGTTCCAACACTTCTTGAAAGAATGATAGTTTCTCTAGAACTAGGTTTCTTCTATCTAGAAACGGGCTTTTGACTTTTAAGTACCGACGCCTCTTGAAAGAATGGTAGATTCTCTAGAACTAGATTTCTTTTAACGGGCTTTTAAGTTCCAACACTTCTTCAAAGAATGGTAGTTTCTCTAGAACTAGATTTCTTTTATCTGGAAACGAGCTTTTGACTTTTAAGTATCGACACCTCTTGAAAGAAAGGTAGATTCTCTAGAACTAGATTTCTTTTAACGGGCTTTTAAGTTCCAACTCTTCTTCAAAGAATGGTAGTTTCTCTAGAACTAGATTTCTTTTAACGGGCTTTTAAGTTCCAACACTTCTTGAAAGAATGGTAGTTTCTCTAGAACTAGATTTCTTTTATCTGGAAACGAGCTTTTGACTTTTAAGTATCGACACCTCCTGAAAGAAAGGTAGATTCTCTAGAACTAGATTTCCTTTAACGGGCTTTTAAGTTCCAACACCTCTTCAAAGAATGGTAGTTTCTCTAGAACTAGGTTTCTTCTATCTAGAAACGGGCTTTTGACTTTTAAGTACCGACGCCTCTTGAAAGAATTGTAGATTCTCTAGAACTAGATTTCTTTTAACGGGGTTTTAAGTTCCAACACTTCTTGAAAGAATGGTAGTTTCTCTAGAACTAGATTTCTTTTATCTGGAAACGAGCTTTTGACTTTTAAGTATCGACACCTCTTGAAAGAATGGTAGATTCTATAGAACTATATTTCCTTTAACGGGCTTTTAAGTTCCAACACTTCTTGAAAAAATGGTAGTTTCTCTAGAACTAGATTTCTTTTATCTAGAAACGGGCTTTTGACTTTTAAGTACCGACACCTCTTGAAAGAATGGTAGATTCTCTAGAACTAGATTTCTTTTAACGAGCTTTTAAGTTCCAACACTTCTTGAAAGAATGATAGTTTCTCTAGAACTAGATTTTTTTTATTTGGAAACGGGCTTTTGACTTTTAAGTACCGACACCTCTTGAAAGAATGGTAGATTTTCTAGAACTAGATTTCTTTTAACGGGCTTTTAAGTTCCAACACTTCTTGAAAGAATGGTAGTTTCTCCAAAACTATGTTTCTTTTATCTAGAAACGGGCTTTTCTCTTTTAAGTACCGACACCTCTTGAAAGAATGGTAGATTCTGTAGAACTAGATTTCTTTTAACGGGCTTTTAAGTTCCAACACTTCCTGAAAGAATGGTAGTTTCTCTAGAACTGGGTTTTTTTTACCTAGAAACGGGCGTTTGACTTTTACGTACCGACACCTCTTGAAAGAATGGTAGATTTTCTAGAACTAGATTTCTTTTAACGGGCTTTGATAAAAGAAATCTAATTCTAGAGGAACTACCATTCTTTCACGAAAGTGTTGGAACTTAAAAGCCCGTTAAAAGAAATATAGTTCTAGAGAATCTCCCATTCTTTCAAGAGGTGTCGGTACCTAAAAGTCAAAAGCCCGTTTCCAGATAAAAGAAATCTAGTTCTAGAGAAACTACCATTCTTTCAAGAAGTGTTGGAACTTAAAAGCCCGTTAAAGGAAATCTAGTTCTAGAGAATCTACCATTCTTTCAAGAGGTATCGATACTTAAAAGTCAAAAGCTCGTTTCCAGATAAAAGAAATCTAGTTCTAAAGAAACTACCCTTCTTTCAAGAAGTGTTGGNNNGTCAAAAGCCCGTTTCTAGATAAAAGAAACCTAGTTTTAGAGAAACTACCATTCTTTCAAGAAGTGTTGGAACTTAAAAGCCCATTAAAAGAAATCTAGTTCTAGAGAA
>BCNH02000005.1:17199123-17216996 GCA_001662345.2 Metrosideros polymorpha var. glaberrima
TCTAGAAAATCTACCATTCTTTCAAGAGGTGTCGGTACTTAAAAGTCAAAAGCCGGTTTCTGGATAAATGAAACCTAGTTCTAGAGAAATTACCATTCTTTCAGGAAGTGTTGGAACTTAAAAGCCCATTAAAAGAAATCTAGTTCTAGAGAATCTACAATTCTTTCAAGAGGTGTCGGTACTTAAAAGTCAAAAGCCGGTTTCTAGATAAAAGAAACCTAGTTCTAGAGAAACTACCATTCTTTCAAGAAGTGTTGGAACTTAAAAGCCCGTTAAAAGAAATCTAGTTCTAGAGAATCTACCATTCTTTCAAGAGGTGTCGATACTTAAGAGTCAAAAGCCCGTTTCTAGATAAAAGAAACCTAGTTTTAGAGAAACTACCATTCTTTCAAGAAGTGTTGGAACTTTAATGCCCGTTAAAAGAAATCTAGTTCTAGAGAATCTACCATTCTTTCAAGAGGTGTCGATACTTAAAAGTCAAAAGCTCGTTTCTAGATAAAAGAAATCTAGTTCTAGAGAAACTACCATTCTTTCAAGAAGTGTTGGAACTTAAAAGCCTGTTAAAAGAAATCTAGTTCTAGAAAATCTACCATTCTTTCAAGAGGTGTCGGTACTTAAAAGTCAAAAGCCTGTTTCTAGATAAACGAAACCTAGTTCTAGAGAAACTACCATTCTTTCAAGAAGTGTTGGAACTTAAAAGCCCGTTAAAAGAAATCTAGTTCTAGAGAATCTACCATTCTTTCAAGAGGTGTCGATACTTAAGTGTCAAAAGCCCGTTTCCAGATAAAAGAAATCTAGTTCTAGAGAAACTACCATTCTTTGAAGAAGTGTTGGAACTTAAAAGCCTGTTAAAAGAAATCTAGTTCTAGAAAATCTACCACTCTTTCAAGAGGTGTCGGTACTTAAAAGTCAAATGCCCGTTTCTAGATAAAAGAAACCTAGTTCTAGAGAAACTACCATTCTTTCAAGAAGTGTTGGAACCTAAAAGCCCGTTAAAAGAAATCTAGTTCTAGAGAATCTACCATTCTTTCAAGAGGTGTCGATACTTAAGATTCAAAAGCCCGTTTCCAGATAGAAGAAATCTAGTTCTAGAGAAACTACCATTCTTTGAAGAAGTGTTGGAACTTAAAAGCCCGTTAAAAGAAATCTAGTTCTAGAGAATCTACCATTCTTTGAAGAGGTGTCGGTACTTAAAAGTCAAAAGCCCGTTTCTAGATAAAAGAAACCTAGTTTTAGAGAAACTACCATTCTTTCAAGAAGTGTTAGAACTTAAAAGCCCGTTAAAAGAAATCTAGTTCTAGAGAATAAAAATTCTCTCGAATAAGCGCCAAAAGTTTCGTCACACAAAATTATCCCCCATCATGGGCTTAAAAAGTAATAGCTTGATGCAACGAACATTGCGAACACACCACTGATTGCCCTTGAACAGAAAACCATCTTGACGGTGAAACCGTCCATGTGAATTTTCAAGAGTTAACTTCCAAAATTCCCCATAATCTGGATCCTTTTTATACAAATCTTTCCCTACTTCAAATCCAACCACCTTGATTTCACTGGATCTGGCAAGGGCCTCACTCGAGGTTGGCGAGGGCCAACCTCACTCAGCTGGCTAGGGCGAGCCTCTTAAAATATTATTATTTTGGCCGGCTGGCGCACCAAATAGACTAAATTGGTGCAAATGCAAAAAGTTTAGGACTGAATTGGCACAATTGCAATAAATTTAGGACTGTTTTAGTAATTTTCCCTATAACTAAGTGAAGGATATGGCGTAAGGTTTAGTTATCTAAAGTAGAGACAAATGTAGAATGTCTGAGATGGAGAGCCGTTTTAAATCAAGGTTCAACATTCGGAATCAATAATGTTATCGCTACAATGAGGTGGACATTACATGAGAGATTGTCTAAATAACAAGATAAATGAGTTAAGGTAGAGTTTGCTGGCAATGATAATGTTGTTACTACAATAGATAATAGTTCGAGCAATCCTGATGATGTGCTAGCAGTCACCATGAGTTTATCAAGCGATGATTGGATGTTTGATTTTGAATGTTCTTATCATGCAACTTTATATTGAACGGATCATTTCTTACTATGTCACCATGATGAATATGTTTCCGAACAACACCTTTTTACCTGTAGAGAGATGACATGGAGCAGGCATTAGATTTAAATCACATGAATGAGAACTAGAAAGAGAAGAAATATATGATGCTAGTTTCAAGTTTCAGCTGACTTCCAAACACAGGACATGGACATTAATAGAAAATTATTGTAAATATGGTGGTCAACTGTTTGAGCACAGTTTTCAAACTTGTGAATGAGGCTGCTCACTTGACTCTAGAATATACCTCGGCTTTCTCTGCAAGCACCAAATTTAAAGAAAATTATCAAAAAAGTCCTAAACTTATTGCACTTTTGCTAATTCAGTCATAAACCTTTTAAGTTTGCCAATTCAGTCCTAAACCTTTTAAATTTGCCAATTCAGTCATAAACTATTTAAGTTTGTGCCAATTTAGTCTTAAACCTTTTTAGTCCTCATTTAGATTTTTAGAACTGAATTGGCACAAACTTAAAATGTTTAGGACTGAATTGGCACAAACTTAAAATGTTTAGGACTAAATTGGCAAACTTAAAAGGTTTATGACTGAATTGGTAAAAGTGCAATAGGTTTAGGACTGAATTGGCAAACTTTAAAGGTTTATGACTGAATTGGTAAAAATGCAATAGATTTAGGACTTTTTTTGACAAATTTTCCCCAAATTTAAAATACATGAAGAGTTCAGTGATTAAATTCAAGAGCCCATCCCATTCACTCATTGAACATTATAAGACCGGTCAAGATCAATGAGGAACTTGAAGAGACTAATTTAGATATCACTCCAATGCAACTAGTGAGCTAACCAACGTTACCAAACACAAAAGCCTAGGCTCACAACTCTTGACTTGATGCAATTCTTTTGGTCTTGTTAAATTGTTAATCTTGTCAATAGATTTAAAACTTTAATCTATAAATCAACTCATCAAAGGGTCAAAGTTCTTAATTAATACTATAGGGTTGAAATTTGATACATGTTATTAAGTGCATACCCCAAGAAGCAGAAATCCTCGACCCTTTCAACCAGTGCAATAGTCCTTACCTTTTATTGACTGAATATTCACAAAAATTCTTTTTTATTAGCCAATTTTGACAAAAGCATAGCACTAATTGTAACTATCCACATATATAGCATTTGGTCATTGTTACAAATATCTTTTCTTCTTTTTCAAAAGGAAAAAGAAAAACTAAAACACCAGTGCTTCTTTCTAAACTTAATAAATGTATGTATAATGGACAGTGCTTAGGGAAACCGTTCCCTAGAACGTTCACGAGTCTATTTATTGGGGCCATTTTACTCTTGAATTTATTAAAGCATTACCATTTGGCGTTATTAATGATGAGTATCTCTCAAAATAATTATTAATAACGAAATTGAAGTCGAGTCCCCATTTTTCACCATAATGTAGAAAAGTGACTCATAAAGTTAAGTCCTAAACCTATTATAATTGTGCGAATTCAGTTCTAAACTTTTTTTTTGGGCCAATTGAGTCCTAAACATTTTGCATTTGTGTCAATTTAGTTCATCCGGCCAATTTTTGCTTGTCATCGCTAACGTGGATGCCAGCCATCCTATGTGGTGCACTCGGCGTTGACGTGGATAATTTTTTAATTTATTTTTTTTTCTCTTTTTTTTTTCTTCTTCTAGCCGATCGCCGAGCCTCAGTGATGGTGGACGATTAGCCAGAGGCGAGGGCCCACAAGGTCGACCTGTATCACATCAAGAGTCCTACTATATGGTACAAAATGTGCCATTTTTAAAAATTGATCAACCATGACCATGACTAAATCCTTGTTGCATTGAGTCTATGGCAAACTCGATACGAAGTCCATACTCGAATCATCCCAGAGGCGCTTGTGGAGAAACCAGTGTTTTGTCCTCCAGCTTTTGCAATGTGAAAAATTTTGCATCATTCAATGAGCCGCTTTATATTCTTTTCCATTATGGCCAAGGAAAGTTCTCTCCAATAAGCGCCAAAAGTTCTGTCACGACCAACTGACCCGCTAGTCCACCATCATGGGCTTAAAAAGTACGCACTGAACGTGAGACTGCAATGTGAAATTTTAGGAGTTGACTTCCAAAATCTGGACTTCATACATATCGTTTACTACTTCAAATCCAACAGCCTTGATTTGAAAAGTAGGGAGGAACGTTTGTTGGTTGCTTAAAGCATCCTTCACTCGATTTTGAGCGCCAGATCGCAAGATTAATGTTCGAGGAGAAACCCAAAAGATTAGAGAAGCTCACTCCAAGTTGCATGTCAGCGATTAAGCTTCTGTTGAGAGTTCAATTGCTAATGTGCCTCATGGCCAGAGTACAAAACACGGCCTTCTTGGCTGAGCCCAACACCGATGCCAACATTTGAAGCATCGCAATGAACCTCAAAAACCAAAATCAAAGTTTTGTAGCGCTGACACTGGAGCTTTAGTGATTATGTTCTTAAGAGCTCAAAGCTCTTTTGCTCCTTTCCTTTCCTCCGAAGCCTTTCTCCTTTAAGCAATTTAGTATTTGATGCAGCAATTAAACTGAAATTTTTTATTATCTCCTGTAGAAAGAAGAGAGGCCATGAAAGCTTCGAATATCGTGAAGCGTTAGCAGCGTTCGCCATGAAGTGATAGCTTCAATTTGACTAGGATCCATCTCTATTCCTGAGCTAGTCATCACATAGCCAAGGAAAATTACCTTGTTAATCAAGAAGTAACATTTGTTCTTCCTTATCCTTACTGTAAATAAGCATGTTGACAAAGGAACGACGACAAATCTCCCAATGAAAGGCCTGTATATTTGATTCATTAGGCACATAAAAGTACTTGGAGCATTCGAAAGGCCAAACAGCACGATGGTAGGCCCATATAAGATAACTTTGTGCTGTCATCCATCATATTACTACTTAAGCTTGTGGTTTAGTATATAGCACAATCACATATCTTCATAACTTTCTATGATGCATGCTTGTTGACATTATGAAATACAATTAGAATGTGCATGACAATCTATTGGTTCAAATGGTGCTGGATTCCATCTTTGGACTGTAAGTGCTTTGTTAAAATAGCAGGTCGTGGATTACATATAGAGTAATTGCTATTATCGCATCTACAATAGGCGTTGTCCTTTTTTCTCACAAATAAAACATGGAATAGGTTGGTGGACTTTATTGTTCTTTTTTCGTAAATAGTTTCTCATTTGGAAGACAAACAAAACATAACAGAAACAACTGAAATGAGAAGAGGGACAAAAATGTTCAAGAACTAATCCGGATATAGAACAGAACGAACCAAAAGAGAGGATCAACAAGCGCCAGTGCCACCGACCAGTCAACAGTCGATTTGCTCACCAAAAACCAATCCAACTCTGGTCTATAAGTGTGGGGATGGTCGACTCAAAAGTGTTTGCACGTACGCAGTGACAGAGCTCCTTCGTACGTGTCTCAAGATCAGCTACACGTACAAGGGACATTAGTCCCGTTGCCAATCATTCCTCATCAATGTCTAGATGCTACGATGTGTTCCTGAGTTTCAGAGGGCCGGACACGCGCAAGACCTTCACGGATCACCTGTACAAAGCATTGAAGCATGGTGCTGGGATTCATGTCTATAGGGACAAGGAAGAGATGGAGAAAGGCGAAGAAATCAACGAACAGCTGATGGAGACAATTGAGCAGTCCAAGATATCAATACCAGTCATCTCCAAGAACTACGCTAACAGCAAGACCTGCCTCAGGGAATTGGTGCAAATGTTGAAGTGCAAGGACGAGATGGATCACATCATCATCCCCATCTTCTACTACATTAGCCCGTGGAATGTAGGCAACGAGGATCTGGCAGGGCTCAAGAAGCGCGGCACAGATGGCACATTGATCAATTCCTGGAAGACTGCTCTCAGTCAGATCAGACAGTTGACGGGATACCATGTCGACCAAAACAGTGCAGAGTAATTTCCATGACACGCTCTGGTCTGAGATTGCCTTTCGCATGTATTTTGCCTACTTTTGTGTTAAGGTTAACTAGATTCAAATCATATCCAATAATATATTCGTTATCATAAATATGACAACGGCTGCATCACATCCAAATAGGTTTTCTTGCGCATTCAATCCTCCTCTTGCCTGTCCTTTTTATTCCATTTACATTTGGCAGGTCTGATGGCGAGGTCATAAAGCAAATTATTGACCAAGTCCAGCGGAAGCTGAAGAAGAAGGACCTAATTGTGACGAAACAATTAGTCGATGTCGCCCCTCATGTGCAAAGCATAATGGCGAAGCTGAAGGTTGACTACCACAATGGGCAAGCGGTTAAAATTGGGGACACACGTGAAATGATGTTAATACATGGCCTATCCGGGGTTGGTAAGACGGCCCTGGCGAAATGCATTTATAATCAACTTCATCATCTGTTTGATGCCTGTAGCTTTCTTGAGAATATCCAAGCCGACATTGAACGTGAAGGCGTCGTGTCTCTGCAAAACAAACTAATTTCCGACCTCCATAAAGGAAATGCCCAGAAGTTTCATGGTTCTAATGACGCTTTGAAATATATTAAGCACAATCTTTGCACCACGAAGGTCCTCGTTCTCCTTGACGATGTAAAAGATCGTGTACAGCTCAGGGATTTAGTCGGAGAGCCGGATTGGTTTGGCCTGGGGAGCAGGGTCATTGTGACATCCCAACGAGATGACCTCCTTAAAAACATCAGTGTGGCGGAAAGTTTTTTCCTTAGACCGATGAAACAAGACGAAGCTCTGAAATTATTCTGTAGGCATGCTTTTGGAAAGGATTCTCCCCGTAAGAAATTCAAAACACTGTCAAGAGACATCGTTACTACTACTGGCAGGCTTCCTTTAACGCTCGAGTTGGTAGGTTCATATCTGAACAGCGAAAAAAAAAAAAAAGTGTGGGAGGAAATGTTAAAAGCATTGGGAGCAGCTCCTCACGAGAGTGTCCAAGGAGCTTTGCAGAAGAGCTATACAAAACTAAAAGAGAGAGAACGGCAGATATTTCTTGATATAGCATGCTTCTTCACCGGAAAGGACAAGAGAATCCCCTCTTACATGTGGGCTGACTGTGATTATTTTCCTGCTATGTCGATTCGAGAACTTCAAACCAGGTCTTTGGTAGAAATTGGAGAGGATAAAAAACTGCGCATGCATGGAATACTGAAGAAGTTTGGCCGGGAAATTGTCAAGAATGAAAACAAGAGACCTTTCAAGCGCAGTAGGCTGTGCGACCACAATGAAGCACTGAAAGTATTACAAACAAGGAAGGTAACTTCTGCGAGACATCTTTTCTTCTTTAGATGCCAATTGATACTGTTAAATGATCCTTTTCGTTCAATTAGTCATCAGTGTGATGCTGAGAGACAGCTCTATTCTTTTTAAAGTTAATTCTATTTTGCTTGATTGACAGGGTACTGAGAAAGTTCTAGGCCTCAGGCTCGAGTTTGGTGACGGATCCAAAGGGAATATCAGTTTTGAACGCCATCAATTTGATGGTTTACGGAACTTGAGGTTCCTCAAGCTGGATTGGGCTGATATTCGGGGACACTTCGGGGATCATCTTTCGAGCTTGAAGTGGCTTGATTGGCAGGGTTGCCCAAAGAGTTTTGACGTGAAATCGCTAAATCTGAATTTGCAAAACTTGGTGATCCTTGATTTGTCCTGGAGTCAGGTTGACAAAGACTGGGGAGGTTGGAAGCTGCTGCTTGGGGAGGTGTGGGATGAATTTATTATCTTCGTACATGTTTTCTTTCGACGACGTATTTCTCAAGAACTAGACAATTACTATCATATCCTCTTTCTCTTGCAGGCAAAGAAACTGAAAGTTTTGAAACTAACTGGTTGTATCCAATTGAGTGCCACTCCAAAATTTCCTCTATCAATGGAGCTGGAAAGACTTTTTCTGGAAGGTTGCTCTAATTTGGCAGTTATCCATCGATCATTTGGTAATCTGAAGAAGCTGGTTTCTTTGAATATGAAGGGATGCCGTCTCCTCCGGGAATTGCCAGATTTGCGTCTTATGACAGGCTTGAAAGAGCTGGTGATCGATGGAACTTCCATTTCTCGGATTGATTTCCGAGAAGGTTCCATGAGGAAGCTCAAAAATCTCAGTGCTTGCGACTGTAAAAACCTGACTGAAATATCCCATTCGATCAGTCACTTAAAGTCACTCAAATATCTCGCTCTAGACGGCACTGCAATCCAAACCCTCAGAGAGTCCATCAAGTCGCTGGAGAAACTGAAAACACTGTCTCTGAAGAGATGTCGGGGGCTTACCCATCTTCCAGAAGGAATAGGGGAGCTCACTTCACTGCAATTCCTAGATTTATCTGACACTGAGATTCGGAAGTTACCTCCTTCAGTCAACAAGTTGAAAGCTTTGAAAGTGCTCAAGATGAGGCGTACTTTCATACAGGAGTTTCCTAGAGATATACTAAATCTGGAGAAGCTGGAAGAGATAGATTTCTCGGTGTGCGCGAGTTTAGAGGGGAACATCCCCAACGACATTTGGAGGCTGTCATCTTTGGCAATCCTAAACCTGTCCAGAACTCAGATTTCTGGCTTACCTGAAAGTCTTTCCCGCCTTTCTCGTCTCCAGAGACTCGACATCTCCAGATGCCGCAATCTTCAAAGCCGACCTGAGTTGCCCTCCAGTTTGATTATTATAGATGATAATTAGAATCTAGACCATATTTTTTTTGAATACCTTTCCATTGATGTTTTATTAGTGAATCACTAGGACTATTTATGTTTGTGTTATTCTCTTTTGTAATGAGCTTATCATTTGAATCAATTAAAAATCGATAGCTTTCTTTGTTGCGCTTCATGCGTAATCACGAGTTGTGACTCCGAGTTTGCCCGTTTCCACTGTGCAGTCGGATTATCTGATCATAAAGCATATCTATTGCAATCCTCTCAAAATTTGGAATCACATTTACGAAATCAATCAGAAGTTCATGCGTATTCACGAGTTGTAGAGGCTCGTAAACGACACTCTGAGCTTGTGCATCACAACCACTTGCTTTTGATGGGTTGCTTTCATCAAATTTATCGGTGTGTAACTGCAATTCCTAAGACGATTTTCACCGCATCAATCGCCAACTACAGTAGCTGCAACTCCATAGCCACCATGATCACCATGGCCATCATAATCACCATAAAAGGTTTTCCAACCGATCTTTCCTGCCTAGCACCACACGAATTATATTCCTCCGAGTAGTCTGGAATTTGACAAATGAGGAGGACGAAGACACGAAATAAACTGAGTTAGAATATGATGTCATATTAAAAATCGGCCGATACCAATTTTTTCTTAATATATAGGTGATACCGGGGTATGAGAAGTAGACCTGTCAAACGGGTGGGTTGGGTCTGATCATAAATGGTCCAATCCAAAATGACCCATTAACTCGTTTATGATCCATTTATCAGTAATGTAAATTTCTTGATCCATATCCGACCCAACCCATATTGCTAAAACACTTCAATATTTAATTAAAAATCTAGGAAAACTTGTTTCTTATGATTTTTTTAAAAATTATATTGCTAAAACAATTCCATGCAAAATAAATCTAATGAACAATTTTTATAATTTTTTTCTTTAAAAAATTGATTTTTTTATTCTTATTCTTATTCTTATTCTTTTTTCTTTTTTTATTTTATTTTATCTCCTTTTTCTTTGGCCTATCGCCATGGTCGGCGACCGGCCACCTCAAGTGAGGTCGAGCCTCGCCACCTCCAACGAGGCCGAGCTCGCCAGAGGCCAGCGAGCTCAAGTCTCGCCAGATCAGTGAGGCTCGAGCCTTGTAGAGGCAAGTGAGGTCTTGGCCTCATCGAGGCGAGCTCGAGGCTCGTAGAGGCGAGCAAGGCCTCGACCTTGCCAGATCGGCGACCTCGAGGCTTGCTGATGCTCGTAGAGACTGACGAGACCTCGGCCTCGCCAGATTGACGAGCTTGTGGCCGGCCATTGGTAGAGAAGAAGACAAAATGAAAAATGAAAAATGAAAAATGAAAAATGAAAAAATGAAAAAAATAGAAAATGGCTAATGGCCAATTTATGACTCATTTAAATGAGTTAACATGTTTAACCCATTTATGATCCATTTAAAATTCATTTAGGACCCACTAAGTTTTTAATTAACCCATTTAGGACTTATTTAAGCTTTTAAAGCAACTTATTTATGACCCATTATCATTAAATATGGGTTGAATATGAGTTTGTGACTCATATTACCAATGAAGGGGCCTAAACCCAAAACCAGGGAAAACCAGGTTAGTTTGCAATAGATATGTTATCTCACATTAGGCGAACACAAGTTCAAGCCTCCAAGGGATTGCCTTTTAGCTGCCAAACTATCTAGAGATTTAGTTCTGAACTTAGTAACACTCAAAGAGACCATGATGATCAGATGCTTTGGCTGGCTAAGCTGCTTTTCTTAGAAGATTATACCAGACTTGCAAAGGGGAGAGGGCTTTTAGCTAGACATGGAGAGTGAGTGGGAGATAGTTGTGATTTTTTAAACTTCCGAGAAGTTAGCAGAGAGAGAATAACAATTAAGGATCTATTTGTTTGAGGGAAAACTCTTTCTGAAAAATTGTTTCCGACTTTTCGGTGTTTGGATGATGGAAAACTAATTGATCTACATAAAATGTTTTCCACAAGTTTAGATTGGGGGAAAATGATTTTTCTTTCTAATAAGAAGTACATTACTTTTTCTAAACCACTAAATAAAGGAAAATTAACCATTTTTCTGGAAAATGATTTTCACGAATTTGTTTTCCTTTATCATGAACTTTTCAGTGAAATAAATACATTCTAAATCCCTCTAAACCTGGCAACCGATGGTTTAGACGGATTTTCGGATTCAAGTGGTTTGTGTCCAGATCAATACAAGTTTGGGTTATAAAGCAATTTATTTTTAAATGGGTGTCATATCTGTGCCTATTCAAATTGGGTTGATCCTTGCTTACCCTAATTTTTTCCTTTGAAAAACAATTGTCACCAAACCGTTATATAGAAAATCTACGTATTGAAGGCAACTCCATAATAGTTTCTAAATAAAGGCTAAATAAGTTATCTCAACACACCATAAGAATTATAATATATAGAGACCTCAAATCACTTAGGACCTTATATTCTGTTGGCTGGGTCCGGCTCTCTTGTGGGGCCCAGCTAATACATCTTAAGAAAAGAAAAAGAAAAGACAGTCAAAAAGCAAAAGAATGAAAAGACAGTGGGGCTGCCTGGTGGAGTGAGAAGTGGAGAAGAAGAGAGAGAGAGAGAGAGAGAGCGCGCGCGCGAGCGCAACGAGAAGGGTAGGCAAGAAGAAGAAAAGGGGCACCCATTTTGCGATTCGACGGTCGTCGGAATTGACTTAAATCTTTGTATGTTGTTTACGAGTTGATTGGTTTCGTTTATTGAAAACTTTCTTCAAATTGTCTCTCGTTTCTATAATTGCGGTTAGGATTTTTCACTTAATTTGTGTTAATCCAACTTCTTGGTGATGAAATTTTGTTATATTATTAATGTTGATCCTCTAATGTGTGACTAGAGAAGAAGCTTTGTTTCTCCTATTATTTTTGGTGATTAGCGAAATTTTTTGGATTGTCTGTGATTTTTTTCGCATTGAGTTTTCTACGTAAAATTTTGGTGTTGTTGTTGCTTTTGTCTCTATATCATTTTGGTATTGTATTTATATATTGCGAGACTGTATTATTGAATATATTTCTGATTGTTGTTGGGGTTAAGTCGATTTTGGTCTTGGAACGAGTTAGTTTTTGGTGAATTGTTGCCCGATTATCCCCAACTTATTCCTTGTCCAACCCCTGCGGCAGTGATAGACTAATAATAAGCTTTAACACTTCGTTACTCAGAAAATGGATCGTACTCATTGTACTACCAGCCAAACTTTGAACAGTGAACGACCGGCACCAACTGCAAGTCAACGAGACTTATTTTCTACTGGTCCATGACGATTTCAGACCGAGGAGTTTTGCTGGACATTTATCTCGTTCGGGTACCTAGAAGTGTTGCTCCAACTTCCCTCCATACTTGAGATAAAAGGGCAAAAAAGAGAAGAGGGAGAAACAAATAGCTTGCAGGCAATTTCCTCCGATTCTTGACGATGGATGTCCCCAATTATTCATCATCATCATCTTCCGCATCCTCTGTCCGGTCACGATACGAAGTGGTCTTGAGCTATTATGGAGGAGCGGATGCGTGGGAGTATTTCGCGAATCCCCTTCACACCGGCTTGACCGCCGCAAACATAAGCGTGTATAGGGACGGAAGGAAGCTGGGGGCGGACAAGGAAATTGCCCCCGCGCTGGACAAAGTGATTGGAGAGTCGAAGATATCGATACCGATCATCTCGCCGGAGTACGCTTTGAGCAAGAGCTGCCTCATGGTACTGGCCAAGATGTTGGAAGTCATGGACACCACGAACCATGCCATCATTCCCATTTTCTATAACCTCAACCCCTCGGACATTGGCTCCTTCGTGGATCACAAAAAACGAGGGTCCGATGGCAAGCTCCTCTCCTGGAAGTCCGCCCTCCATCGGATTGGACAGTTGGAGGGATATTGTCTTGACCACGCAAATGACCAGTAATTCTACTCTACTTTCCTTTGATTGTGCCTCCATGTTAATTCCAGTGTGAAGTGATTAGTGGGGCATTTGAGACTCTAGGAGCACCCGGTTTCTTTCTGTGCTTTGAAATGGCTCCAGAAGAAAGCACGATTGTGATTATTCAAAACAGTGGCCTTAATTTGATTTGGACTTGTTTTAGTAGCGTTTCACAATCTTTCTACTTCAAAACAGCAAGACTTTTGTTTTGTTTTGGTGGCAGAGGGGATGGCTAGCACTTTGCACATGTAAATCCCGAGTTCGTAGAAGAGCTAGTCATCCATCAAAATGAAATAGGCCGTCTGGTGACTGCTCAGTCTTTAGAGACAACAAAAACCTTGTATGGTTTCCGGGACCGACATAATAATAGATGACCCAAATCATGATTAAGAACTCATGGGGAGCATACACTAATTCCACAAAATTTACACAGGCTCTCGATTCTGTGTTGTGATTGATTCTATTTGTCATACTCGTTCCTCACTTTTCCCACAATGCCTTGTCCTCGGGGATCACTAATCGGGTATAACTCAACTTGAGTATTTTTGCTTCGTGTTGTTGCCCTTCATGTTATTTCTTTCCTTAGTTTCTCATGATTGAACGTCGTTTTCATTTACTCATTTTGATTGTTAGGAATGGCAGGCGTATATCCGAGATCGTCTTGTATGTCACTCGGCAGCTGAAGAAAGCTGAACTAGTTGGTACTTCCATGCCAGTTGGAATTGAGAATCAAGTCCGCGAGATGATGGCGAAGCTTGACGTCGACTATCGCAATGGACAAGCGGTTGAAATACGCAGCAATGAAGTCCGAATGGTCGTAATACATGGATTCGAGGGGATTGGGAAAACGACTCTTGCAAAGTTTGTTTACAACAAACTATATCCTCTGTTTGAAGGCTGTAGCTATCTGGGAAACATCCGAGAGATATCGAAAACCACCACCCTGGAGCATCTGCGAAGCCAACTGGTTTCTGACCTGCTAAAACAAGACCGCATAAGCCTTGGTTCCTTAATAGAAGGTATTTACCCCATCGAACAAATGTTTCTCAATCTGAGAGTTCTCATCGTGCTCGATGATGTCAATGAACAGGATCATCTAGAAGCATTTGCTGGAAAGCTAAGCTGGTTTGGTTCGAGAAGCAGGATAATTGTAACGACCAGAAACGCCAATCTTCTTAATATCCCTAAAGAGGTTGTGGTTTATGAAGTTGCGAGTATGGATTTTGAACAATCCCTTCGTCTTTTCTGTCTACATGCTTTTGGGATGAGTTCTCCCCGAGAGAATGATAATCTGTCCAGGCAGATTGTTTCCCGAATTGAAGGGCTTCCTATAGCTATTGAGCTTGTGGGTTCATTCTTGTACAGAAAAAAGCTGCTAAAATGGAAAGAGACGTTACAAAAACTAAACGAAAAAAGAGAGCCAGTCGATTTTGTCAAACAAGTGTTGATGACTAGCTACGAAGCTCTGGATCCAAAGACAAAAGACATATTTCTCGATATAGCTTGTTTCTTTCTAGGAAAGGACAAGAGAATTCCCTTCTACATGTGGGATGACTGCGATTTTAATCCTTGTAGCGGTATTGAGAGGCTCCTTCTCATGTCCCTGGTGAAAATCGAAGAGAATAAAGAGCTTTCGATGTGTGATCTATTAAGAGAACTTGGTCGAAGAATTGTCTATGAGGAAGACCCTGCGAACCCTGGAAGGCACAGCAGGATATGGAATCATGAGGAAGCCCTTGATACCTTAAGGAGAAAGGAGGTAAAAATATCCTTGTTTTGCAATTCTATCTGTGTTGTACTTCCTTTCTGACTCTAACAAGTAGAATTCGCTCATTTTCTGCTTTCAATCTCCAGAGAAGGAAGAAGGTTCAAGCCCTCTGTCTCAAGTTCGACAATGGTTCACACAATTGTTTCACACCTAAACAATTTCAAAGCCTGTCGACACTGAGGTTACTCAAATTGGACAACGTAAATATCAAGGGAGATTTTGCGAATCTACTTTCCAGTTTAAGGTGGCTCGATTGGCGAGGGTGCCCCCCTACCTTTCAAGCCAAGAACTTGCATCTGGAGAATTTGGTGATTCTTGATTTATCATGGAGCAAGGTCACTCAAAAATGGGAGGGTTGGAGTCAAATCAAGGTGACATGGAACAGATTTCATTTCGTTTGACTCATCACCAGCAATTAACTTTGTCTGAAATATATTTTATTTTGGATTGCAGATGCCCCGGTTGAAAGTTTTGAACCTCACAGGGTGTAATGAAATGCTGATGACTCCCAACTTCTCCGGTTACCCACAGTTGGAGATGTTGATCCTCGAAAGCTGTTTTCAATTGGTCAATATAGACCCTTCAATTCGTTATCTAAGATTGTTGGTTTCCTTGAATTTGAAATCCTGCAGGAATCTCAGTGTGTTGCCACAGGAAATCAGTGGCTTGGAAGCGCTGAAAGAGCTTCTTATTGATGGCACTTCCATTAAAGAAATCCCTGAATCAATAAATTTTATGAGGAAGCTCGAAACTCTTAGTGCCTCCAATTGCTACTCACTAACTAAGCTGCCCAAATCCATTTGCTTCGTGGCAACTCTTTCAATGCTCTTGCTGGACAATGCGAATATCCCCGAACTCCCTGATTCAATCGGAAGTTTGGTGAAACTTAAACGGTTGTCGTTGAGGGACTGCCAAGAGATAGAGGAACTTCCAGAATCTATCGGCACATTGAGATACTCATTGGTGGAGTTGGACATATCGGGGACGCTTATTTTGGAACTGCCTGGCTCCATGGGAAACCTGCAGCTATTGAGAGTTCTTAAGATGGAGCGTTGTCATGTGAGAAAGTTTCCTAGTGCCATTGGCAGTCTAGGGAAGCTTGAAGAGATCAATGCCTCCCACTGTAGGAGTTTGGAGGGAAGCGTTCCCAATACCATTGGGAATCTACAGTCCCTGAAAATATTGATCCTAGGATATAGTCGTGTTTCTAGCCTACCACCGTCAATCCAGTTACTAAGCCATCTCCAGACCCTTGATTTACTTGCTTGCGACAGCCTTAAAACATTGCCGATGCTTCCCCGGAGTTTGACTTGTCTGCGCATAAGTTCAAACAAGATGGGCAATATACCAGATATTCAAAATTTAGTTGAATTGGAAGACTTGACCTTCGGAGATGAGAATCCCAAGGAGCTAATGGTTCCTCCTTCGGAGTTTGATCCCGCGTCCATTTTGACCAAGCCGCAGTCTCTTTGGTCCATAAGGTTTCCCAAGCTCAAGAGCTTCGAGTGGTCTCATTCCCAAATCCAGAATTTGGGCTTTGAGTGCGTTCCTCAGCTCAAGAAAGTTGTCCTGACGGGCTGGAATCTTGAAGTAGTATCGGGGCTTCCCTCGTCGTTGTCCATCTTGTCAATCCAAGCTTGTTTGTCTCTGAAGAGTTTGCCGGCAGTTCGGAAATTGGATAACTTGTTGGAGCTAGAGCTCTCAAACTCGGCTGTCAAAGAGATTAAAGGGCTTGGAGGGCTAACGAGTCTAGAGATCCTGGTCGTGTCGTGTTGCCACCAGATAGTACATCTCGATGGCCTCTCCAAATTGAGATCATTGAAGAGATTGTCGCTCAATAAATGCAAAACCCTCGGCAATTTGCCCAGTGTATCCAACCTCACCATGTTGAAAGTCTTGGAAATCCATCAATGCCGGAAGATCCACGACATCGAAGGCCTTGAGAAATTGACATCCTTGGAGGAGCTAAGCGTGAGAGAATGTAAGGCTGAAAAATCACCAAGAGTAACAGCTGCCCAGGAGAGAATCAGAAGAAGTTGGGCTGCATCCTCTTGAGTTTGATCATCATGTCATATGATGTGTTTGGTTTTTGCATTCATGGTAAGAGATTGCGTCCGATAATATTTTATTATTGCTTTAAATTTCTCACCATGCTATTGATGGAAAGGAGAAAAACTAATCATTCTTATGTTTCAATTTATCCAGGAGCAGAGAAGTCGCAGGTAATTTAGACAGTTTTTCAGGTAAAATAAAACATGATGAGAGCCATATACCAGAGCTCGGGCAAATGTAGGACTCTATTGTTAAAAGGTTGTCTCAACGACAATTTGTTACATGTAGCACTTCTAAACCATGCATTGCACCACTTCCGAGAGTCATTTCCTTTCCACTTTAAAAGAATAAATGCAAGTTCTCTCGGATCTTTTCACTGCCTGACGAGTTCGCTACATGGAAGATAACGCATTTGGTACCCAGGAAATAGCACTTATCAAGATATAGATTTGGGAGTTCCTTACAGGTATTTAATTTGTATTCTTTTAACATATTAATGTTGGTGTCGTTGCACGGCGATGAAGATGAGGACATCAAATCTAGATGTACACAGCAAGCTATTGCAAATGGAGTGAGAGATCTCGGCGTGTGATTATCACTGTTGGTGATCAGCCGCCGAACGTTTATGGTGACAGATCTGTTCTTGAAGAATGAGAGTGTGCTTCCACCTGCAGATCGTGCTTTATTATTTGCTTTTAGGCATTTGCTTTGTTCAATAGTTATTTTGGTTTTGTTAGGTGTGAAAGTCTTTTATGTACCTTTTGAACATTATTCTAATATATGAATGGCATCTTTCTATTGAAAAAAAAAAAAAAACTAATCTGACTTCAGATGATTGGGATAGCGAAATTGAATCTCACTTTCTGGTTTGAACTTACCACCATGTGGTCAAATTTCAAATTGAAATTTAAAGGGCATATCGAATTTGGGAGAATAAAAGATAGAAATCTGGGAGAATAAAAGATACGAATCGAAGGGTTGGAATTCAAAAGCAAAATGCTTTGATATAAACAGGCAAGGAAAATTACCAAAAAATTTCTAAATCTATTGTGATTATACCAATTTAGTTTTAATATTTTTTTTTGCCAGTTTAGTCCTAAACATTTTATAATTGTTTCAGTTTAGTTCATTCGGTGAATTTTGGTCGTTCGGCTTTGACGTGGATTTTGGCTGGCCGACGATATAATTTTTTAATATTTTATTTTTCCTTTTTTTCTTTTTCTTTATGTTTTTTTCCCTCCCCTCCCCTTCTTCTTCCTTAGCCGGTCACCGAGCTCCAACGACTGGCTAGAGGCGATAGCCGACAAGGTCGCCGGCCTTCGGGTGAGGCTTACCCCCATTG
>BCNH02000005.1:17221810-17246206 GCA_001662345.2 Metrosideros polymorpha var. glaberrima
ACATTTTTTCCACTGGAATGTTCATATACGGTCGTGGCTAATTTCGTCGGTAATTGGCGACGAAAGCGATTCATCTCAAAATTAGCGACAACATCGTTGCTAATGTTGTCGCTAATTTTGCAATGAACATATGTTCGTCTCTAAATTCGTAGCTATTCGTTGCAAAATTAGCCATGATTGTCGATGGGATTTGTTGCAAAGTTAGCGACGACATTTGCGACAAATTTTATCAGCAATTCAAGTAATAGTTTGTTGCTAATTTCGTTGCTAATTAGCGATGACATCCGCAATTGTTGCCTTTTGCGACAATTTTTATAGTTCGTCGCTAATTTTGCAACGAATATATGTTCGTCGCTAAGTTTGCACAGTTCGTCGCTAATTGGCAACAAAAACAGTTCGTCGCAAAATTAGTGACGACAATTACCATCGTCGCTAATTGGCGACAAAAACAAAGTTAGCAACGACGTTTGTGGCAAATTTTATCCGCTGAATTGTTAAGGTAATAGTTTGTTGCTAATTTCATCGGTAATTAGCAACGACATTTGAACAAAATTAGCGACGACTTTTGCGACGATTTTTAATGGTTCGTTGCTAATTAACGACAATATTTGCCACATTTTGTATTTGATCGTCGCTAATTAGCAACAAACGATATTCGTCGCTAAGTTACGTCACTAATCTGACAATTTTTCGTTGCTAATTTCGGGCTTGAGTAAAATTTCTCCTCTTCAAATCCCTTTTTCCATTTTTCTCTTCGCACTTTTCTCTCTTCGCCTGCTCTCTTTTGTCTTCTCTCTTCTTATTTGTGTTATATGGTAATCATGGAAGAAATTGTTGTTTATTTCACCATTTTCTTCCATCAATTGCCATAAGCTTCATGAATCTTAAGTAATTTTTCTTTTTAGGTACATATCCATTTGAATGTCTCACAATCCAAGTGACATTGCAATTCTCATCAAATTGACCACTTTCTGCTACAAAGATTTTAGTCAAATACTTGGGTAAGTCTTCTTGACATGGTAATTTATTCATTTTTTTCAATTTCAAAGTAATTGTTTCGTGACAAACAAAATTTTAATTATTAGAATTTTATGGTTTTAATTAAGAATATTAAATAGTAGATATGATATTTTTAATATTTTATGAGATTTTTTAATTTCTATACAAACACAATGCAAAGAGACATGGCTTGGATGTATAATAAGAACTTACCTGGACGTCGAGGATTGACCAATGAGTTTTGTACTGGGTTGGAACAGTTTTTGGACTTTGCTAGTAGTAAATTTGAGTTCATAGATGGAAATAAGTTAAGGTGTAAGTGTAAAAAGTGCAGTAATGGTAAATTTCATGTGTGTGATAAAGTTAGAAAACATCTTTGTAGACTTGGGTTTACTCTGAACTACTGTAATTGGACTTGCCATGGTGAACCATTTATATCTGATGAAGGATATCGAAGAAGTGACCAATTTTTAGTTAGGGAAGAATGTAGCTGTTATAACCAATTGAACCCATACTAGAGGATGGTTGTTGATGCAGCTGGTCAGAATTTTGTTTTAGAATCGAACCATGCAAGTACTAGTTTTACTCCTACACTTGAACAAGTGGGTACTAATTATGCATCACAATTGGAAGAGGTAGGGGTAACAAGTTTTGATGAGAATGTGTATAATGGAACTTTTCCATCTAATTAGTTCTGGGAAGTGTTGAAAGCAGCAGATGAACCTTTATGGGTAGGTTGTGACAACCACACTAAGTTATTAGTGACAGCAAGACTGTTAAATATCAAAGCAGAGCATAATGTGTCTGAGAATTGCTTCAACTCTTTTGTTGAAGTAATGCGGGAAACAATGCCTCGTGATAACATCATGCCAAATGATTTTTACGATATGAAGAAGCTAGTGGACAACTTAGGTCTTCCAGTTGTAAGGATTGATGTATGTAGTAGGGGTTGTATGTTATATTGGAGAGATGATGAAAATGCAGAATCTTGCAAATTCTGTAGTCAACCTAGGAACAAGATTGACAGGAGGCAGGGTCGTAATCAGAAGCATAGACCATGCAGGCAAATGTTTTATCTACCCTTAATCCCCAGATTGCAAAGGCTTTATTCATCTCAAGCCATTGTTGAACACATGACTTGGCATGCAAATCATGAAACAGAAGAGGGTCTAATGTGTCATCCTTCAGATGCAGAGGCATGGAAACATTTTGATAGAACATACCCTGAGTTTGCGATGGAGCCTTGAAACATCAGGTTAGGTCTCTATGCTGATGGATTTACCCCATTTGGGAAATCAAGAAAAAGTTATTCATGTTGGTTAGTTATCTTAACTCCGTACAATCTTCCACCTGGTATGTGCATGAAGACACCTTATATGTTTTTGACATTGATCGTGATTGGCCCGCAAAATCCGAAAAAGTTTATAGATGTTTATATGCAACCATTGATTGCAGAGTTACAATAGCTGTGGGATGAAGGAGTCCTTACATATGATGTTTCTACTTATCAAACATTTGTAATGAAGGTTGCTCTTCTTTGGATGATAAATGACTTTCTAGCTTATGGAATGTTATCTAGATAGAGTACAGCTGGGATCTTAGGATGTCCAATAAGTCTGGAGAGATCAAAGTCATTCAGATTAAAACATGGTAAGAAGGCCAGCTATTTTGACTGTCACAAACAATTTTTGCCAATAAATCATACATTAAGGAATAAAAAAGAGTTCATCAAAAATAGGATTGAAAGAACACATCCACCATTGAGGTTGACTGGTGATCAAATTTGGGAGTGAGTGCATGACTTTCTAACTGTTGTTGAAAACCCTAATGGCACAACTATTGCATACGGAAGTACACATAAGTGGACTAAACGCAGTATATTTTGGGATCTACCATATTAGAAGACCCATCTTATTCATCATAATCTTGACATCATGCACATAGAAAAGAATGTTTTCGACAATGTCATCAATATTGTGATGGATGTCACTGGAAAAACAAAAGACTACTTGAATGCAAGAAAAGATATGAGAGATATTTGTGATGGGCCAACACTAGATGTGGATGCAAGCAGCAGGGGACCAAAACCAAAAGCAGTTTATACATTGGACAAGGAGTAGAGACAAGTTGTTTGTCAATGGTTGAAATCTATGTGGTTTCTTGATGGATATGTTTCGAACCTCGGGAGATGTGTTGATTTGAATGAATGCAAGTTGACAGGTTTGAAGAGTCATGATTGTCACATATTTATGGAAAGACTAATTCCAATAGCTTTCAAGGAACTTCTACCAAACTTTGTATGGGGTGCCATTATAGAGTTAAGTACCATTACAGAGTTAAGTAATTTCCTTGATGATATTTGCTCAACAGTGTTAAAAGCATCACACATGGAGAAACTAGAGAGAGATATTCTAATCATTCTTTGCAACTTAGAAAGGATATTTCCTCCATCGTTTTTTGATTCAATGGAGTATCTCTTAGTTCACTTGTCTTATGAGGCCAAAGTTGTAGGTCCCGTTCAATTTCGATGGATGTATCCATTTGAGAGGTAAAATATTTTTTTAATAAATTTCAAATTACTTTATTGTATATTATGTTCTGATAAACTTCTTTCTATTGCAACTAGGTTCTTATATCATTTGAAGAAAAAAGTGAAGAATAAGGCATGTGTTGAAGCTTCAATTTGTAATGCATATATTGTGGAAGAAGTGACAACATTTGCATCATACTATTTTAAGCCGTATGTGCAGTGCAAGAGGTGGAGAGTAGGAAGAAATGATGAGGGCCCCATTGATCCCAATTGCAAATCATTCTCTGTTTTCAATTATCTTGGTCGACCAAGCGGCGCATGTAAGTTTCGTTACTTAACATGTGAAGAATGGTGGGTAGCCCATACATATTTTTTACTAAACTGTCCAGAAGTGGAGCCATACTTCGAGTAAGTGTACATTTGCAAATATATGTATTGTGTGTCAAATATTTGCTAATATATAAATGGTATTTGTTAATAGGATTTTTCAAACTTCAATGTATGGACTCCCACCAAATGAGTTTGACCGTTTGTGCGATGAAGAATTTGCAGCATGGTTCAAAACATATGTAAGTTGCCTATGGACCAAAACCAAGTCATCAATATTTTATACATTATTTATTAAAATATATATTATTGACTTTGCATGTGTGACCTTAGGTTCATAGTAATCATGATCAAGTTGAAGAGCAAGGATTGCTATATCATCTGTCATGGGGTCCAAATTCAAGAGTACGAAGTTGGCCAGCATATTTCATAAACGGGTATAATTTTCACACTCAAGAATATGGAATGGGAAAAGCCACAATGAATAGTGGTGTGTGTGTTCGGTCATCCAATGGTGGCAGTGCAAAAGATGATTTTTATGGCTTGTTGGATGAAATCATAGAGATAGAGTACCCTGGACCATTAATGTGGGTTGTGTTATTTAAGTGCATGTGGTTTGACCTTGTCAAAGGAGTGAAGGTGCATACGAAGTTTAATTTGGTTGAAATAAATCACAAGAAAATGTCTATGAAATATGAACCATTTGCCTTGGCACAACAAGCAATTCAAGTATATTATGCATCATATCCTAGTTTGAAATGTGACAAAGCTTATTGATGGGCTGTATGTAAAACCAAAGCACGAAGAAAAATTGAGGAACACTGGAAGGATACAACATATCAACAAGAGGAAGTTTGTAATACGGTTGAAACTGAGGAATATAACATTCCAACTTTATGAGATCCATGTGGAGTGGTGATAGATATGGATCCAACTGAAACTCGCGAATCAAATTTAGAAAGTGTTGAAGAATTTGATTTTGAGACAGAGGACGAAGATGATGCTCATGAAGAAGATAAAGATCAAGATCAAGATCAAGACGAAGACGAAGGTGAAGATGAAGATGAAGACAAACAATATTCGTCACAAAAAAGTTGTGGCTAATTGTTAATATAATAGGTCGTCACTAATTGGCGACAAACATAATTCGTCGCAAAATTAGCGATAAAATTGGCGACATTTTTTATTTGCTGAATTTTTAATATAATAGGTCGTTGCTAATTTCGTCGCAAAATTAGTGATGACATTTGCGACATTTTTTTGTTTGTTGAATTGTTAATATAGTAGGTCGTTCCTAATTTCGTTGGTAATTGGTGACAATAGAATTTGTTGCAAAATTAGCGATGAAAGAAATTCGTCGCTAAATTGTGACGAAAATAGCAACGAAAGTAGCTAAAAAAGGATTTAGCCACAGAAAATTAGCTATGAGAGAAAATTCGTCACTAATTTGTGACGGAAATAGCGATGAATTACAATTTGTGGCTAATTTGCGACGAAAACAACATCGAAAATAACTTTCCTAGAACATTTGTCACAAAATTCGTCGCAAAATACATAGGCACATTTGCGATTGCCTATGTTACATTGACACCGACATGCGACACGCGACACGACATGACACGACATGACATGCCGACACGTAATTTCTCAAAAATAGATAATTCTGACACGTTCCGACATGTTATATTTTAAATATATACTTTTATATATACATAATAAATTATTAAAAAAATAGTGTTGCAATAGACTTATGAGCCATGAAATTGATGTTAAATGCTTACTTTTAAAAATCATGTCAAGCACCATAGTAATCCAGAAAAAAAAAAAGAGCATACAAAAGGGCGCTTCACCAAAAGCAAGAGAAAATGTTTGCCCAAGTATATGGTCGATCGGATATAGATGAGATGGGACTTGTTGGGGTGTAGTTTATACTCCCCATCGACAAGAAAGCACTGGGGTCCCGCTCAATTATAGTGGAATCTTCTGCTAGATGTAGCCTTAGTTTAAGGGTGAACCAGGATAAAATCTTGCGTTTTAATTTGTCTCTCTCAAAAACTCACATTTTTTTTTGTCGGAAAAAAAAAACGCTGGGACATGCGTGTTTGAGTCTCGGACATGCGGTCAACGCTTGAACACGCATGTCTAAGCGTGTCGGACGCATGGACACGTGCACAGTATGCACGTGTCCGTGTAACATAGGCGATCGCACATTTGCCACAATTTGTCGCTAATTAGCGAACAACCGTCTTCGTTGCAAAATTAGCAATGCGTTGAATTTATCGTTGCTAAATTCGTCACTAATTAGTGACAAACAAATTTTCTCGTCGCTAATTGGCGACGGAGATGATTCGTCGCAAAATCATTCGTCGCTAAATCAGCGAGAAAAATGGTTTTAAGCTAATAGTTCGTCGCTAATTAGCGAACAACTGTCTTTGATGCAAAATTAGCAATGCATTGAATTTTATCATCTCTCAATTCGTCGCTAATTAGCGACAAACAATTTTCGTCGTCGCTAATTGGTGACGGAGATGGTTTGTCGCAAAATAATTCGTCGCAAAATTAGTGAGAAAAGTGGTTTTAAGCTAATAGTTCATCGCTAATGTCGTTGCTAATTAGCGACCATGCGTCTTTGTCGCAAAATTAGCAATGCGTTGAATTTATTGTCACTAAATTCGTCACTAATTAGCGACTAACAAATTTCGTCGCAAAATTAGCGACGATAACTTCCTTTGTCGCTAATTGGCGACGAAAAATGTTCGTCGCTAAATTATTCATCGCTAATTAGCGACAAAAACAATTCGTTGCAAAATTAATTTTCACTAGCCAATTTCCTGCTTGATTTATTTCTTGCGGGCTGAAGACAACTTGAGTTTTCGTGAATCTAAGAAGCCTTTCTTTACAATCCTCTATGACAGGTCGCACAGACCATGGGCCTGGATCTGAGCCCGAAATCAAAAGTGAAACTAATACGCTATCAGTTTTGATGATGAAGTTCAGATTAGAGTTAAAGTACACTCCTTCTCTCTCCCACAGGAACATTAGTGCGTCGCGCACCGCTAGGGCTGCAGCTTCGAGCGGTGAAGAAGCGTGGATCGAGTGTGCAAACCCAGCAATCATCCGGCCATAGAAGTCTCGGTATATGCTCGCCACTGCTCCCTCTCTTTCTCCCTCCATCAGCGATCCATCAACATTGAACTTGAGACACCCCATCTCCGACGGACACCACTTTCTAGGTAAAGTTTGTTGCTTTTTTGCTTTCTTTTGAGCTTCTAGGTTCCATCTTATGTAATCATCATTTAACTTCTTTGCTTGGTCTAAAATTTCGCCTGGGTCAGGCTATCGAGATTGGAAAATTTTCAAGTTTCGAGCTTTTCATATGCTTTGTAACATCCTGATTTCTGGCTCACCAGTTTAAGGCGCAGAGAATAACATTTGGACATGTTACTCCATAACATTTGATAGATTTGAGCCATGAATTATATTCCGATGAAGAGTATTGGACCTTAAAAGATTAAGAGCCAAGTATTGGGCTGTGATATCCCGAATTTTGACTGTTTAGATTAATCAAAAGACGATTGTCGAAATTCAATTGGAAATAGGGATGATCGGATTTTTAGTTATATTTGTGCAAAAATAAAAGAAAGAAAAGAAAAGAAGAAAAAGGGAAAAGAAAAGAGAGAAAAGGAAGAGGGCGGGGAAAACAGAAGGCGAAGCCGTCGCTTGCGGGTTTCGAACCGCGGACCTCCCCTGTCTCGTGCGCGTCTCGTGCACCTGCCACTCGGCTAAAGCGTGACTATTGGGATAACAACGCCAAAGGGTTTATTTAATGGAGACGGCGCGCGAGTAAGGGAGGAAGGGCAACTGGGGCAACCGGGGCAACCGAAGTCACTGCCTCCAAGTTTCGAACCCAGGATCGGACCGTTTGTTTCATTCCTAGATACCACTCGGCCGAGGCGCAAATGGTGAAATTAAAGCGCCAAAATTTATATTTAAAGGAATCGGCGCACTAAGAATGTCGTCGTTTTAGCCCACAAAGACGACTTTAAATTTCTGCAGACAAACCCTAAATTTTCGCAGAAGAGTCAGTAAGTCGAAAATTATGGAATGAAGAGATGTTTTGGGCTGGGCACGAACCGACGGGCCTACTAATTATGATTTTCGGATTTCAAGAGGGCCCATAATGGAAAATGACCGTTTTGCCCCCAAAGCCCATTTTTGGCTCATTTTAAGAACCTGTTGGGTTTTTAGCCCATTGGGCCCGTCAAATTCAAACCCGAGCCCATGTGAATAGTGTCAAGCCCATGTGAATAGCGCCGGCCCATTTGAATAGTGCTGAGGGCGGAAATTACCATTTTGCCCTTCTAGAAGCTTGGACTTTTTGGGCAAAAAAAATTATTGGATGAAAGACAAAAATAATTAAGGGCTTGCTTGGTCTTCTCTCTCTCTCTCCTTGTCCCTTTCTTTCTTGTCCAATAATTTTGGCTTGAAAGTTGTCTTGAATTCAAGAGGACAAGTTGCATTATTTGAGTGCAATAATGCAAGTTGGATAAGATTTGCAAGACAACTCTCACTCTCTCTCTCTTTCACTTTTCATCCCTCTCATTTCCTCTCAAAATTCGGAGCTCCCCCTCTCTCTTCCATTTTCTCCACTTTTCCTTCTTGTTTTGGCTCCCAAATCTTGCCGCCGAAACCCCCAAGCCATACCACACCTTTGCCAAGCTCAAGCCGCGCTCTTGGGGCCGTTCGGAGCGCCGTTGCCACCGTACATCGCCGTGTAACCGCGCCGTGCCGAGCCGAGTCGAGTCGCCGTCAACACCCATTTTCCGTCTACGCGCCGTAGCCGAGCTACCACCATCACCATCTTCACGCCGTCGCCGTAGTAGCCGTCACCGTTGAATGGTGAGTTAACTCCCTAATCCTTGATTAGGTTGTTAATTGCACTTAGGGTTAGTTTAGATGGGTTAATGGGGGTTAGTTTGATTAATTATGGTTAGTTAAGCTAACTAGGGTTAGTTTAGCTAACTAGGATTAGTTGGGTTAACTATAGTTAGTTCAGTTAACTGTGGTTAGGTTAGTTAACCACGGTTGGATTAATTAACCACAGTTAGGTTAATTAATCATGGTTAGGTTAGTTAACCACGGTTGGGTTAATTAACCATGCTTGAGTTAATTGTTAGAATTTCGTGTTGGATTTATTTATGATGAAGTTAGCCGTAGAAATAACCTTCCATGTGCCCAAAAAGGTTTATTAGAAAATAATGGATTTTCGATGTGTTATTGGCGATTGATGTGGTGATGTGCTTGAATATTGAATTTTATCTTACCAAATAATCTGTTAGGCCTGAAAAATGAAGCACATGAAGTTTGGCATGAAAAGCACGTCTGTGTGATCACGTGTGATTTTTCTTGTGAAAATGACAATATATTTTATGTATGAGTACGATCATGGCATGAGCATGGATTATAGTGGCATTATGAAATTGGTGTGCCTGTGTGCTCGTGTGATCACAAAAGTGTACTGATCCTCAATGGTGATTGGAGATGATGCCCGGATGATTTGTGACCCGGATACTTGAGAACGGTGACAATAATTGGAACACGTTAGGATGCATTGTGTACAAGAAATGAGGTTGTGTTCTGATTACATGCCTTGGTTGATGCATTGTTTTAGAATGCTATTATAACTGATAACATGCAGGGCATGTGCATGTACCAAGGCGAGGTAAGAACGCCTGTGATTTGTTGGTTGATCGGTGAGTGGGTTGCTCGAACCCGTTATAGGTTGCGTAGAGCGAGCGTTGCTTGCTATTGATCTGCCATTGACATTAAGTTGCATGTTTAGGGTTTACCCTAGGTGAATTGGCACCTTACGCGAGGCTTAGGCGGTTAACTTACTGAGATTTTATTTCACTCGTTGTTGTTAACCGTTTTTTAGGACCTTAGGCTGGAAAGTCGTCGGGTGCGGTTGAAGGTGCCTTTGTGTAGAGGAGATAGGTTAACCCGAGCCTCGATGTGAGGGCTTGTAATTATACACTTCCAAGGGTTAACTAGTTTATTAATAAAAATGTGTATTGGTTTGGCTGTTTTCTTGCTATCCTTGCTATCGGGTGTTTGTTTTCGCTTCCGTATGTGTAAATCAAAAGATAAAATGAATGGGTCGACGACGCGTCCTGGGACGTCGCATTTCTAATGACCCAAGAGAAGAGAAACATTGAGATGGTCGTGCGCTCGAGGGCCGGGGCGTGACATGCTCCATAAGATGTTGACCAGCAACTCTACAGGAGGTGAGTTCGAATATGTTTGGGCGAAGTCCAAAATCCATTTGTCCATCCTTGTGACTTTGTTGCTATTAACACAAATATTCACTCTTGGATCTGACCACACCTTTGATGTCCAGTTGCAGAGTAGGAAGAGGTGCTCTGTAGTTTCTGGGTACAGGTGACAAAAAGGGCATAACGGGTCTGTCTTGAGCTTCCTACGATACAAGTTGTCGCGAGTAGGTAAGCAATTCTAGCACTTGCTCCACAAGAAAAGCTTGATTTTTTGCTGAATTGGTAGATTCCAGAGATACCTCCATAGGGTCTTAGGGATTTGATAGGATGAGGAGGGAAGGTTTGAGTTCTGTTGCTGTTGTGCTGGGTTTATGCTGTTGTAGGCATCTTTGACAGTATAAATACATGTTTTACTCTCGGCCCGAATGAGTTATCTTTCTTTGGGTTGGTGCTTAGTGGAATGGCCAAGATTTCTTACGGTATGTTACACTTGATTTGATATTAAGTTGAGATCGAATTTTATTCTGCTTATGGATTGTCGTTGTTTATTATGTATTGGTGGCATCCCGTGAATTTTATCCTGCTTATGGATTGAATTCAAGTGGGTTTCTCAGTACACTAAGTAGCCTATTAATCCACAAAATGCAATACAGCCTTCTTGAAAAAAAAAATTTATGTTTTTAGCATTCACCCTCATGTTGTTTTAGCACTGGAGCTTTGCTTTAAATTGGATATATGTTGTGAATGTGTTTGGAAGGAGGAATCGTTGTTGTCTCTCTGTAAAATTTCGTTGTGGCAACAAGTTAGTCTTTCTGATATTGTAGTTTGTTGATCGAAGTTCTCTTTGCCTTGCTTTATTTGGAATAGAGGGTTCTATTTTTTTATTGCCAAATATGCTCCCCTTTATTTATATCTAGGTTTGAAAATTGAAACCAACAAAAAACAGGCAGGTATATCATGTCATGTAATATGCTCCCCTTTATTTTTTGTGGAACCTGATGTGGACAAGATTTCAATAGGTTCCTTCGATGCCAGAGATTGCTATTTATTAGAGGCGATAGCAAGTTTGTTTCATATTCTCAAGTTTATCTCTTGCTCTCTGAAACAAAATGGTAAGCTTCATGATGTACGTCATTATGTGTCCCTAATACATGTTCATATTTTTAAAATTATTTGTCTAACCTTCCTACTTGTCAGTATAAACGTGGAGGTCACATGCATGGTGCAGTTTCACAAAGAAGACCAGTCCCTTCCACTTCCCTTCCCCTTCCCCTTCCTCGTCCCCGTCCCTTTCCTCTTCCCTTTCCCTTTTATCTAACCCTCAACCACTATATGCTGATGGACAACATGGACACATTGACCCTTCCTTTGACCCTCAAGAACATATTAGGGGATAACTTGGACACATGCAAACTGAATCTCCTTCAGTTCCACCTTCTTCAGTGCAACACTTGAATGATGAGGGAAACACAGGTGAAGAAGATAGCCGATTCATGATATGCCCATATGAAGATTCATAAGTACTTCATTTTTTTAAGTATATGTAATATTTAGGATCATCCCTTCCTTTGGGTTTTAGATATGAATGTCAACTGAATTGTCCATGTTGCAAATTATTTGTATGCATTTACTTACATCTCCTTTTCATTTCACTGTTTTATTATCCATTCTAACCTATTTGCAGATTCACGGATGCCACGTATGTTGTGAGGCAACCTAATAAAATAGTCAATAATTATTGGAGGGGGTAGTGGATTAGTTACAGCAGCGCTCCAAAAGAAGTAAAGGATTTGTGGTGGAATGAATTCAATGTAAGTTTTGTCCTTCTACGTTCTCACAAACTAAGTTTGGTGTAAATAAAGTCAGTTGTTTTTCTATTGATTGCAGTGGAAGTTCAGGTGGGATGAAACGGAAGATGATGAAGTTAAAAGAATTTTTAACAAGAAAGCCGGTGATCACATACAAAATGTTATGAATAAAGCAAAGAGAAGTCAAGCAAAGCCAGATTTTATTACAGGTGACAATTGGACACAAATGAAGAGAACTTGGGAAACTGAAAAGAATAAGCAAAGGAGTGAACATAATAAGAAGAATTGAGCTTCTAGTTCTAGTGAAGGGTTTGCCACACATGCTAGGGGCTCTATCAACATCGGGGAGCATAGAAAAAGAATGGTAAATCTGTTAAACATGTTGTAAGTTAATTTAATTCAATTACTCATTTATGTTTATATTTTGTAGGCAGATGAATTAGGGAAGGAATTGACATATACAGCTACATTTGAATGCACATTTAAAAAAAAAGATAAGACATGGACTAGCGATCGAGCAAAAGCTATTAAGGTATGGAAGGTTATACTTTGGACTTTCTGAAAACTAGAATGAAAACCATGAATGCTTTTAATATTTATGGTAGTTATATATATGAAGTTATTTTATTTTCATCTATATTGTTAATGTAGGAAAAATATGATGAACTTTTAATGAGTACTGCTAGTGGTGGTGATGGTGTTGCTGCGTTTGAACCATCAGTTGACAATATGGCATTATGGGTGGAGGCATCAGGTGGGATGAAAAGAGGAAAAATATTTGGGATGGGATCCTTGTCAAGGGTATACACAACAAGGGTTGCTGCAACTTCATCCTCCAATGTGGCTGTTTTAAGGAGGACACAACTTGAGGAGCAAATGACCCAAGAATTGAGCCAATTGAAACATTTACTTGTAGAGAAGGACGAATAAATAAAAGTGGTCAAACATCAATATGAATCACTCAAGTCACAGAAAGATGAAGAAATTTGACAGGTCAATGAGTGATATAAATCTCTAGAGTCTCAAACGCAATTGATCTTGCGACACCTCAACCTCAATCACGATAAGGTTCATCCTGTACCTCCCACTAATCAAATAGATGATGGGCATAATGATGAGCGACACAATGATGAAGAGATTGCTGCTGATGATGATGATTTTGTCAGTCGTTTCATTGATTAAATAGCATGCTTGAAGACATCATAGCTTCTTTTTTGGCCCATATGAGTGCACTCGTCATGCATCGCATGTGGAACTTGAAAACGAGAAGGAATGCAATTTGAAGATGGCTGATCTTATAGGATTCAATGTTGATCGTAAACTTCAGAGTAGAGAGATGGTAACTATACTTCAGTGCCACTCATAGTGATTAATCTTTGGTTTGGGCTTTTCCAATATTCTTCTTGTTTTCTCAGCTTTCACGAACCTCTTTTCTGTTTAAACTGGTAAGATTTGAAGTATCTTTTCATATCTGTTTGTGAATAGTTTTAGTGGATATGCATTGTTGCTGTTATTTTGTGCCAAAATTCACAACTTTGCACTCGTGATAGCCACAACTTTTAATCTATATAAATCTAATATGTGTAGAAGTTCTCTTATCCCATGTTTGCATTATTCTATCTAAATCTTGCTTTTTTGGTGCCTTTATTTTACTAAATTGTAGGTTGCGAGTGCTCAACTTTGCTACTCCTGAAGTGAAAGATCTTTATCATCTTTTGGAGCATGAGTTTTTTCCGCTAGATCTTGCAATGAAGGTGCAGCCCTTGCTAGTTAAAACTTCCAAACTCAGGGGTAAGCTTGCTTTAGCATCTTCTGTGCTAGAAGTGCAGTTGGCCCAATATGTTCAAGTGTCACCTTATCTTGAAGTTGATTGTATTTATAGGTCTGCCACCCATCCTGATGTAAGAAAGTGGATCTTAAGGAACAATTTGGTAAAGGTGGGAGACTCATCTTTTTATGTGATATTAGCCAATCTTTAGACTTTTGTTGTGAGTTTTATGCTTTCCTTCTTAATGTCATGGCATATAGGTGGCTATGTGGATGGATAAATATCGTCAAGCTTCTACAAAGTTCATTTTTCATTTACTTTTCTAGAGTAGCTTGTGCCATTGATCTTCTGATAGGGAGGTTAACAAAATTTGCATGTGCTATCTATTGTATTTTCAATCTCATGGAAGAGTGGCATAAAATATTTGTTACTAATAGTGCATGACATGTCGACTTTTGTGAAACCAGAGACATATTCGTCGCAGAGTTCATCACTAAAGAATTAATAAAAATTCGTCGCTAAATTCGTTCCTGAACAATGTTCGTGGCAAAATTCATTGCTAAAGACATATTATCAAGTACATCGTAAAAAAAAATGTCGTTGCTAATTTCATCGCTAAATTATTTCAAATTTCATCGCCGTTGTCGTTGCTAATTGGCGACGATTTTTTTCACGAATAGCGTTCGTGGCAAATTAGCGACAGAAGTTACGATTTTTCGTGGCTAAATTTTGTGAGACCAAATTAGCGACAAAAATTTTCGTGGCAAATGTCGTTGCTAAACTTTGTTAAATTCGTCTCTAATTTGCAATGAAATTGGCAGCGAAATTATTTGTTGCTAATCGGCGACGACTTTTTTTTGCAATAACGTCCATCGCAAATTAGCGACAAAAGTTAAAAAATTTTGTCGCTAAATTTTGTGACCCTAGTTGGCGACAAAATTCTTTTTGTTGCTATTTTCATCGCAACTTTCATAGCAAATGCCGTTGCTAAAAAGCAAGAAATTTTGCCACGAATACAGTTCATGGCAAATTAGCGACGAATAGTGCCATGAATAGAGTTCGTCGTAAATTAGCAACGAATTTTGCCACGAATATAAATCGTGGCAAATTAGCGACGAATTGTGTCATGAACAATGTTCATCACAAATTAGCGACGAATTTTGCCACGAATAGTCTTCATTGCAAATTAGCGATGAAAGTTGAAAGTTTTCGTCACTAAATTTTGCGACGCCGAATTGGCAACGAAATTTTTTTCGTTGCAATTTTCGTCGCAACTTCATTTAGCGACGAATTTTGCCAAAGTTTTTGTGGCAAATGCCATTGCTAAAACCTTATTTTTTTTGTAGTTCTCTCCATTTGGCCAATTTTAAATTAAGATCAAGATTTATCCACTAAGAGTTCGTTCGGATTCAAAAACCATCTCAAAAGCTCGATCGATTTAGGTCATCATCTCTTCCGCGACTTAAATTGATTAAATCATGTTTGAAACAGTGCGGATGGGATAAAATATCCTTTAAATGACAAGGCCCCCTCCTTTTAGATAGAACGTGGGTTTGAAACGATTCAAAGGTGGATTAAGAATAGAACTGAATGGATAACCGATGAATCAAGTAACCATTGGAGGTCAAGTTTCATCAACAAGAAGTTGAGTGTGGAGTTTAAACTAATTCTAAAGATATGGCCGGCCATAGCTCTCGATTGGGCATGCGATGGTCCTTGGTAACATTGTGTCATGACCGTGTGACTTGCATGTGATACATGACTTAAGTAAAATGCGAATATGAACTATTCAAATGGTATTGTTGTTTAGAGGTTAGGATCGATCTCTAATTTTCTTATACAATAAATAACTAAATGGGTGTCCAGAATTTATGTGTCAATAGTGTCTGACACCTAATGGCTTGCCAAGGGACGTGTGCATGGGGACCTCCAGAAAATATGTCTTTATTTACACTATTAGCTCGAGCGTCCCATAATATATGTTCCTGTTCAACCATCGGTGTAGCAAAAATAGATGCTGATATATTTCACTACTTAGGGTTCTAAAATGGACAGTTAATGAAAATCTATGACCGATAATCTAATATAATAAATTTAAGGACCAGTATTTGGTCCATTACTGATATAGAAAAACTCTTATGTATTAATCATTGGATGAGTGATACGTGTATTCATGGTTAATTTTTTTAATTGAATTCTTCCACATGTCAACCATGCAATTGTCAATTTGCATTGAAACTAATAAAAATGCTAAATGTAATGTGGTGCTCAAAGATAGACTTATAAGGAGTTGACACGTGACGCAACAACTAAGTAACTCGTATCTCTCTATTAAATGGGAATGGTTAGGCAAATGTAAAAAGATTCGTTTCGTTCTTACTGGGACATTATTACTTGGCCCCCTTTTCTCTTTATTTCCCCTTTTAATTAATAAAGCCTAGTAATTTTTTTTCCCTAGAACTCAAACTTTAGTGTCTTCAATTACTATTTATTTTTTCTTAAGGTGTCCTATCAATTTTTAGACAAACAACTTATGTATCTAATATCTAATATAGTGCACTAAATAGACATGCATGTCCCTTCTAAGTATGCATATCTTGATATTTTCCCTTCTTTGAAGCCACTTACTTTTTAAATTGGATAATTATTACGTCCATTGTTAGTGGAATTTTTTTTTTGACACATTTTCCATTAGATTGGTGACATGTAAATAAATTCGGTTAGGCAACTATTTTTAAGTACAGAGATTGGGTGGAATGTAGATAAATTTGGTTATAAAACTATTTCTTAGTACAAAGGTTACTCATCAAGCTGGTAATGTGTAAAAAGTTCTTCACACACGATGTACCTGATAAAAATCCTTTTAAAATTGACAATGTTTGAAATATTTTCCTCAACTATTTTGTGTTAAGCCGTCTTCGGGTCCGCATTAGTTCTTTATTAAAATCTTATTTTTCTATATTTTTCAATGTCACGGAACGCACATGCTTATAGATGGATGAGATATTTATTTCTGTTTCATCAAAATAATTTTCAAACAATCCATGAATTTTTCACTTTCTCAGACAGAATTATTTTTTGAGGTCCAGAATATTGGTCCGGCTGTTAATATCATTATGAAGTGATAATGGACACATTGAAAAAAGTGTGGACGGTCACTGTGGAATAGCCAATTAGCTACAATGTGCCGCTCTTTTTGGATGCGTTTGGTTCAGCTTTAGAAATAGCCTTGGAAAAATGTAAGGCCTTTGGCCTAAAAGACTTTGGGAGAAATGCATATTGCATTTGGTAAAATTCATTTGTAAAGCTACTTTGGGTTAAGTAGTGCTTGACAAAATATTTTTTTGCAAAGGGCTTTTGGGTCAATTTTCTTTTTTTATTAAAAATAATGAAACCCTTTGCCGGCTCCGACGAGCTAGATCTGGTGCCGGTAGCCATTGCCCAATGTCGCATGACCTCAGCTAACCCTCGACAAGGACTGCCTAGGGTCATGCGACCTCAAGTGAGGTAGAGGACCATTGCTTGGGTTGTCACGCGACTTCAGGCAATGGTCGCCTGGGTTGCGCGACCTCATTGGCCTCTCATCGGCCCTTTGCCGGCCTGATCTGGCCTCATTAGCACTTGCCGGCCGCCCTTGCGCAAAGAAGATGAACAGTAACAACGAGGGAAAAAATAAAAAAACTAAAAAATTGGTCATGATAGTTTTGGAAACTAATTTCAATATTCCGACAAATGCTGAAAGTCCAAAGCCGATCCCTACTTGCCTTGGGTTTTCATGTTTCTAAAGGTCAACATTTGGCTGAAAGCCCCAAAGGCCTCGAAAGCCGCTTGGGAAAGCTAAACTAATCATAGCCTTAATAGTGTTGACCTAATCTTCTTTTTTCTTTTAATTTGTATACCGACTATTGTGAAGTTGCTATGGAATTTCGATCTACAGTCAATTAAGTTGATATTGTTGTAAAATATTGAGTTGCAAGTATATAATAGAGAGAATAAAGAGAGATTAAGTAGAAAAAACATATAAACACCAAAGATAGTAGAGAAAGCCACATGAGAAATATCTTTATTTCAACTCTTTCCAATGACGAAAACTAAGCTTCTAATTATAGGAATACAAGAATGCACTTATCATTAATATCAATGTATTAAATAAATACATACATTGGATAGGGAGATGAACTTAGAATGTAGGATACAAATGTACCATACTAGGTACATTAGATAGGATGAACATAATGACTATTCATTCATGTATTTTATAACACTTCCCCTTGAATATTCATAGTATTCATTATATTATGAGTGTGCATGATATTGCCTCATTAAAAACCTTAAGCCGGAAAAACTCAGTGGGACAAAAATCGGACAAAAGGGAAAAGAGTGCAATGCATAATTCATAATATCTCTCCCCCTCAATGGAGCCATATAGCCACTGTTGGGGCTAGTCAATCTTGCGTCTTGTGAACTCGCCGCATACCAATGACATATACTAATTTCTCAAAAGTTGATGTTGGCAATGATTTGGTAAAAAGATTTGCAAGATTATTTATGGATTAAATCTGTTTAACATCAATTTGTTGACTTTCTTGGAGTTCGTGACTATAGAAAAATTTCAGCGAAATATGCTTGGTCCTATCACCTTTGATATATCCTTCCCTACCTTGTGCAATACAAGCAGTATTATCTTCATAAATGATAGTGAGAGAATTTGTAACCGGTGTTAAACAACAAGAATTGTGGATATGCGTTACAACGGATCTTAACCAAACACACTCTATTCTAACTTCATATAAAGCAATAATCTCAAAGTGGTTAGAAGATGTAGCTGCTAGCGATTGCTTCGTAGAACGCCAAGAAATGGCGGTGCTGTTATAACAAAATAAATAACCGATTTGAGAGCGAGCCTTATGTGGATCAGATTTATATCCAGCATCAGCATATCCAACTAAACCAGATGTAGTGGAATCCTTGGAATAATATAATCCCAAATCTATGGTTCCTTGGAGATAATGAAATATATGTTTAACTCTATTCTAGTGTCTCCGAGTGGCTCAGAACTAAAATGTGCCAATAAATTTATCGCAAAAGCGATATCTAGCCTCGTACACTATGCTAAGTACATCAAAGCCCCAATTACATTGAGATATGGTACTTCAGGACCAAGTATCTTTTCATTAGATTCTCTAGGACGAAACAGGTCCTTTTGGGGATTTGGAGACCTTACAACCATAGGGATGCTCAATGGGTGAGCCTTGTCCATGTTGAAGCGTTTAAGTAATCTTTCAATGTATGCTGATTGATAGACGATTATTCCATTTGCTTTATGCTCAAGTTCTAGACCAAGACAAAGTTTGGTTTTACCTAAATCTTTAACTTCAAACTCCCTTTTCAAATACTCAGCAGTTTTAGCTAACTCTTCTGGAGTTCCAATTAAATTTATATCATCGACATAAACTGTTACAATAGCAAATTCGGATTTTGATTTCTTAATAAATACGCATGAGTAGGTAGGATCATTCTTGTACCTTTCCTTAATTAGGTACTCACTTAGGCGTTGATACCACATGCAACTGGATTGCTTTAACCCGTACAAAGATCTTTGCAATTTTATTGAGAATAAGTTGCGGGGAGTGCATGCATCGGGCATTTTGAATCCCTTGGAAATTTTTATATAAATATTAGAGTCTAATAAGCCATATAGATTTGCCGTCACAACGTCCATAAGACGCATTTCCAATCTTTCAGAGACTACCAGGCTAATTAGAAAACGAAATGTAATCATATCCATCACAGGTGAATATGTCTTATCATAATCAATCCCAGGCCTCTAGGAGAATCCTTGGGCAACGAGTCAGGCTTTATACCTGACAACCTCGTTTTTCTCATTTCGTTTCTAGATAAATACCCATTTATATCCAACGGGCTTTACATTATCGGGGATTTGAGTTATGGGTCCAAAAACTTCTTGTTTAACTAGGGAAGTTAATTCAGCCTTAATTGCTTCCTCCCACTTAGGCCAATCTTGCCTTTGACGGCATTTAATAATAGATTGTTGCTCACAATCATCATCCATAATTTTATGAGCAACTGAGAATGCAAAAACATCATCAATGATGATTTCATTCCGATCCTAAATCTCATTATAATATGTAATGGAATTTTCAGTATTCCCAGGGTTTGTGATCTTTTCATGGGTTTGTGCCTCTTCATGGGCAATAAGCTATTTGGGAGCAAACACAACACCAGGCTCTTCTAGAGTGGATTCTTGATTTTTTCCCCTTCGTTTTTTGAGGAATAGTGTCTTTTGATCCTATCAATTTACCACGTTTCAAGTGTGGGGGATTTTGATCCATTTTAGCCTGTCCTTCGGGAACAACTATCCTAGCTGGAGCATTTGCAACTGGAATATGAGACTTCGTTACCTTAGCAGCATCATTAAATGTGTCAAGAAGTCTATTGGCCATAGCTTGTAAATGGATTATACGTTGTACCTCGTTTTCGCACTCAGAAGCTCTTTGGTCTAATTGAGATAAATTTTTCTCATTCCAAGAGAAAACCTTAACTGGTTTCTGCTTTGCAGCCATGGAAGTTGTAGGTGTCTCAATTGATGAAAACACAGTCTCATCGAAATGACAATCTGCGAATCTGGTAGTAAAACGATCACCAGTAGTTGGTTCCAAGAACCAAATAATGGATGGCGAATTAAACCCAACATAAATGCCCAAACGACGTTGGGGACCCATTTTTGTTCTTTTTGGCGATGCTACAGTTTTTGGCGGTGTTACAGATACTTGTACTGCACAACCAAAGGTGCGTAAATGTGAAATATCAGGTTCATAACCAAGAACCATTTGAAGGGGAGATTTTAAGAGACTAGCAGCGGGGTGCAATCTTATTAGGGCTGCCGCATGCAAAACTGCATGACCCTATGCTGTATCGTTGAGATTCGTTCTCAATAATAGAGTGCGGGCAATAATTTGGATATGTTTAATCAATGATTCTGCCAATCCATTTTGAGTATGAGCATATGCGACTGGGTGCTCAACCTCGATTCTGAGTGAAGCACAATATGCATCAAAACTCTTTTATGTAAATTCACCAGTATTATCCATTCTTATGCTTTTAATTGGATAATTAGGGAATTGTGCTTGGAGTTTTATAATCTGCGCAAGTAAACGTGCAAAGGTGACATTGCACGTAGATAATAGGCAAACATGGGACCATCTACAGGATACGTCCACTAGTACCATAAAATATCGAAACGGTCCACTTGGTGGTTGTATTGGTCCATAAATATCACTTTGAATTCTTTGTAGGAATAAAGGGGATTCAAGATTAACCTTTGTTATAGAAGGTTTGATAATAAGTTTTCCTTGTGAATAAGCTTCACAATTATAATCTTTGGACAACAATACATTTGTATCCTTTAAAGGGTGCCCTTTTGTATTCAGAATTATTTTACGCATCATTAAAGCGCCAAGGTGACCAAGGCGATCATGCCAGAATCCAAACTGATCAAGGTTTATCAATCTCCAGGATGTGGTGGCGTAGGTTTCAACAGCCTTAATCATGACACAATACAAACCCATTGAAGAAGCTTCTAGTTTTTCATGGATGGTCTTCAGGCCCATCTTATAAGAAGTAATGCCAATATATTCCTTATTTTGCTCATAAATAGTTTCAAAATGGTTCCCATTACGGCGTACATCTTTGAAGGTAAGCAGATTCTTTTTTGATTTACTGCTTAGAAATGTATCCTCAATATGCAGGATGGTGTCATTTGGCAAAACAATTATGGCATTCCCGAAACCATCAATAATTGGAACAAGACTTGATATTGTATGGACATGTGCCTTACGCAATGTCATACTCGAGAAAAAGTGTCTACTACGAAATATGGTATGTGTTGATGCATTATCAAGCAAACAAATATCTTCCTTTTTCTCGGTATTTTCCATTTACATTTATGTTGACAACTTCAGGTGTCAAGTATCATAAAATTTGCATATTAGTTATACGATCAAATAAAATTTCAAAATAATAAATATTATATAAGGTTCATAAGCATTTCATTACATAACCATATTAAAGAATAATAAAAGGTAATACATTTAAAGAAAAGTAACTAGAAAAGAAATTATTAGAATTATAAAATTTGAAGTCTAAGTTGTTATCCACCATACTAATGCCTTATCAAAGCAATCAAAGGTCCTCAAAGAAATCAGAGACATCTAGGGATGCATTTGCTACTTCAAGAGTAAGAAGATTCCCACCAATAGAGATATTGTTGGCCTCAACAGTGGTTATGACAATAGGATTAATTTCAATGGCATGAGATTCACCACGCTTGCCCGTATTTTTTAAAGATGCCTGGTATAGATCAACAAAGTGCTTTGGCGTACGACAAGTATGTGACCAGTGCCCAATTATGCCACAAAGATGACAAATACTTTCATTAGTCACCTTCTTTGGCTTCTTTTCTTTGTCATGATTCAGGCCAAAGTTATATTTCTTAGGGCGGTTAAATTTCTTACCACCCATTTGAGGATTATATTCTTGTTTGTACTTATAGCCCTTAAAATGGCCAGTATTTTTCTCAAAGTTAGCATGTGCTTCAGGCAATACTTTTGAGCCAGCAAGTTAGGATCATGATTTTTTAGCAGTAATTCATTAGTTTGCTCAGTAGTGAGGAGCACAGAAATTGATTCAAAGTATGTGGCAAATTGACGCTGTCGGTATTGCTATTGCAATACAATATTCGAAGCATGGAAGGTGGAGAAAGTTTTTTCTAACAGTTTTGCATCAGTGAGCTTGGTACCGCATAACTCAAGCTGAAAAACAATATCAAATAAAGCGGAGTTATAGTCAGACACTGATTTAAAATCTTGCAACTTGAGATTTTGCCAGTCATATTGTGCTTGAGGGAGGATAACATTCTTGGTATGATCATACCTATCCTTCAACCTCTTCCACAGGGTCTAAGGGTCTCAAACGGATAAATATTGAGTCTGCGGGCTCTTATGCAAATGACAACAAATAAAAATCAATGCATTTGCTTTATCCTTTGCATTTGAGGTTCCGTCTTCTGTAATTGCATTAATGAGACCTTATCCTTGGAGGTGCATTTTCATGTCAAGGCACTAGGATAGATAATTATTTTCACTTACTACCAAGATGTGGAATTTGAGCTTTTCAATATTTTCCATAATTTTGTACCAAAATGAATCCTTAAATTAATTAGAAGGCTTTTCCAAATATCCACCGCCACTTTAGGAGCAGAAGGATACTTTTAGATTTGAAATTGGCTTCAGGCCAAGAAAAAGAAAAATGAAGAAGAAGATGAAGTGTAAGTTGATTAAAGAAAACAAAGAGAACACTTACCTTGCAAAAATTATTTACTTAGTTGGTAGATCTTTGTGTTGATAACGTGTTGTAAAATATTGAGTTGCAAGTATATAATAGAGAGAATAGAGAGAGATTAAATAGAGAAAACAGATAAACACCGAAGATAGTAGAGAAAGCCACAGGAGAAATTTCTTTATTTCAACTCTCTCCGATGACGAACACTAAGCTCATATTTATAGGAACACAAGGATGCACTTATCATTAATATCAATGTATTGAATAAATACATACATTGAATAAGGAGATGAACTTACAATGTAGGATACAAATGTACCATACTAGGTACATTGATAGGATGAATATAATGAATATCATTCATGTATTTCATTCATTCATGTATTTCATAACAGATATCGCCATTTCAAGATGAATTGGCACTATTAATTATATTTCATCATCTACTTTAATCTAATATATTATACCAATTATTATGTTAACAAGTGTTTCGAGGACATTTGTCGAGCAATCAATTACAAAAACTTTACAATTTTTGGTACACTTAGGGCCTGTTTGGTAACGATTCTGATCCCAAAAAATGATTTTGTTTAGAAGTGATTCTTTCTGATTCTGATTCCTAGATGAGTTTCAGAGAATCAGAAACGCGTTTAGTAACTGCATATAATTTTTGTTCCTAGAAACAATTTATCTTCTCAATTTTTTTCATTAAAGTCAAATAACTTGTAACTATAAAGTACTTATGCCATCACACAAATACAATCACAAAGAAAAATAATTTTTTGCAACATATTAAATAAAGAAGTGATGAAAAATATACATATGTACATTTATCTTAGAGAAATGAAGAGTTATTGTTGATAATGAAAACTATAAGAGAAAATATAAAAAAAAAAAAATCAAGTGAGGTTGTGTGTGTGAGGGTGGGTGTGGGAAGGAGAGAGAGAGAGAGAGAGAGAGAGAAGAAGAAGAAGAAGAAGAAGAAGAAGAAGAAGAAGAAGAAGGAGGAGGTGACTCTTGGCAACTGCGTGTCAAAAAAAGAGCAGAAGGTGTGCCTTGGTGAATTGTGGGGCAACCATGGGAACAAGAAACGCTCTTGCATGGTGGTGCATTTACCTTCACAAATTTTAGTCCCCTCCTCACAAAAAGCGCCAATAATAGAAAGAAAGATTTAATTAGCTTCAGGTGTTTCGAATCCCCTCGCGAAAAAAGCAACCACATTCGCCTTCTCCTTCATCATTCCTTTCTGCACCAATATTACCCAAAATAAAGAGAGAGAGAGAGAGAGAGAGAGAGAGAGAAAGAGAGAGAAATTATTTAAAGGTAGTGTGT
>BCNH02000005.1:17251446-17266057 GCA_001662345.2 Metrosideros polymorpha var. glaberrima
ATTTTTAAAAAGTTATGACACTCAAGTGATCTCCTTATAAAATTTATGGCACTCCTGGTGTCATTCTCCTGACACAATCCGAATGGGAGAATATAGCAAGGCTTGTTGCGTGCGAGTAATTTCAGATGTGGCGTTTACCACTTTGCTTGGTCATTACACTTTAGAGTATCGAGAGTAGTGCTAGGGTTTTCTCTTCATGATTTTTAAAGGTAAGTTCTGTATAAAATATTGTGAGATAATACGTTTAGATTTACTTTAACTGTAATATAAAATTTGAGAAATACTTAGGCGATTGAGCATTGTAATTCTATAATTCTAAGGAAATTATATAAATGTCTGGTGTCCTTATTATTCATTGTTAATTTTCTCTAAGTAATTTCTTTCTCTTGCATATGATATTGAATTGTAAGTTCTGTTATTTTCCGCATAAACCTACAACCTTCATACATAAAAACAAAGCTGTGCTCCTGCACTTATATATTAGAAGCGGATGAAAAGGAGATTATATAGAGGATAGACTAAAGAAACTATTTCATAGGTATAAGTGCCATCTAAAATGTGGGTACAAAGATAAATCCAAGCGATCAAAGAACATGACTTAGAAATTTGACACACGAATAATAAATTAGTTCACGAAGAACAAAGCAATTGAGTAAATGTGCTAAAAAGTAAGGTTTGAATCTAGGACAATGTCTTCCATGTTGGTTTTAGCTTTTGGTTTCATTAATTAATCCACAAAATCCTCAACGCTCAATAACTTGGTTGACCTCCCAACTTTCTTCCTTAATTTGCTCACGATCTTCACCGCATCAACTCCTTTCCCTTTCACCACCATCTCGTCTTCATGCTCTTCATCAAAACCCACAAATTCTGCCCCTGCAATGACATAGAGGCATTGTAACTTAGCAGTTATCCATTGGATCGTTGACATATGTGCAAAATTAAAAATTGTTACGACAATAGCCATCTTTTCGATACCAGTTTGTGTAAAAAGTACTTTACACTAGATAATGTTAAACATTTACGACATGGTAAATATATATTTTGAGGTTAAATTGTGTGATGAGGTATGTTGACCATATGATATAGATTTCTGAGGTTTGTCACCATCGGCTGTAGCTGCAATCTGACGTGCCCTGGTCTTGTATTTCTGGCCCTTCAAACCAAGCTTAACGACAATCTTCTTCTGGAAAATGATGGAGAGAGCTTAGAATATTGATTAGCAAATAACGAATGTGTATACCAACGCAAAATAATAATAAAAAAAACTATAAACTGTACTAGTAGAATAAGTTTGTGGAACTACTAACCTTGGTCATATTGTCTCAGTGATCTCCCTCTCTGCCAAAAAGACATCCGCGATATGCTTATGCTCAGATGAACGAGGAAAAATAGAATGAAGCTCTGCCCTGCTTCTTTTATAGTATAAAACTCGAAGGAGTTCGTGCTTCTAAGACTTCGACGCGTTACAGCTATTTAGCTTTTTCCTTAAGGCAAAATTCGTTTGTATGAATGTGCAAAATCTTCAATTTGACGTTCTCTACATCATGGTCATGTGGCCATTTGATTTGGTCCGATTGAGAGCGGAACGACTAGGTAGACTTCCGTTAGTTAGCTGATTAATTTAAAGTTGACTTTAAAGAAGTCTCCTTAGTGAGAGCTTCACGTGCTCAAGCAAGACGTCCATTGCCCAATGGTTTAGCTAGAGCATTTCATGGAGATGGGGGCTTGGATTTACATCTCGAGATCCTCCATACAATTTCGCTAGTACAAATAAAAATTAACTTCATTGAAAAAGATGAGTTTGATCGCAATATTCATAAAAAGAAAATGCATATGTAAAAGGTCGATCCAATTGTGAAAAGTAGTTAGTGTTATTATTTTGACCCAACCGCATATTATGCTTATTTTCTGTATGCAGTAGTATAGGGCTTAAGTACGCTAGAAGTGCCATAATTTGGCACAGATTGAAACTTTAGTGTCACAATTTCTAAAAAGTACACTTAAGTGTCAAAATCGGATAATAAATGGACACTTAAGTGCCAACGGCGAGATTTTCCGGCCAAAACGCTGACATGTCTTTTTCTGGAGAGAATTTTCAATAATGTGACATTTTAAAAAAAAAATTTAAGCCACATAAACCTTTTGTTAATTTTTTCTTTCGTTTTTTTAATTTTCCCTTCTTTTTTTTCATCTTCTCCTTCCTCTGGTCGGCAAGCCAGAGGGAGGTCCGGTGAGGCCATCGAGGTCTGCCTCGCCATGGATGTGCGAGGCCGACCTCACGCTCGCCCAGATCTGGCGAGGTCGAGCCTCGTCGCAGCTGGGTGAGGGCGAGGTTTGCCTCGCCCAACGATGGTGAGGCCGACCTCGCCCATGGCCTCGCTGGCCGTCGCTGACCGTTCCTCTGGCTGGCGAGTTAGAGGAAGAAGACAATGGAGAAAAAAAAGGAAATTTGAAAAAAAAAAAAAAAGAGAAAAAATTAAGAAAAACACTTGCTTTACTAGAGGGGCCAGCGACGGCGAGGTCGGGCTTGTCGTGGTCGATGGGCGAGGTCAGCCTAGCCATCATCACTAGGCGAGGCTCGACCTTGCCCAAATCTGGCGAGGTCGGCCTCGCCTAAATCTGGCGAGGTCGGCCTCGTCGTTGTTGTTGGGCGAGGCTCGACCTCACCCAGATCTGGCGAGGTTGAGCCTCGTCGCGGCTGGGCGAGGGCGAGGTCTACCTTGCCCAGCGATGGCGAGGCCGACCTCACCTATGGCGTCGTCGACTGTTCCTCTGGCCGGCAAGCCAGAGGAAGAAGACAATGGAAAAAAAAAAAGGAAAATTGAAAAAAAAGAAGAAAAAATTAAGAAAATTAAAACATTATTTGAAATATATTAGAATATTAAAAAAAATTGTCACATCAGCACCGGCCAGCCACATAAGCTAAAAATATTAATAAAATAAAGCCACGTCAGATTTCCGATAAGCTCGCCGGAGTTGGCACTTAAGTGTCCTACTTTTTTAAAAAAATAGTTACTTAAGTGTACCTTTTAGAAATTGTGGCACTAAAGTGTCCACCCGTGCCAAATTATGACACTTTTAGTGTACTTTAGCCGTAGTATAGTATAAGGGTTACGTGCAATTGTAGTATGATTAAAAGGAACAATGACCTAATTTTACATTTTTAAAAGAGGACTAAGACCTTCACTAACGTGTTCACTTAATTAAGCTCGTTCACAAGTCGTGAGAACTATATTCTCGATCATTAGCCTTTTTGGCAAGAATTCTAAACAATTCACGACCTTTTAAATGAATTTATGACTTATTGTTAGAAGTCGAAAAACGACACCTAAGATTTCCATAGCAAGAATTCAAAACACAACAATCGAGGAAAAGGAATTAACACTTGATTAGGAACCCATCGATCTTGATGCAGAATTGCGACGATCCCTCAAGTTCTTCTCCTCTATAACTCTCTTAATCATTAGCTCAATGAGGTTGCCCCTCACGTTAGATAACTATATATGTTCCTTATGTGACGATATCTGTGCGTTAGGGTTAAATGAAGGACTTGAATACTATTTATAGAGTTTTCAGTCAGACCCTCTAATTAAGGGCCGAGCTCAATTCGACCCACACAAGCCAGTCCCATATTAGAATAATTAAGAATATTTATATTTAACCTTATTAGACCAATCTCATATAAAGGTAAATTACAATATCAATTAATGTAGCCCATATATTAGAAAAACTCTTATATTTTCCCACTTGGGCTATATTTATTGAAACTGTACTGTATGTGCGCACCTTATATTAGTCCAAAGATAATTTTTAATAGTCAATCCAATCCCATAAAGCCTCAAATACCGAATCATTGCGGTAACTGCATGAGTACATACAGAGCCTTCCATGACCACAAATGCTTTTAACTTTACTGATATGGATTCAATATGGTAGTGTTGCAGTGGAAGAACACCTCATAAAGAGTGATACCTAATGTGTCATTCTCTTTGTCGGTCCACATTCTCTTTCTTTAAGTGTCACAAAACCTGAAGTGTCAGTAGAGAAAATTCTTATAGTTCCAATGAACCTATATATGTCTTAACCTTATAGTTAACTTTGCCTTATGTGTAATAAGATATATATTCAATGCTAATATTATAATGCCCCTAGCCTTTACTCAACATTTACACAACACCTTGAGATTTTCATCAGATATATATTCAACATAATAATAATGAATTTATAAATACTTTATTGAATGCAAAAGCTAATACATATATAAATGTTACAAAATGTAACAAACACATATGTAAACTTTATTAGAACAAACACAAATAGCTTTCACTTAACAACAGCATCTCATGATGTTCCTAAGCTCGTTCTAATGACATGTCAATCAAATACACATGGGTGAAGGCCTTTAATTAGTGGATTTACAATCATATCATTTGTGGAATTATGCTCTACTATAATGTTATCATTCTTTACAATTTCCTTTATAGTAAAAAAATTGACCGCTATATGCTTAAACCCTTTGTGACCTCTGTTGTTATTAATAAACAACACCGCAGAGTTATTATCACAATACAACTATATGGGTCTATCCATAAGATCAAATACAGTCAACTCCCTAATATGATTGCAAAGCCAAATAACCTGAGTAGCAGCCAAAGCATGCTATAAACTTCGCTTGTATGGTAGAAAATGATATTGATTTCTGTTTCTTACTTTTGCTCTAAACTGCACTGCTTGCTAACATAAAGATATATATACTGTTGTCGACCTTATGTCATCCTGACAGCTAGTAAAGTCTGAATCTGAATACCCTACTAGCTAAGGTCATCAACATGTTTGTAAATCAGTATAAAATCTTTTGTCTTCTTTAAGTTTCTTAAGACTTTCTTGGCAGCAACCTAATGATTATGTCCTAAATTTGACTGATATCTGCCTAGAAGTTCCATTGCAAAAGCAATGTTTAATCTTAGTGCAAACTTTTGGATACATTATAGTTGCAAATGCAATAGCATAAGGTACATCTTTTATTTGGATTTTCTCAATTTCTAAATGAGGATATTATGGCAAATTCAGTCAATCACTCTTAATGACAGGAGAAATTCCAAGAACTAAGTACTGAGGTGTATTTATAGCTTTGAGAACCCCAAGAACTACATTCCATTTTACCATGTCATAAGCTTTCATGAGATCAATCTTTATTGCCACACATTTACCTTTGTTTCGCTTATGATAGTTGTGTAAGAGATCTTGGCATAATATAATATTTTCCGAAACCTGTCGCCTAGTGATGAAAGCAGTTTGGTTGAGGTCGACGATCAATGGAAGCACACAACTTATTCGCTCTGCAAGAAGCTTAGATATGATCTTGTATAGGACATTACAATATGCAATAAGTCTGAACTCCTTGAGATAGGATAGGTTTGAGACCTTTGGTACAAGGGAGATCAATGTGGAATTTATGGATTTCAACATTCTTTTTTAAAAGAAGAAGTCCATGACAGCTTCCTCAATGTCGCGCCCTATGATGGGCCACGCATGTTTGTAGAATAGATTATTAAAACCATCTGGACCCGGAGCTTTGAAGTCGTTGAAACCTATTAAGACTCTAAAGATATTTGATCTTTGAAGTGGAAGAAAGGTAACAAGAGCATTAAAGAAGCATACCTCTCATATGGAATACTTATATGCTTGGAGTTACCAAGAAGGTGTTGATAAGATGATATAATTGTATTCTTAAGAGCATCCTCCTTGGTAATAGTAAAGCCATCCTCGAGTTTGAGATGATTGATCATGTTTTGGGCACTCCTCCTCATCATGAAGGCAAAGAAAATCTTACTATTATTGTCACCCTTCTTGAGCCATAGATTTCTTGATTTTTATTTGAGCAAAACTTCTTCATGTTTACTAAATGCAAGAAACTCCTCTAGTTGAGCATTTTCTGCAGCCCGATAATAGAATTATAAGGGTCAAAGACAAGCTCCTGTTGAAGTAGATGTAGGCTCTCCTTAGCCTGCTTTACCTTTAAGTGTAATTCGCCAAATTGAGATCTATTCAGGCTTTTGAGTTGCCATTTCAATGTTTTGAGCTTTTTCACCACAGTGAACATTCTTGATCCTCGAACTTCTTGTTGCCAACAAGTGGAGACCATAGGCAAGAAATCAAGGCTAGCAGTCCATAAATTAAAGAATTTGAAAGAAGATTTCCTTCTCCCATATGTGGTGTCAAGTCGCACCAAACACGGAGAGTGATTTGAAACCCCTGGAAGCAAGAATTCAACTGAATAGTGGTTATATTTATCCTACCATTCTGCATTGATCAGGACTCTATCAATTCTGCTCGCTTTAAGATTAATCCCTAGTCTTTTGCTTGTCCCTGTGAAGAAAGGGCCTGTACATGGAGGTTCAATTAGTGCAAGTTCCTCGATCATGGTGTTTAGTTCCTCCATACCTGAAGTCCAACGAATAGTGGAGTTGATCCTTTCACTTGTGTCCCTTGTTTCATTGAAATGCCCCATTAACGACCAGGGCCAATTACTAGTATGTCTGGTAGAAAAATTTGAGATGTTGTGCCAAAGATTCCCTCGTTCAACTTCGGTGTTGTATCCATATGTGGCAGATAGCACAAAAGGGACCACCCCTGGTTATGCAAGACCTGAGTAGAAACTTCCAACATGGTTAGACTAAGGATGGACGGTTTCCATAGGTCCATATTCTACCCTGGCTGTTGCACATGTAGTTATGAGTATAATTCCAACTTCGGAAACTACTGTCAACGACAAAATCAGCATTCTCTTTAATTTTGTGCTCAATCAAATGAGAATTTGGGGATCTTAGGATAGAGCAAAATCCAGCAGTTCCTTTCTTTTGGGGCTGTGATTAAGGCCCCTTACATTGCAAGAGACAATATTCATAAATCGGGAGGCTCCGTTATATCCCCCAATACCCCCAGTGTGTCCAAGGGACAATCCGAAGCATCCACCACTTCCAAAAGAGCAAATCTATTTTCAGAATACACTAAATTGGGGGCACTTTTGGTTTTGCTGTTTGACCCTCTTTCCTTGCTACAAACTAGGGTAAATTGTGAGAAAGAAGGATCAGACGGGATAGATGGTATTAACTAGGTTATATTACATGGAAATATTACTAAATCTAACCCGTGCACCTCACGAGTCGCGTGCTACTTAGAAGTGTACAGAGCATTCAAGTAGGCCCTCTATAAGCAGTTGACATGTCACTTATTCTAAGTTGGAAGACGCTTTTCATGATTTGAACACATGATCAACGGATCCAAACTAAACACTCAACCACTCAGCGTACATGTTAGAATGTTGGAATGCTACATTTGGGAGATACCAAACAATGATTATAGCTCAAGTAGTTCCAATATAGGAGGACAAAACCTGATTCATTTACCAAGACGTCTATTTCAAACTGGTATGTAGATGCAGCATTTCATGGCATCGGGGACTTGGAACGATATTTGGTCATCCTTGTGCCATCTTTCCTAATCGAGAAGCGGCTTTAATGGGAATATTCATTAAAAAAAAAAAGGTCGTAGATATTCAAGGTTGATCCGATTGTAAGAAATCTTGAGTCCTCTAATTGAAGTATGAAACCGCGGCCTAAACATTAGTGCACTCGTTCTTTACCACCTTTAGCTGTTAGCAAATCTTCGTATTGCTTGGACCCAACTACAAATTAGGTGGATTCTCTGTTTACAAAAGGGACAACGACCTTATTTTATATTATTAAAAGAGGACCAAAGACCTTTGCAGAGGAGTTTGCCTATTGAGTCCGTTGGTAATAAGAATTTCTAGTCCGCCTTTTTGGCTAGAATTCTTAGAATTGACGACCTTTTTACACGACTATGTCTCTCCCCCTCTCTCTCATCGAATGAATTTGTAAAAAGTTTAGTCGCAAATAGATTTATAGGGAAAAAAAAAAAAGGAAGATAAACGACGACGTATCTACTTTGATCGACTTGCTTCCAGGATCATGCGCAGACCCTTGATCTACTCACCGACAAAAACAAGGAATAAGAAAATTAGATTTATTAAAAAAAAGGACTGTGTTTGTAACATTTCACTAAATATATTATCATCTTTGATATCGTTATTCATATCGAATCATAACGGTAAAAAGAGCCAAGAAAAGTATAAAAAACTTTCGACAGCCTCCAAATGAAACTCGACAATATCTCTCTCTCTGTAAAACAAGGAAAAGAACAGATAAAAAAGAAAAATCTGAGTTACGTCATTCTCTTCAGGTGAGTATTTTCTTTTCATGGGTGTTACTTCACTTCTCCGAGGCTAATAATCTGAGTCGGACCAACCTTCTTTCTTAAACGGTTGACCAGAGGCACTGCGTCAACTCCATCCCCAACCACCACCACCTTGTCCTTATCTTCTCCTTCAATGGCCACTGAGTTTACACCTGCATATGTTGACAACTTAGCTTGTCATGGACGTTCATTGTGTAAGGGACACGCTAAATGTAAATCCACACGGACTTTGTAGATGCCGTGTGCTCAACATTGTAATTTAGAACAGCTGCAACAATTGAAGTGAAGATTATTAATTTGTTTTCGAGGAACTGAGGTTGAGCGGAAGTGATCATTCAAGATCAGACATGACATAAACATCAGTGAACGAGGCTGATTAACCTAAGTATAAACCCAGTTTATCTGATGTAGAGGGTCGTTACCATCTGCTTCGGAGATGATCTGAAGTGCCTTGGTTCTGCATTTCTGGCATTTCATCTGAACCTTCAACACTATTTTCTTCTGCAGTCAACGCACCGACATCGTCAACACGCAAAACCAAATAACTCAAAGAGATAAAAGAGAAGAAAGACGAGATCTGGACACCCAAACATAATCACAGAAGCAGAATACACAAACCTTCATGTTTTCTCAGATATATTCTGATCAAACCAGTGGAAGCTGAATGTTATACAGGAGCCAGGCGCACGTAAGCCCTAGAAAAATGACTGAATAGTGATTGGAGCTGTGAGGAAGACGAGTCTGGTAAAGAATGTCTTATATACACTTACGAATGGATTATACAGACACACGTTGATGACGCGTTTTTCAAGCCTTCTCAAGCAAGGCAACATTTACGTAGGAGGACCCAAAAGAAATAAAGAACAAAGAAAATCGTTTCAAGAGAAGCTTCTGTCAATGACGTCATTGATCTTGCGATAGTTCCTAGCAAATTCCCCGCTGTCCGTTTTTGTCTTTTCGTTTTGCATCAAAATTGTAATTCGACCGCATACTTAGGTTGTAGGTGCATCTCCGGGTGAAATTTCAGAGTCTAACCAAACTCGTCATCTAGGGTCAAGTTTTTACCGATATGAAAAACTTGACATGTGATGATTGATCGGATATATTATGAGGAAGCCAAATCCCTCTTGAATTGTACACTGATACCATATAGGAAAAAGATTGCTTAAGGATTTGAATTATGAGTGCCTAATAGTCATCCTTCGTGCTGCTTACTCTTCTCATTTTTCTCCAATTAAATTGTGTGCTTTTTCTACAATGTCTTCTGTGTGGTATAATCACATTTATAAATAGTCTTCTATACGTAACGCCCAATTTACGCATGACCATTGTTGAGATTTGTATGTTTTGTTAATTATATTTTCAATATTTTTTTGGATAAATTAAACATTCGAGAAGAAGAATTGTTGTCTGATAGAAAACTATAGCAATTTGCTCATTTTCAACAGGTGAAATTACTCATATAGTGGGCGAGCACGTTGGGTTTTGGCTTTTAGCCAATGAATAGCCTTCATGAACTTTCCCAAAATAAAATGCGCTAATTTAAATTTTTAAACCCTCATAAATGTAGGAGACAACTTTAATTAGTTTTACTATTCAAATCTGGATCTTGTTAACCGATGTCCCGAACGGTTAAGCATACTTACTGGGAAATGTTCTTACTTTCCAAATGTTGATTGCACATGACACTAGAAAAACAGTGTTATCTTTAATAGTGGGAAATATTAACAAATCTTGTTCACGGGTTCCTCCAAGACAAGTGCTCTTAGAGCACTTTTTAGCTAAGTCCATAACGTAAATTTCCAAATGATAAGAACGTGGGCGTTATCTTTAGTGCACAATGTATATGAAAAATTTATTGACTTCAATGAGCTTTTGTCAAGAATGATATTAGGTACACTAAACAAATTTACAAAAAAAAAAAATTACAAAATGATGAGATGTAATTGGGTATTACATATGTCTACTTTCCCAATTCTTGGTGTACTAGTTTATAAATTATTTTTTATATCACTGGCGTTACTATTTTTGTGAAGAAAAGGCCACTAAAGTTAGTCGTTCATGTTGAACATATTAGATATGCGTGTGCAGATATGCGTATTGTGCACGACGGTTAATCAAGCCATTGCTTTATTAGAAAAAGTCAAAAAGTAGTGAGAAAAGAAAGCACTGGCTTTCATCTGAACTTTTTGCATTGAGTCAACTCATGCCTTTGGTAACATAGATCATGGAAGTAATATTAAATTATTTCTCGAATTTGAACATGCATATAAGACACAATTCAAACGGGAGAATATAGATCGGTTTGTAGCATGCAAGTAATTTTAGATGTGGCGTTAACCACTTTGCTTGGTCATTACACTTTAGAGTATTGAGAGTAGTGCTAGGGTTTTCTCTTCATGATTTTTAAAGATAAGTTCTGTATAAGGTATTGTAAGATAATACGTTTGGATTTACTTTAACTATAATGTAAAATTTGAGAAATACTTAGGCAATTGAGTGTTGTAATTATATAATTCTATGGAAATTATATAAATGTATGGTGTCCATATTGTTCATTGTTAATTTTCTCTAAGTAATTTCTTTCTCTTGCATCTGATATTAAATTACAAGTTCTGTTATTTTCCGCATAAACCTACAACCTTTACACATAAAAACAAAGCTATGCTCATGCACTAATATATTAGAAGCGGATGAAAAAGGAGATTATATAGAGAATAGACTAAAGAAACTATTTCATAGGGATAAGTGTGTTAGAATTTGTTATTTTGTAGAAGCATGTGTGTGCAAGTATATATGGATTAGTTTGGGAAAGAACAAGCGATGGCACTTCAAACTGGGAGAGATAGGAAAAATTATGGCAATGGGACTAAAACTTTAATTATTAGTACAAAAGGAACGAAGTGTTGGTGTTGGTGGAGGGGTTTGCCCCACGCACTTACAAGAATGAGCATTAAGCCTATTTATAGGCTTTTGCTTTTCATGTACAACTTTTCTAAAATTATCTAGGAGTGACTTAGATTTTTTTCCTAAATTCATCTAGACTTTTCTATAAATATATATTCCACAAATATCTTGACTGTGCTAGATATTTCCAGACTTCACTAGCAAATGTCTATTCTAGAAGTCTCTAGAAATTGGATCACAAATTCCAACAAAGTACCATCTAAAATGTGGGTACAAAGATAAATCCAAGCGACCAAAGAACATTGACTTAGAAATTTTACACACTCACGACTAATAAAATAATAATAATAATAAATAAATAAATAACTATCAACTATTCTAGTAGAATAAGTCTGTGGAAGTACTAACCTTGGTCATATTGTCTCTGTGATCTCCCTCTCTGCCAAAAAGACACGTCCGCGAGATGCTTATGCTCAGATGAACGAGGAAAAATAGAATGAAGCTCTGCAGTGTTTCTTATATAATATGAAATCGGGAGGAATTCGTGCTTCTAAGACATCGACACGTTACAGCTATTTAGCTGCTTCCCTAAGGCAAAATTCGTTTGTATGAATGTGGAAAATCTTCAATTTGACGTTCTCTACAGCAGGGTCATGTGGCCTTTTGATTCGGTCCGATTTTGAGCGGAAAGACTCGGTAGACTTCCGTTAGTTAGCTGATTAATTTAAAGTTGACTAAAAAGAAGTCTCCTTAGTGAGAGCTTCACGTGCTTCAGCAAGACGTCCATTGGCCAATGGTATTACCTAGAATTTCATGGAGCTGGGGGCAAGGATTTTCATCTCGAGATCCTCCATGCAATTTCGCTAGTACAAAAAGAATAATAATGATTACTCCATTGAAAGAGATGAGTTTGATGGCAATATTCATATAAAAAATTGCATATGTACAAGGTTGATCCAATTGTGAAAAGTAGTTAGTGTTATTATTTTGACCCAACCGCATATTATGCTTATTTTCTGTATGCAGTAGTATAGCATTAGTGTTACGTAAAATTGTAGTGTGACCAAAGCAACAAAGACCTAATTCTAGATTTTTAAAAGAGGACTAAGACCTTCACTAACGCGTGGCTTAATCAAGCTCGTTAACAAGTTAATAAGAATTATATCCTCAATCGTCAGCCTTTTTGGCAAGAATTCTTAAGAATTCACGACCTTTTATATGACTATGACTTATTCCCATGGAGCAAACTTTCTTGAGCAGGACTATTGGAAAGACGTGCAGTGAGCAGCGTGAGAGTGAACGATGATTGACTGTTCTTTATTGTCCCGTCCATTAGATGATGAGTTATTTTATGGAGAAAATTATAAAAAAAAAAAAGTCACAATCCTATTGCAATTGGGCCAATTCAGCATGAACCTTTTTTTTGTCAATTAAATCCTAAACCTTTTGTATTTATGCCAATTCAATCCATTTGGCTGGCTGGCACTGACATGGACAATTTTTAACAATGTTTTAATAATTTTTTGATTTTTTACTCATTATTTTTTGTCTTTCTCTTTCTTTTTTCTTTTCTCTTCCCTGTGGCTAGCGAACTGTGGCCGGCAAAAAAGAAAGAGAAAGAAAAATAAAAGAAAAAGAAAAAAATTACTGGAAAAAAATTAATTTATTATTAAAAATTATCCACATTAGCGGCCAAATGAATTGAATTGGCATCAATGCAAAAGATTTAGGACTAAATTGGCCAAAAAATTATTTAGAATTAAATTGGCACAATTGCAATAGGTTTATGACTTTTTTGGTAATTTTTCCTTATTTTATGCGTACCCACTGATGAATGAAATCCAAAATGTCTCTCTCTATCTGAGTTTGACGCTCGTCGCCTATGACGGAGCTCAACCTTACGCCCCTCTATGGCCAAGGAGCCGTTGAGACTCTAGATCTAGAGGTAGCTCCTCCTCCATGGTCTTGGGAATCGAATGTGAGGTCAAGCCATTGGTGAGTTGCCGAGCTCAACGACAGGGGGAGTTGGGTGTACTCAGAAACATTCTTAGGTGCATAGGTACACGTGGATCCCAGCCCTTGGATCATGTGGAAAGAGGTCAAGCCTCTTCGGCGCTCCGTCTGGCCAACGAGGCTCAACCATGGACCTTTCTTTTTAATTTTATTTTTAGTTTTATTAATTTAATTTAGTTTTATTTTTTATTTTTTTCTAACGTGGCACCCATCAAGCTTTTTTATTGTTGATTGGATTGCCATGTGGACTTATTTTTTTAAAAAATTGCCACATCATATATAACTTTTAATTATAAATGTCACGTAATCAATCTCGCTAGAATTTCTTCAATTTTGGCATTAAGTGAGCCAAAGAAAAGTTTTAGCACTTTATGTGTTCTTTTGCCATTTATATTATTTATAGGAGGGAGACACTCCCCTTAGATATATAGAAAAGAAAGGAGGGACCACATATTCATATATAAATGGATTAATACCATGAAAAATTCTAAACTGATACATCTGTGATAAATTTACCTAAAACTAATTTTTGGACAACCAAAAACTCTAAACTGATATACATGTTACAAATTTAGCCAAAACTAATTTTTTTACTATAAAAAAAATCTCAAATTGGTATACATGTAACAAATTTACCCTTTGTTAAATTAGGTTAATACCACAAAAAATCCCAAACCAATACACCTATGACAAATAAATGGTAAAAACCCTAAACTGATACACCTATCAACTGCTACATATCGTCAAACTCAACAATTTGATTGTAAAATTTAACGGAAACTAACGGAAAGTAAATTTATCACAAGTATACAAATTTAGTATTTTTTATAATAAAAAATTAATTTGAATAAATTTATCACAAATTTACCCATTTAAGATTTTTTGTGATATTAACCATATGGGGCAAGTGAAGTTAGAAAAAGGATTGTGCTTTTCTATTCTTCTAGTCTACTGTAGTCACAAACAAGGGAGAGGAATATTGTGTGGGTCCCGATCAAAGTTAGTTTTGTTTTTCCTGAAGTAGTCGTGCAAGCAGTTATTAGGGTGCATGGTAACCATTATGGAGTAGAATTTTTACTCTAGAATGACTTTTGGAGTAGAAATGTGTTTGTTAACGTATTTTCACTATTTTACTTCTAGAGTACTTTTGTCACTTCAGGAGTAGAAACGCGTTTGTTAAAACTATTTTTTTTTTTTGCTCCAGAACGAGTTTTCTACTCTAGAATGAGTTTTGCACCCTAAAAGAGAAGTAATTTTTTTTTACTTCTTTGGAGAAAGAATGACTTTTGACTTCTCTTTTGGACCACCTAAACCTTTTGCATTTGTACCAATTCAGTCTATTTGGTCGATCGGCGTTAACATGACGTGGCACGCCTGTTGGCCAAAATATTATTTTAATATTTTTGAATTT
>BCNH02000005.1:17266365-17303093 GCA_001662345.2 Metrosideros polymorpha var. glaberrima
AATTCTAAAAAAATATTAAAATATTATTCTTTCTCTTCTAGAAGTAAAAATTTCTCTTATTTACCAAACGTATTTTTACTCCAGAAATCAACTTCTAGAGTAGAAGTAGAAAAATCAACTTCTAGCCAGAAATTGATTTCTGGAGAAAAATGGTTACCATTCACCTCCTAAGACGCTGTATAGTGAAAAAGAACGTACACGACGTTTATAAGTGACAAAATGGGTCTAGGCATATTTTAACCTGTGTTAAATGGTGCGGGTCATAAATGAATTATCTTAAGTTTTAAAGACAAGCTTAAATAGGTCATAAATACGTTACTTAATAACTTAATGGTCTTAAATGGGTCATCAATGGATTACCTAATTATCTTAAATAGGTCATTAAAGGATTTTCTGATTTTCTGATTTTTTATATTTTATTTTACATTTCTTCTTTCTTTCTTTTCTTTTTTTCTTTTTACGAAATCCGGCAAGGGTCGCTAGTCACACGCGAGGCCCAACTGACCCTCTCTAACCACAAGGCGAGGGTCGCGAAAACCTTGCTGGTTGCGGGTGAGGGTTGTGGTCCCTGCCCATTGGACACTTGGGCGAGGGCCTTGCTAGCAACCGACGAGGGCTTTGAGGCCCGTGGCCAATGAGGGTCAGGCGGCCCTCGCTAGTCTTAAGAGAAAGGAAAAGAAAAAGAAAAAGAGAAAAGAGAAAAAATTAAAAATTCAGAATTTTTTTAAATTATAAAAATTGTCCACAATGTTTTAGTAATATAATTTTTTCAAAACTTTATAAAAAACAAGTTTTCCTATATTGTGTTAAATATGGAAGTATTTTAGTAATATAGGTCGGGGTCAGGTATGGGTGGAGAAATTTGCATTGCAATGAATGGGTAATAAATGGGTTTTGGGTCGGGCCATTTATGACCCATGCACTTGTTTGACAGGTCTACTTGTGACATCCCAAATTTTGATCAATATATTAAATTGGATTTCGATAGATTGTAAACACAATTTTGAATTCGATCAGAAGTATCGGAAGTCCGTTATCAATATTTCAAAGTTTATCGGTAAACATTACATTGTCGGAAAAGAGACGATAAGCCGAAAATTAAGAATCGAAGAGACATTTCGGACATGGCACAAACCAACGGGCCTATTTTCTATTATTTTTGGATTTCAAGAATGCCTATAATGGGAAATGACCATTTTGCCCCCGAAGGCCCATTTTAGGCCCAAACAAAGAGCCTTTGGATTTCAAGCCCATTGGGCCCACTAAAATTCAAGCTAAGCCCACGTGAATAGTGCCGAATGAATAGTACCAAATTGGGAAAATTCCATTTTGCCCCTTATAGAAAATTAGATATTTTGAAGGTGCATTTATGATCTTAAGACAAGATCATTAACGGATTGCAAGTGGCTTCTTCTCCTTCTTCTTTCTTCTTGTGATCGAATACCCCCCCTCTCTCTCTCTCTTGCTTTCTTTCCTTGTCACAATTGATGGCTAAGGTTGTCTTGAATTCAAGAGGACAAAGCTAGATATTTTGAAGTTCTTTATGGACTTGAGACAAGAGCATTAAAGACTTGCAAGTGGTCTTGAATGCAAGAAGCCAAAGAAGATATTTTAGAGAGTTGCATTATTGAGAAAGCAATAATGCACTCTTGGATAGAAATAGCAAAAACACACTCACTCTCTCTCTTTCACTCTTCACTCATCCATTTCCTTCTTGCAATCTTTTCTCTCTTGAAATTCGACCACCACTTCTCATCACCACCACCACCACCACCGAACCACCATCGCAATCCACCGCCGAGCCACACTGTGCTGCGCTATCCATCACCGTGAGCCGCACCTTCGCCGTCGCACCAAGTCAAGCTTCGCCGTCCCCCACCGAGCCAAGCCATCACCACCGCCACCTTCACGCCATCGCCGCCGTAGTCGCCGCCGTCGCAAATGAAGTGAATTAACTCCCTAATTCTTGATTAGGTTGTTAATTTCATTTATGGTGTACCTTAGATGCAAGATAGAGTTATCTATGGTTGATTTGGATAAACTATGGGTAGTTGGATTAACTAGGGTTGGTTAGTTAACCCTGATTAGGTTAATTAACCATGGTTTGGTTAGTTAATCATGGTTTTGTTAGTTAACCATGGTTAGGTTAATTAACCATGGTTTGGTTAATTAACCATGGTTGGATTAGTTAAATATGGTATTTTGATCGTTCAATGCTGATTGGTGTGGTTTCATGCCTCAATGCTGAGTTTATTATATTGGAATTTGTTTGACATAAGAGCACCACATATGGCATGAGTACGAGTTATTAGTGCATTGTACAAAAGAAAGAAGAAATGAGATTTGTATGCCTGTGTGCTCGTGTGATCACAAAGTGTACGGACCCTCAATGGTGATTGGAGATGATGCCTGATTTATCGAGTCTCGGATCGGGTCGGGATGATAATGATTTATTGGATGCCTAGTGGGGGCCGGATGATGGATTGCGGTAGAGGCCGGACCGATTCTCCTTTGTGGAATGCCGTCCATCTCCGAGAGGGGGAGGATGGGACGTTGTCACGCCTGATGGTTTTGGGGTGATGCCTAGTCATGCCAAAAGTGCCTTGCTTGGACTACAGTCCATGGGTCTTGGTATATAAATGCTTTGCGCGAACGATAATCCATGAGGTCTTGGCATAAAATTTGATGCATCGTGCATGAGTATCAGTGGTATGTGTGCGGATTACGTGCTTTGAGTGATTGTATGGTCTATAGATTGTTATATCTAATAACATGTAGGGCGTATGCATGTACCAAGGCAAGGTAAGAATGCCTGTGATTTGCCTATTGTTGATTGAGAGTCACCCGAACTTGTTATAGGTTGTTTAGAGCGAGCGTTGCTCCCTATTGATCTGCCATCGCCATTAGGTTGCATGCTTAGGGTACGTTCTAGGTGATTAGCACCTTGCGCGAGGCTTAGGTTGTTAACTTGCTGAGATTCTTATCTCACTAGTTGTCGTTAACCGCTTTTCGGACCTGTAAGTATGAATACAAGGATAGTACGATTTGGGATTCCCACGGATCAGAGCCTCGAGATTAAGTTGTATAGGATCCTTGATAAGGAGTACTTCTTCGAGCTGCATATCACGACCGTTTGGATCGATGAGGGACTAATGCATCTAATCCCCTACTATTTTGAGGCATGGTTTATGCGCCATGGTGATGTTCTTTTTGGTCTACTGAGAAGCTTTGACGGACCTAATGGAGGAGGACCTGGAGGAGCAGCATGGGATCCCATGGACGTGGCTGTTCTGGATGGTACCGTCGAGGATCTGGAGTCTGATCCGGACTACGATCCGGACTACGATCCGGAGGAGTACCTCGACTAGGCCAGACTTCGAAAGGTCGACCTCTTTTTGTTAACCCCGTAGTATAGCGGAGATAGGTTGACCCGACGCCTGGTCTCTTTTTGTTGGTCGTGTAGGAAGTGGCCCGTAAATAAGGGCTTGTAAATATAGACTTCATAGGGTTAACATGTTCATAAAAAAAAATGTGTTTTTGTAATGCTGTTTGTTATGCTGTTTTTCCTTCTATCCCTACTGTTAGGTGTTGTTATTCGTTTCCGCATGCGCATTTCAAAAAATAAAATGAATGGTTCGTCGACGCGCCCTGGGACGTCGCATTTATTGACTTAAAGGATAAGTGTATCCAGATGGTCGCGTGCCCAAGGGTCTGGGGCGTGACATCCCAGTTTAATGGTATTATAGCTTGGTCATAACTTGGAGTGATAAGGTGCGTGGAGTTTTGGGATAGTTAGTTAGGAAAAACACCTCATGCTTGTGTTTGTTGATTGATTTTCAATAACGCTATTCTTGAGTTCTAACTTTGTGTCGAATTTTGACACGTAGGATTTCGTGGAAATCTTGAGAGATGAGCAATCTAGACCCAAGAGCTCCTAGAGGAAAGGCAACCCAAAGCCAAGCAAGTGCTCGAGGAAGAGCACAAGAGGACCCTAGACTGGATAGGATTCTTCAAGCTTTGGAAGCCATGGAGAACCTCGTGGGACAGCAAGCTCATAATCAAGCGGAAGTTGCTGCTGTTGCTGCCGCTGTACCCGATGAAATCCAGTTGGCTGGGAACGGAAATGGCAACCAGCCATGCATAAGGTGGTTGAGCGGTTTCTGAAGCTTAAGCCACCAAAGTTCACTGGAGCGGGTGATCCTAAGGTTGCAACCCTCTGGATCAAGGAGTTAGAAAAGGCCTTCGCATTGCTGAGATGCTCGGAGGAAGACAAAGTGACACTAGCTGTTTTCCAACTGCAAGGTAACGCTAGTTCTTGGTGGGAAGCTACTCAAGAAAGAGTTTTCCCTAATGGTATGGTCTCGGAGTGGGATGCCTTCATTAGAGCTTTCAACGGGAAGTATTTCTCGAACTGTGCGAGAGAACTGAAGATGGCTGAATTTCAGCGACTTCGTCAGAACCAACTGTCAGTGGACTAATATGAGGCGAAGTTTGCTGAGCTATCGAGGTATGCACCGAGGTTGATTAAGGACCCGGTGGATAAGGCGAGAAGATTCCGAGATGGTTTGAGATCGGAGATTAAAGACCAATTGGTGCCCCTGAACCTTAAGGATTACGATGAGCTATATGAAAGGGCCCAACTCATCAAAAGGAACATGGTAGAGCGTGCAGTCGCATCTGGATCGCGGTTTACACCTAATAAGGATGACCATCAATTTTGGGAAGAGGCCTATGACTGGAGGAAAACATTCTGTCCCTTCTAACGAAGGAATAGCATTGGAAAGCCGGCATATAACTCATTTGGTGTGTGTCGATTCTGTAACAGAAGACATGGAGCATCCCCATGTCCTGCCAGGATAAGAGCCTGTTATGGGTGTGGTCAATATGGCCACCAAGTGAGGGACTGTCCGCGTAGACCTTTTGGAGCACCAGCACCACCGCCGCAAGGAGGACAACTATTGAGGAACGCCCCGCAAAACAATCTAAATCGACCCCAGATGCAAGGAAGGGTTTATGTTGTTACTAGACAAGAGGCAAAGGACTCGCCGATCGTTACAAGTACGGTCTCCTTGCACGGTCATATCACTTATGCTTTATTCAATCCAAGAGCTACGCATTCATTTATTGCTAAGCAATTTGTGGAATTAGTGGGGTTAAGTCCGAAGCCATTGGAAACGGTTTTTAGTATTTCAACCCTGTTAAAGGATAAAGTATTGTCTGCGGTAGGATGTTCGGATTGTAAGATAATCATAGGTGGTCGAGAGAAAAGTATAGATTTAATTGTGCTGGCGATGTATGACTTTGATGTCATAATCGGAATGGATTGGCTCACCAAGCAACGAGCTACGATGGATTGCTATCGTAAAGCAATCAAGTTTAACCCGTTAGGAAGGGTTAGTTTTGAGTTTATTGGAAACAGAGGATCTCCCTCGATTCCTTTGATTTCATCGCTAGAGGTGACAGCTTTATTGGATAAGGGTTGCCAAGGTTACTTGGCAACCATGGTTAATACGCTGGTCGAAGAACCAAGCATGGAAGACATTGCTGTAGTACGAGAATTCTCGGATGTCTTTCCAAAGGAATTGCCTGGATTACCTCCAGAAAGGGAAATAGTGTTCGTGATTGAGTTAGCCCCTGGAACAGAGCCAATTTCCAAAGCACCGTACCGTATGATGCTGTCAGAACTAAAGGAGTTAAGGGTGTAGATGCAAGACTTGTTGGATAAAGGATTTATCCGCCCTAGTGCATCACCTTGGGGAGCGCCAGTCCTATTTGTAAGAAAGAAGGATGCGTCATTGTGTCTCTGCATCGATTATCAGCAACTCAATCAAGTGACGGTCACGAACAAGTACCCGTTGCCGAGAATAGACGATTTGTTTAACTAACTTCAAGGAGCTTCGGTATTTTCCAAGATAGACCTGAGGATGGGCTATCACCAGTTGAGGATCAAGAAAGAGGATATACCAAAGTCGGCATTTCGTACGCGCTATGGTCATTATGAGTTTACGGTAATGCCGTTTGGTCTAACAAATGCCCCTGCTGCTTTTATGGATTTAATGAACCGAGTGTTCAAGGAGTATTTGGACCGGTTTGTGATCGTGTTCATTGACGATATTCTGGTATACTCAAGAAGCCCAGAAGAACATGAACAACACTTGAGGACGATTCTGCAAACCCTTTGAGAGCATAGGCTGTATGCTAAATTTAGTAAGTGTGGGTTTTGATTAGCTCGCGTAGCTTTTCTCGGACATGTAATTTCTGGCGAAGGAATTGCCGTAGATCCTACCAAGATTGAAGCAATTGTGGATTAGCCAAGGCCAACAACTGTAACGGAGATTCGAAGTTTCTTGGGATTGGCAGACTATTATAGACGATTTGTGGAAAGGTTTTCTACGATAGCCATGCCGTTAACACGATTGCTAAAGAAGGACGAGAAGTTTGAATGGATCAATAAGTGCGAGCGTAGTTTTCAAGAGCTTAAGCACAAGCTAACTACGGCTCCAATTTTGACAATACCGTCTGGTCCAGGAGGTTATGAAATCTACAGTGATGCGTCATTTAAAGGATTGGGTTGTGTTTTAATGCAACATGGAAGAGTGGTTGCATACACGTACCGACAGTTAAGACCACACGAGTTGAACTACCCGACGCATGATTTGGAATTAGCTGCAATCGTCTTCGCCCTCAAGATTCGGAGGCATTATCTCTACAGAGAAAAGTTCCAAGTCTACACTGACCATCAGAGTCTCAAGTACCTATTCTCACAGAAAGAGTTGAACATGAGACAGCGATGTTGGATGGAACTTCTTAAGGATTATGACTGCGACATTCTGTACCATCCTGGTAAAGCCAACAAAGTGGCTGATGCGCTTAGTCGAAAATCAACGATTGTGCAAATGATGGTTCAAGAATGGCTTCTTCTCGAAGAAGTGCGAGATTCAGGCTTTAAGTTTGAAGAAAGCCATCTGTCGAGTCTTATGGCTACGTTAAGGATTGAACCAGAAGTGTAGGCAAAGGTTAAAGCCTTGCAATCCACAAACCCTGCAATCCAAAAGATTCTACAATAGGATTCAGCGAAAAGGAAAGTTGATTTCCAAGTAGCTGAGGACGGACTATTAAAATTCCACAGACGATTGTGCGTACCCGACGATTTAGGACTTAAGGAAGAAATTTTGTCAAAAGCCCATCGTAGTAGCTACAGCATTCATCCGGGCAGCACCAAAATGTATCAAAATTTAAGACAGTATAATTGGTGGAATGACATGAAGGCTAATATCGCTAAGCACGTGGCTAAGTGCTTAACGTGTTGTCATGCCCCGAGCCCTTGGGCACGTGACCATCCGGATACACTTATCCTTTGGGTCAATAAATGCGACGTCTCAGGACGCGTCGGCGACCCATTCATTTTATTTTTTGAATTGCGCGTGTAGAAACGAATAACAACACCCGACAGCAGGGATAGAAGGAAAAACAGCATAACAAACAGCATTACAAAAACACGTTTTTTATTATGAACATGTTAACCCTAGGAAGTCTATAATTACAAGCCCTTACTTACGGGCCACTTCCTACACGACCAACAAAAAGAGACCAGGGGTCGGGTTAACTTATCTCCACTACGCTATAAGGTTACGTCAAAAAGAGGTCAGCCCTTCCAAGTCCGACCTAGTTGAGGTACTCCTCCAGATCATCATTCGTATCAGACTCCGGATCCTCGACGGCGCCATCTGGAACGGCCACATCCATGGGATCCCATACAACTTAATCTCGAGGCTTTGATCCATGGGAACCTCGAACTGTACTGCCCTTCAATTCATACTAACGGTCTGAAAAATGGTTAACAATAACTAATGAGATAAAAATCTCAGTAAGGTAACAACCTAAGCCTCGCGTAGGGTGCTGATTCACTTAGAGCATACCTTAAACATGCAACTCGACGTCGATGGCAGATCAATAGCGAGCGACTCTCACTCTAAACAATCTAGAGCAAGTTCGGTGACTTTCACCAATTAATAGACAATTCACAGGCATTCTTACCTTGCCTTGGCATATGCACACACCCTACATGTTATCAGTTATAGCAGCACTCTAAAAATAATGCATCAGCCAAGTCAATCAGAACACGCAGCACTATCCCTCATGCACAATGCATCTAGGCGTATTCCAATTTTATGTGAAGACCCATGGATTAGTCCGCGCAAGACTCCCACCAAGACCCACAGATCAGACCGCGCAAGGCCCCTGCCAAGACACACGGATCAGTCTGAGCAAGGCACTACCAAGACACATGGATTTCTCTACACAAGGTACTTCCGGTATGACCGGGCATCGCCCCAAAATCATCAGGCGTGGCAACGTCCCCTCCCCATAGGCAGACGACATTCCCGAAGGAGAATCGGTCCGGCCTCTAGCGCAATTCGTCATCCGACCCAGTCAGGCATTCGATAGATCTTCACCGTCCTAGCCCTATTGGAACTCGATCCTGCCCTACTAGGACTTCAATCACACGGGCATCATCCCAATCACCATTGGGGGTCCGTACACTTTTGTGATCACACGAGCATACATGCATTCAAATCTCATTTCTTCTTTTCTTTTTGTCAATGCACTCACGATACGTGCTCATGCCCTATGTCATGCTCATTGCCATTTTCACACAAAAAATGCAATAAATAAATCACACGAACATGCTTTTCATGCCAAAGTCCACGTGCCTCACTTTTCAAATCAAATACTTGGTTCCAAAGCATAACACTTAGCATTTCAACACAGCACCATAACAATTCTCATTTTCATGCCAAAATACATTCTTTTCTACTATAAACTCACAAAGCATATTACTCTTATTTTTCCAAGGCAATTTTCATCTTAAGAATTTACCAAGCATATATAGAAAATTTAACCCAACCATGGTTAATTAACCTAACCATGGTTAGGTAACCTAACCATGGTTAACTAACTAACCATAGTTAAAAGTCTAAATTGCACCTTAAACTAACCCTAAGTGCAATTAGCAACCTAATCAAGGATTATGGAGTTAACTCACCATTTAACGGCAGCAGCGACTATGGCGTCGCCGGTGGCGATGACGCAAAGATGATGGTGGTGGTGGCTCAGCGACGGCGCATAGACGAAAAATGGGTATTAACGGCGGCTCGACTCGATACGGCGCGGCGTGCGGACGGCGGTTTGGTACGGGCTCGGCGCGGCGGCACGGCTTGGCGACGACGGCCTAAACGTCGGCGGCAAGGGCACGGCTTCAAGGCATGTTTTGGGTAGCATGACGGCAATATGAGGGGCGTGAAATAAGAAGGAAAAAAGGTGAAAATTGGGGAGAGTGGAAGGAGCTACGAATTTTGAGAGGAAAGAGAGAGAGTGAAAGAGAGAAAGAGAGAGTGAGATTGGTCTTGCTTCATCTTATCCAAGAGTGCATTATTGCCTCTCACAATCAATGCAAGTCTTCAAAATATCTCCTTTGTCTTCTTGACTTTCAAGACAACTTCAAGGCCAATAAATGAGACAATGAAAGAAAGGAAAAGGAAAAGGAAAGGGCAAGAGGGATGGTTTGGTCAAGGGGAGGAGGCATGAAGAAAGCAAGACAAAAAGCTTTAATTAGCTTTGTCTTAAGACTATAAATGCAATCTTCAAAATATCTCACTTTCAAGAAGGGTAAAATGGTCTTTTCCCAAATTGCACTATTCATTCGGCACTATTCACGAGCTGCACTATTCACGTGGGCTTGGGCTTGAATTTGATGGGCCTAATAGGTCAAAAATCCAATATGTTCTTTAATTTGGCCTAAAATGGGCTTTCGGGGGCAAAATGGTCATTTCCCCTTATAGGCTTTCTTAAAATCCGAAAATAATAGAAAGTATGCCTGTTGGTTCATGCTAAGCCCGAAACGTCTCTTCGTTCCTTAATTTTCGGCTTACCGACTCTTCTGTGAAAATTTAGGGTTTACCGATAAATTTTGAATTATCGAAAACGGAACGTCCAAAACATTTTATCGGATTTGAATTCATGATATAACATCCATCAAATTCTAATTTATTGCCTTAACAGTGTGAAAACGTCAGAAAATCCGATTGTACACTTTTTCCAATTTGAATCAATAATCGTCCGTCGATTAATCCACAAAGTCTAAATTTCAGGATATCACACGTGCCAACAAGTGAAGGCGCATCATTGCAAGCCTAGTGGACTGCTGCAACCTCTCGAGATCCCATAATAGAAATGGGAACATATCACAATGGATTTTGTGATGGGATTACCAAGGAGTCAACAAGGTAATGATTCCATTTGGGTCGTGGTCGATAGACTCACGAAATCCGCACATTTTATCGACGTACGAAAAGATTTTGCGTTGGATAGATATGCTGATTTGTACGTGCGACAAATTGTTCATCTTCATGGAGTGCCAGTAACGATCACTTCTGATCGAGATCCTAAGTTCACTGCAACGTTTTGGAAAAGCTTGCAAACTACCTTAGGAACAAAGCTGCAATACAGCACTGCCTATCATCCGCAGACGAATGGCCAGTTAGAAAGAACAATACAAATGCTCGAGGATATGTTGCGGGCATGTGTTTTGGATTTTAAAGGAAGTTGGGAGGAACAACTTCACCTTGCTGAGTTCGCCTACAACAACAGCTATCAATAGAGCATCAAAATGGCACCATTTGAAGAACTGTATGGTAGGGCCTGTAGAACTCCAGTTTGCTGGGACGAAGTTGGTGAACGAAAGATCACGGGTCCTGAGTTGGTGCAACAATCGTTAGATGCTGTCAAGGTTATCAGAGAAAGACTCAAGACAGCCCAAAGCCGCCAAAAAAGTTACGTACATAAACGGCGTAGACCGCTGGAATTCCAAGTTGGTGACCATGTATTTCTCAAGGTGTCACCAATGCGAGGTACTTCGCGATTCGGCAAAAAGGGAAAGCTGAGTCCGAGGTATGTTGGACCTTTTGAAATTTTGGAATGGATTGGGACTTTGGCCTATCGTCTCGCATTGCCCCCAAGACTTGCTCAGGTTCACTATGTCTTTCACGTATCTATGTTGAGGAAGTACAAGCCTAACCCGACTCACGTACTTAACTTTGAGGAAATAAAAGTGGACGACAGAGCGTCGTATGTGGAACGACCGGTGAGAATAGAAGACAGAAAAGAGTAAGTGTTGCGAAACAAAACGATCCCCTTAGTCAAAGTGATTTGGCAACATCATGAAACAGAGGGAGCAATGTGGGAAAGCGAGGAGATAATGAGACGCCAATATCCCTATCTTTTTGAAGATGTCATGTAATGTTTTAAATTTTGAGGACGAAATTTCTGTAAGGAGGGAAGAGTTGTGACATCCCAAATTTCGACCAATATACTAAATTGGATTTCAATAAATTGTAAACACAAATTTGAATCCGATCAGAAGTATTGGAAGTCCGTTATTAATATTTCAAAGTTTATCGGTAAACATTACATTGTCGGAAAAGAGACGGTAAGCCAAAAATTAAGGATCGAAGAGACGTTTCGGACATAGCATAAACCAACGGGCCTATTTTCTATTATTTTCGGATTTCAAGAAAGCCTATAATAGGAAATGACCATTTTACCCCCCGAAGGCCCATTTTAGGCCCAAACAAAGAGCCTTTGAATTTCAAGCCCATTGGGCCCACTAAAATTCAAGCCAAGCCCATGTGAATAGTGCAACCACGTGAATAGTACCGAATGAATAGTGCCAAATTGGGAAAAGACCATTTTGCCCCTTATAGAAAATTAGATATTTTGAAGGTGCATTTATGATCTTAAGACAAGATCATTAAAGGATTGCAAGTGGCTTCTTCTCCTTCTTCTTTCTTCTTGTGCCCGAATACCCCCTGTGATATCCCGAAATTTCAACTGTATGGATTAATCAACGGACGATTGTCGATTCAAATTGGAAAAAAAAGTGTATAATCGGATTTTTGGACGTTTTCGCACTGTCAAATCCGATGAAAAAAAAAGTGTATAATCGAATTCGATAGGTTTTAAATCACGAATTCAAATCCGATGAAAATTTTGGATGTTCCATTTCCGATAATTTAAAATTTATCGGTAAACCCTAAATTGACAGAAAAGAGACGGAAAGTCGAAAATTAAGGATCGGAGAAACGTTTCGGATGTGGCACAAACCAACGGGCCTATTTTCTATTAAATTCGAATTTCAAGAGGCCCGATAATAGAAAATGACCGTTTTGCCCCCGAAAGCCCATTTTGGCCCAAAATGAAGAACTCTTTGGATATCAAGCCCATTGGGCCAGTAAAAATTCAAGCCAAGCCCATGTGAATAGTGCAGCCTGTGAATAGTGCTGAATGAATAGTGCCAAATTGGGAAAAGACCATTTTACCCTTCTTGAAAGTGAGATATTTTGAAAGATTGCATTTATGGCCTTAAGACAAAGCTAATTAAAGCTTTTGTCTTGCTTTTCTTCATTCTTCCCCCTACTTGGCCGAATGCACCCCCTCTCTCTCTCTCTTGCTTTCTTCCTTTGTCTCAATTATTGCTAAGATTGTCTTGATATTTTAAGAGGCAAAGTGAGATATTTTTGGAAAGTGCAATGATACAATCTTGGATAAGATAAGGCAAGACAACTCTCTCTCTCTTTCACTCTTCATTCTCTCTTTTCTTTCATTTCCTTCTTGCCCTTTCTTTCTCCCTTTTCTCTCTTGATTTCGGTCACCACCAAGCCACCACCGAATCACCACCAAGCCACCACCGAACCACCGTGAGCCGTGCCGTGCCCTCATCGCTGTGCCTTGACCTAGCCGCATCCTTGTCGCCGTGAGGTTCGTCGTCATCGCCATCACCAAGCTTGAACCGCACGTTGCCGTCCATCGCCGTGAGCCACACCCTCATCAAGCTAGTCGCCTAGCTTTGCCGCCAGCCACCTAGCCAAGCCAAGCCACCACCGCTACCCCTCAAGCCATGCCACCACCATCGCCGTAGTAGCTATAGTAGCCGTCGCCGTTAAATGGTGAGTTAACTCTCTAATCCTTGAATAGGTTGTTAATTGCACTTAGGGTTAGTTTAAGGTGCAATTAGACTTTTAACTATGGTTGGGTTAAGTTAACCTTGGTTAGGTTAGTTGACCTTGGTTGGGTTAGATAACCATGGTAGGGTTAGTTAGCCATGGTTAGGTTAATTAATCATGATTGGGTTAAATTTTCTATATATGTTTGGTAAGTTTTTAAGATGAAAATTGCCTTGGAAAAATAAGAGTAATATGCTTTGTGAGTTTATAGTAGAAAAGAATGTATTTTGGCATGAAAATGAGAATTGTTGTGGTGCTGTGTTGAAATGCTGAGTGTTATGCTTTGGAACCAATTATTTGATTTGAAAAGTGAGGCACGTGGAGTTTGGCATGAAAAGCATATTTGTGTGATCACGTGTGATTTATTTATTGCATTTTTCGTGTGAAAATGGCAATGAGCATGACATATGGCATGAGCATGTATCGTGAGTGCATTGACAAAAAAGAAGAAGAAATGAGATGTGAATGCCTGTATGCTCGTGTAATCACAAAGTGTACGGACCCTCAATGGTGATTGGGGACGATGCCCAATTTTATCGCTGATATTATTGGACGCCCGGTGGGAGTTCGGATGACAGATCACGGTAGAGGCTGGACCGATTCTCCTTAAATGGAATGCCGTCTACCTCTGGGGAAGGTCGAGGTGTGGCCGCACCTCGGTCTTCTGGGAGGAGATGTTGCCAGGCCCGAAGGGGCGGGACGATGCCTGGTCATGCTAGATGATTGCTACCTATGAGAGGTACAATGGCCCGAGAGGTCAAGATCGCCTCTCCTTTGGGGTTGTACGATGCCCTAGAGCGGGCGTAATCACTAGGCATAAAATTGGATTACGCTTGGAAACATTGCATGTGTGAGATGATGATATGTGTGTCCTGATTGCCTTGTTTGATGCATTGTTTATATAATGCTGTGATTGATAATATGCAGGACGTGTGCATGTGCCAAGGCAAGGTAAGAATGCCTGTGAATTGTCTATTAATTGGTGAGAGTCACCGAACCTGATATAGATTGTATAGAGCGAGAGTCGCTCGCTATTGATTTGCCATCGATGTTAAGTTGCATGTTTAGGGTATGTTATGAGTGAATTGCCACCCTGCGCAAGGCTTAGGTTGTTACCTTACTGAGATTTTTATTTTATTAGTTGTTGTTAACCATTTTTCAGACTGTTAGTATGAACACGAGAATAGTGTATTTCGGGGTTCCCACGGATCATAGCCTCGAGATTAAGACGCACAGGATCCTTGATAAGGACTACTTTTTCGAGCTTCATATCATGACTGTCTAGGTCGATGAGGGGTTGATGCACTTGGTTCCCCACCAATTCAAAGCGTGGTTCCTGTGTCATGGTGATGTCCTTATTGGCCCTTTGAGGGGTTTTGACGGTCCTAGCGGAGGTGAACCTAGGGAAGCAGCGTGGGATTCTGTGTCCATGGAGATCTCTAATGGTGCTGTGGAGGATCCAGAGACCGACCCTGACATCGAGAGCGATCCCGAGACCCCTCCTGATTACCATAACTTTTAGGTTGGGCTTAGGAAAGCCAATCTCTTTTTGTTAACCCCGTAGCGTAGCGGAGATAGGTTAACCCGATGCCCGGTCTCTTTTTGTTGGTGGTGTAGGAAGTGGCCCGTAAGTAAGGGCTTGTAATTATAGACTTCCTAGGGTTAACATGTTCATAAATAAAAAAAGACGTGTTTTTGTAATGTTGTTTGTTATGCTGTTTTTCCTTCTATCCTTGCTGTCGGGTGTTGTTATTCGTTTTCGCATGCGCAATTCAAAAGATAAAATGAATGGGTTGCCGACACGTCTTGGGACGACGCATTTATTGACCCAAAGGATAAGTGTATCCGGATGGTTGCGTGCCTGAGGGCTCGGGGCGTGACACCCCCCCCCCTCTCTCTCTCTCTCTCTCTTGCTTTCTTTCCTTGTCACAATTGATGGCTAAGGTTGTCTTGAATTCAAGAGGACAAAGCTAGATATTTTGAAGTTCTTTATGGACTTCAGACAAAAACATTAAAGACTTGCAAGTGGTCTTGAATGCAAGAAGCCAAAGAAGATATTTTAGAGAGTTGCATAATTGAGAAAGTAATAATGCACTCTTGAATAGAAATAGCAAGAATCCACTCACTCTCTCTTTCTTTCACTCTTCACTCATCCATTTCCTTCTTGCAATCTTTTCTCTCTTTCTTTCTCTCTTGAAATTCGGCCACCACTTCTCATCACCACCACCACCGAACCACCACGGTACCGTCGCCGTCCACCACCGAGCCGCACTGTGCCGCGGCGTCCATCACTGTGAGTCGCGCCTTCACCGTCGCACCAAGTCAAGCTTCACCGTCCCCCATCGAGCCGAGCCATCACCACCGCCACCTTCACGCCATCGCCGCCGATTGCCGCCGTAGTCATAAATCAAGTGAGTTAACTCCCTAATTCTTGATTAGGTTATTAATTTCACTTAGGGTGTACCTTAGATGCAAGATAGAGTTATCTATGGTTGATTTGGATAAACTATGGGTAGTTGGATTAACTAGGGTTGGTTAGTTAACCCTGATTAATTTTATTAACCATGGTTTGGTTAGTTAACCATGGTTGGATTAGTTAAATATGGTATTTTGATCGTTAAATGCTGATTGGTGTGGTTTCGTGCCTAAATGCTGAGTTTATTATATTGGAATTTGTTTGACATAAGAGCACCACATATGGCATGAGTACGAGTTATTAGTGCATTGTACAAAAGAAAGAAGAAATGAGATTTGTATGCCTGTGTGCTCGTGTGATCACAAAGTGTATGGACCCTCAATGGTGATTGGAGATGATGCTTGATTTATTGAGTCTCGGATCGGGTCGGGATGATGATGATTTATCGGATGCCTGACGAGGGTCGGATGACGGATTGTGGTAGAGGTCGGACCGATTCTCCTTTGTGGAATGTCGTCCATCTCCGGGAGGGGGAGGATAGGACGTTGCCGCGCCTGATGGTTTTAGGGCAATGCCTGGTCATGCCGGAAGTGCCTTGCTTGGACTACGGTCCATGGGTCTTAGTATATAAATGCCTTGCGCGGACGATAATCCGTGAGGTCTTGGCATAAAATTTGATGCATCGTGCATGAGTATCAGTGGTATATGTGCTGATTACGTGCTTTGAGTGATTGTGTGGTCTATAGATTGTTATATCTAATAACATGCAGGGCGTGTACATGTATTAAGGCAAGGTAAGAATGCTTGTGATTTGCCTATTGTTGGTTGAGAGTCACCCGAACCTGTTATAGGTTGTTTAGAGCGAGAGTTGCTCGCTATTGATCTACCATCGCCGTTAGGTTGCATGCTTAGGGTACGTTCTAGGTGATTAGCACCATGCGCGAGACTTAGGTTGTTAATTTGCTGAGATTCTTATCTCACTAGTTGTCGTTAACCGCTTTTCAAACCTGTAAGTATGAATACAAGGATAGTACGGTTCGGGGTTCCCACGGATCAAAGCCTCGAGATTAAGTTGTACAGGATCCTTGATAAGGAGTACTTCTTCAAGCTGCATATCATGACCGTCTAGGTCGACGAGGGACTGATGCCTCTAATCCCCCACCGTTTTGAGGCATGATTTATGCGCCATGGTGATGTTCTTTTTGGCCCACTGAGGGGCTTTGATGGACCTGATGGAGGAGCAGCATGGGATCCCATGGACGTGGCTGTTCCGAATGGTGTCGTTGAGGATCCGAAGTCTGATCCGGACTACGATCCAGAGGAGTACCTTGACTAGGCCAGACTTGGAAGGGTCGACCTCTTTTTGTTAACCCCGTAGCATAGCAGAGATAGGTTAACCCGACCCACGATCTCTTTTTGTTGGTCGTGTAAGAAGTGGCCCGTAAGTAAGGGCTTGTAAATATAGACTTCCTAGGGTTAACATGTTCATAAAAAAAAATGCGTGTTTTTGTAATGCAGTTTGTTATGCTATTTTTCCTTCTATCCCTACTGTTGGGTGTTGTTATTCGTTTCCGCATGCGCATTTCAAAAGATAAAATGAATGGGTCGTCGACGCGCCTTGGGACATCACATTTATTAACCCAAAGGATAAGTGTATCTGGATGGTCGCATGCCCGAGGGTCCAGGGCGTGACACTACTAGCAGCAACCAAATGATGGGATTTACCTAACTTAAAACGTGGAAATTAAAATTTTAATTTTGGCTAAAATTGATATGAGATGTGACTTTTCCCTATCACCAATTGCAAACTAATCGGATGATTGGTAAAAAACATGGACTACATTTGGAAATTCCGCGTTCCAAGGTAAAGCATTCTGCCTAATTGGCCATGATTTCCTCTATATTGGTTAGAGAACAAATCATAACTCCGATCGGTGGTTCATAAATACGTACATCACCCGTATTCTGCTTTAGTTAAACTTGCATATTTGTAACCTACTAATTAGGTTCAAGATTGGAAGAGACATGGAGTGGTAAGTGATTGGAGAAACAATTGCTCTGTTAGTCAAGCTACGTTTTCTTTTTAATTGATGACTGGAGAAACAAATGGAGGAAATGTCCCATATCTTATTCTGTGAGAGACGGGATATAATCTTAACTAAGATTAAATAAATAATAAAAATTAGACATATGAATTGAAAAAAAGAAAAGAAAACATAGCTATCTCCAGGGAAGGGAGCGACCCACCACTTGTGGTGGTCGCCATTTTCGATAGCGACCACCAAGACAACTGACAGAGAACACGTGAATGAATGAGACAAGGAGGGACGAAGGACTGCAAGCGAGTTTGAGGAACGCGAGCACTACCGGTGGTTGCTGTCGCCTTGTGTGCGGTCACTATTGGGTGGTCGCTGACCACCGCAACAGTTTGTGGTGGCCAGATCAACCCAGATTTTGCCACCATCGCGCCATTGACGGAAAGAAACTCTCAGGTGACCACTGCGCAACAATTAACAATGGCGCCGTCATGGCATCGTTGAGGGGGTGAATAGAAACTTGCAATCTTTCATTTGTGTTCCAAACTTTTTTTGTTTATTTTTATATTCAACTGGTTTAGTGATCCACCATTTCTATCCTGAAATCCAGGTTTATCTCGACCCAGGTATACCACCATATGCTGGGTAATACTGTCCGGCCTTTTATCCAGCCGCCAGATGTGCCCTAAAAGGTTGGCAGCAGAAATGAATAAGGGACGTGAATACTAAGGTGGACGTCCATCGGATAATCTCTTTTGTGTTTTGATCACAATAAGTTGGAACTCTCAGTTGCTCCTCCAATGTTTGAATCAGGGATCACAATGAGTAGATTGACTCGTTTGCACGCGTTCTCCTTTTACTTCATGGCCTATAGGCCATTTTCTCCACTGGGCCATGTTGGCCCCAGCAATGGAAGCTTTGATCCTTCTTAAGCCAGTGACCTCTAAAAGACTTAAAACCCATTTAAATCAGCTAATTACTGTTTTATATATATATATATATATGAGTGATAAATTAGACACAAAGGTTTAGAGTTATCAGTGAGATTAAGCTCATAGGCATAGAGGTAGTGAGTAAATTGAACAAAAATCGATTGGATTAAACTGTAAAAGCAACCCAAATTCTCATTTTTATAGAATATGAGTTTGGCGTGGGCTTGGGGCTTGGGCAATTAACGTGTCCAGCTCCCAAGATAAGATTTCTAGGTCCATCGCTGCAGATAACAATATCTTCTCGACCCTAAGCCAAAACAATAATTCAAATAAACTGACGTTATTGTGTTCAGTCTGGTTTAATTATGGTTTTCAAGTTTATTTAATTATTTTGATTCTATTATTCTATAGTGAACTTAGCCCATGACTTCAATCAGCATTTTGATTTTTTGATGGCTTTATTGCTGGAATATACAAACAGCATTCACTTGGGCTTCAGAAAGTCTTTGCTAAGTACAGCCCATATACGTCTCTCGTTTCTAGGAGTGATTAGCCCGTTAATGATTGGTACTTAAATGCACTTTTCGAGAAGAAAAATCTAGTTCTAGAATAACAACCATTCTTTCAAGAAGTGTTGGTCTTACCCAATACTCTCTCTAACTTAGGAGTTAGAGAAATTATGTGCACAACCATGATTTTTTTTTCCTAGAAAAATGTGAAGTTGATTATCTTCTACGACCTAAGCAACCTACAAAGCTGGACAATGCACTTTTTCATTTCAATGCACAACTACTATCAACTACGACTTAAGCAGCCTACAAAGTCGGACAATCGACCCCAAAATCGAGGTTCACATGTAAATCATGTTGGGGCTAACAATACAATCCAAAGGGGAGTGAATAGATTGTTTTAATAAACTTTAACAATTTTGCGAAAACATGGAACAACTATGAAAATCGGGACAAGCAGATATTTCAACTATCGTAAAATGCTTGTGTGCAAGAGTATATAAAAATGAAAGAAGCAAGAGCACACAGCAATATATAGTGGTTCATCTTTATTACAAAAGCCTACGGCCATTGTCCACACTAACAGCCATAAGTCGAGCTGTATTACATTAGTAATTTGCAAGATAAGCTATGATCAGCAAGCACTGATTCTATCATATGACAGATCACACTATCAAGGTTCAAGTGCTATTATCACACTTGTACATGTGATCTTCCACATGATTTTGGTATTCTTTAATATATTAGTGTGGAAGATCACGTGTACAAGTGAAGATCTGAAGAGAACGGAACGAAATTAGCTAGGAGTACAATTAGAGCGATTTTGGTATTCTTTGTATTTCACGCCTAACATTTTGACCTAAAATATCTTCTTATACATACACATCTTCAATTTTTCCATTGGAGATGATCCAGAGAAGTAGGTAGCTATTAGGTATCGTTCGTGTAGCTATTTAGAAGATAAATTTCCCATAGAGCTCTTATTCGCGAACATTAGCTAACTCTCCCAAAATAGGTTCTATTGCCGCTGTCTTGTCCCCGATAGCTTTGATAATACTAACAAAGCCTGTTTCCAATTCTCTGACGACTTCCGATTCTTTTGCTGTAGATCTCTAATAGACAACGGCTATTATTGACTTCTCCAATGAACATCCTCGGATGCACATTGTATCAACATCACCAATGACATGATATCTTCAGCATTGACATAAACATCATCATCAGTTGATCTTTAAGTCTGATGGTACTATTTACGAACATAGCAAATTTGTGATATTTTTCCTTTACGGGTATCACTACTATCTTTAATAAATTGTCACGAACATTTGCAAATATCATAGTAAACATTATACAAAGGAGAGTTTTGAAATCATTAAAATACTTTGAGATGTTTCTCTAACAAGTCCATTCGCCACTCCTACTACCATAAAGGCTTTTCCTAATGGATTGTCTATAACTCTCTCCTTAAGGGATCTTCGTTCTATTTTTCAAGAATCCAGTACCTCCAGCTCCCTTGTTCCTTTTGCTATGGTTTTCACTTTAGGTACAACTGATTTAGAATTTTTTCCACTCTACCGGCTACAATCATATGACTTCAAATTTTAATTTCTTAAAGTTAAAATCTATGACCTTAAATCTATGTGTACTAACCCCTAATCGAATTGTTTGGGATTCATAAGTGAATGAAATCATTTCTTCAATTTACTCTCTATTTCTAAGTTCGTAGCCTTTGCAGTAACTTCATCGATGTTACCTACCAAATAAAAGGCTAGTTTAGGAAGACCATTTAATTCTCTAGAAAGGATCACTTTAAACCCTCTAATTGTTTCTACTAGACCAACATATTTTCCCAGGGAATTGGTAAATACTTTTGCTACGAAAAAAGGTTGGGATAAGAAACACTCAATTTTTTGTGCTCTTGCTACGGTTAAGCAATCCTCTTCGGATAATTCGTCCAAACCAAGGATAGCTATAATGTCCTGAAGTTCTTTGTAACGTAGTAAGTTTGCTTAACTCTTTGCACAGTTTCATATTCACTTCACATGCACCTACTATTCACACAACAGATAATTCACAAATGAGAGTAAGTCGGACTAAAAACATTTTAACATCCACATTATCCTTACCTAATACCTTTATGGTTCCTAAAACTTTTCCTAAATTTTATTTCAATAGGACAATGTGTGAACTTGGTGTTGATGTTCACTTCTCTTCTCATGGTCGTCATATGCAGGTTCCACAAACAAGACAGACCATTGGGATGGGCCGTACTTGAGCTCGTTTCTTAGGATATTCCCAACTCTTTTTCTGGTTGTGTTACCATAGTGTCATCTGAAACTTGGCATTCTCGGCTAGGTCATTCTTCTTTCTCTAGTTTAAAATCTTAATTTCAAGTGGTCATGTTGGTTCTGTTGATGACAAACATATGATTGTTTGCCTTGTCAATTGGAAAAGATCATGCCTTGTGATTTGATCTTAGTGAATTTGTCTCTCATGCTCTTTTTTTTTATATCTAATTTACTATGATTATTGGGGATCATCTCCAACCCCCACCATGGGAAGTTCTCCCTATTTTGTAACCTCTGAGGATGATTATTCTCGTTATACATGGCTTTATCTTATAAAGAATTAATATTAATTTACTCATTCTACCACGACTTTTTTGCCACAATAAAAACACAATTTTTTCAAAATATCAATGTTTTCCGTATTGATAAGGCCATGGAATATACAAACACCAAATTTCTTAGAATTCTCTCCCAAAATGGTATTATTGTTTGTTCATCATTCTTGTCTAGAAACTTCACATCAAAATGGTCGAGCAAAACATAAACATTGACATATTTTAGATATTACACGCACTCTTCTATTCTACACCTCTTGTCCAGAACAATTTTGGGGAGAGGTTTGTTTTACTGCTGCATACAATATCAATCGGACTCTGTCACCTATCATAAGCAACATTTCTCCTTATGAGTGTTTGTATGGTAGTGTTCCCAATTAGAGTCTTTTTCGTGTCTCTTGTAGTGCTTGTTTTGTACATCTTCCACATGATCGCATGATGTTAGAAACTCGTGCCCATTTATGTTGCTCATATACTCTTCATTTGATAATGTACTAAATATTACAGTTCTCTCTTTATTTTTTCATCACAATTATCAACTGAGTTGTTGTAACAACTCTTAATTATTTCATGGACTGTTTAAGTGACTTCGGGACAACTTACATTCTGTGCTCGAAAATTTTGTTTCTAGATACTAAAGACATTATCTTTTGGAGTACTATGAGCTGTTAAAAGATGCAACGCGCAGTAAGATATATCTATTTTGTTGTCTCTTAGCCGAGGGACGAGAAATACTTGTTACAACGCGGTTTTGGTACTTTCGGAAGAAGAATGTTAGAAAATATCCCTTGATCATCGGAAGATGTAATTTTCCAATATCCCGTGATCATCGGAAGATACAATTTTCCACGTTTGGATGCGTTCATTGCTTCTCAACCAAGTATTTCTAACCACCCTCCGTTGAAATCAACCATGTTTCCATAATCGCTACCAATAAATTAGGTACACCCAACTGTGGGATGTGAATCCTCTACCTTGCGTGACACTTTTATGGGTGTCTTACCATAACTCAGCTGTTGGTACTCATTCATCGATGTATTGTATCAACTGTTGAGAATTGATGAAGGGAGTTTGGTCTAGGCAAGGGCAATTCTGTCCTTTTACAAAAATAGCTGTTTCCCAGTCAAAAAGTTGTGAAAATAGAGCCACCCTCTTTTATTGGTACAAGTATAGAGCCACCTTCAAACATTATGACGAGTTCCACCCCCGACAGAAGTGATACCTATTGTTCATTTGAAAGAGTCTGTCACCGCCATCATACCATAGTACTAATGGGAATAGAATCAGAGTGATCTAGACTATGGCACGGTCGAACCTATGCTGCGGAAGAACCAAGGCATCTTGAGGCTTATGAACAAGTGAGGGGTTTGGAACTCGTGATGAGAGGGCCCTAGATAACTTAAGACCCCAAATTTAGACAGTAACCATATTTGGTGTTTAAACACTTGGGTACTCAGAAAATTGATCGCACTTTTTTTACTCCTTGGCAAGTCAAACTTTAAACAGTAAACAACCGGCACCAACTACAGGTCAACGACCGGCACCAGCTGCAGGTCAACGACCCTTACTGTGTTGCTCCAACATCCCCCAAACTCGAGTTAAAAGGGGCAAAAAAGAGAGAGAGAGAAACAAGCAATTTCCTCCAATTCTTGACGATGGACATTACTGATTCATCATCATCATCCGCATCCTTCGTTCGGCCACCATACGATGTATTCTTGAGCTTTAGAGGAGCAGACACGCACAGGCATTTCGTGAAACACCTTGGCACCTGCTTGACTGGTGCGGGGATGAGAGTGTTTAGAGACGAAAGCAAGTTCGGGGTAGACAAGGAAATTGACCCCGCCCTGGTCGAAGCAATTGGACAGTCGAAGATATCGATACCAGTCATCTCGCCGGACTATGCTTCCAGCAAGAGCTGCCTCATTGGGCTGGCCAAGATGTTGGATTGCAAGGACACCATGAACCATGCCATCATTCCCATTTTCTATCGCCTCAACCCCTCAGACATTGGCTCCTTCGCAGATCACAAAAAACGACAGATCGATGGCAAGTTACTCGACTCCTGGAAGTCCGCCCTCCATCGTATTGGACAGTTGAAGGGCTATCATCTTGACCACGCAAGCGACCAGTAATTCAACTCTACCTCCTTTGCTTTTGCCTCCTTAAAAATTCCAGCGTGAAGTGATTGATGTTGAATAATCAAGTTGTAAATTATCTTGGTGAATAATGGAGTATTTGAGACTTTGTGAGAGCCCGGTTACTTTCTGGCCAAAACATATTGTTCTATGCTTTGAAATGGCTCCAGAAGAAAGCACGATTGCGATTAGTCAAAACATATTTGATTTTAGAGTTCTTTTAAATCTTAATATTTCGCTGCACGTTGGAGGTGGGAGTGGAACATCGATAACTTCCTTTTTCTTTTTCTTTTTTGTCGGAGAGGAGATGGCGAACACTTTGCACTTGTAAATCCTGAGTTCGTAGAAGAAATGGGCAGCTCGGAGACAACATAAAAACCTTATATGGTTACCGGTCACATAATAATAGATGACCAAAATCATGATTAATTCCACAAATCTATACACTCTCAATTCGATAGTGGTACATGACTTTTGTCATGTTGCCTTGTCCTCATGTGTATCTAATTGGATATAACTCGACTGCGAGTATTCTGCTTCACTGTTACTTTCTTCTTATTCCGCTTTTTAGTTTCTCATGATTGCACATTGTTTTCATGCACTCATTTTGACTGTTAGGGATGGCAGGCTTATATCCGAGCTCGTCTTGTATGTCACTCGGCAGCTGAAGAATGCTGAACTAGATGGTACTTCCATGCTAGTCGGACTCGATAATCAAGTCCGCGAGATGATGACAAGGCTTGAGGTCGACTGTCGTAACGGACAAGCGGTTGAAATACGCAGCTTTGAGGTCCGAATGGTCGGAATACATGGTGCTGGGGGGATTGGCAAAACAACTCTAGCAAAGTTAGTTTACAACCAACTATATCCTCTGTTTGAAGGCTGTTGCTATTTGAGAAACATCCAAGAGATATCGAAAACCGAGCCCCTGGAGCATCTGCAAAGCCAACTGGTTTCTGACCTGCTAAAACAAGAACCCATAAGCTTGGGTTCCTTAGAAGAAGGTATTCACTATATCAAACATAGGTTTCGCAATATGAGAGTTCTCATTGTGCTCGATGATGTCAATGAGAGGCATCATCTTGAAGCATTTGCCGGGAAGCTAAGCTGGTTTGGTTCGAGAAGCAGGATAATTGTGACGACCAGAAACGCTGATCTTCTTAATATTCCTGAAGTGGTTGCAACTTATGAAGTTGAACCTATGGAGTTTGATCATTCCCTTGGTCTTTTCTGTCGACATGCGTTTGGGGGAAGTTCTCCCCATGAGGGCTATGATTATCTGGCAAGGCGCATTGTTTTCATAACTAAAGGGCTTCCTTTAGCAATTGAGATTGTAGGTTCATTTCTGTACAGGAAAAACAAAGAAGTATGGAAGGAGACGTTACATCAACTGATGAAAGAGCCAGTCAATTCCGTCCAGCAAGTGTTGACGACTAGCTATGAAGATCTAGATCAAGGGACAAAAGATATATTTCTCGATATTGCTTGCTTCTTTATAGGAAAGGACAAGAGAATTCCCTTCTACATGTGGGAGGACTGTGGTTTTTATCCTTGTAGTGGTATTGAGAGACTCCTTCTCACGTCCCTAGTGAAAATCGGAGAGAATAACGAGCTCACGATGTATGAACTATTAGGAGACCTTGGTCGAGGAATTGTCTACAAGGAAGACCCCGCCAAACCTGGAAGGCGCAGTAGGCTATGGAATCACGGGGAAGCCCTCAATACCTTAAGGAGAAAAGAGGTAAAAGTATCCTTGTTTTGAGATTCTATGTATGCAATACTTCCTTTCTAACTTATATTGCCAAAAACAAACATGGAGTAATAAAATAAGGCTCACGCTATTTCCACCCCTTTACTCGCTCCTGACGTTCTCTTATCACATTGAATTGACTACATTATCCCTTGCGGGTTCTACTCTCTATTTAAGATTATTTCCTACCTTTTTTCTTCTTTCTCTTTTGTTTCAAATTTATTAAAAGACAAAACTACCCACATCCCTTTCAAATAACTTTTTTTCACCCTAGCCATTTCTTCCACAACAATTACATTTACACGTTCTTTATGTTTGTCCGCTTCTAAACTTATTCCACTAATTATTAACTTTATTTCCCCAAATAATCCTCATAATGGTGAATTTTACGACTTCGATTTTCGGTACAAATTTACGAGATTTTACTCAAATATTGAATATTGTGGTTATGCATTACGCAATTTACTCATCTTTCATTGTATTGTTTTTGTAGAGCAAACATGAAAGACAATATTGAAGAGGACCCAAAATGCTTAAATGTATCTATTAATGATGAAATTGCATATGGAGAACAACAATCAATCATGTCAACAAGTTCTTTTGGAGCTTCTCGCACTATAACATTGAAAATTATTCCTTGTTATATATTGTCTTAAATGAATAAGAACTCTCTAATTGATGTGATTAAAATTTTTTATTGTTTGATCAAGTAAAACATCTTTTTCGAGAGAGTGACTTTTTTAGGGGAGCCAAGTAATTGAACAAACAATATCTTTTATTTACTTATGCAACTTGTTATTATTACAATACATTTGTATTTTAAGAATAATTATCTTTTCAGTGATGATTCTATGAAAATTATGATGCATTTACGATTGACAAAAAAATGTGTTTACAAATAGTTTCAATGAGTTGTCTTATAATGCCATTACAATTGCCATAATTTCTTGTTAACAACTAATTTTATCGTGTAATCAAGGTAAAGATAGTATTAGATATAATAATGTTTTAGGGAGCAATTTCTTTTGCATTTGCATAATAATAATGGATGTTTAGAATTTTTTATGTACTTATTTTTCTAAAATTATCTTTTAAAATAACATGCAATGATGGCATAAAAAATAGTTTAAAAATTTCACTTAATAAAATGAAAGTAAAGAAGTCAAAATACACAGACTACAACGTACTAATGCATTAAAGTTATAATTAAATGAAATGCGTATTAAAACTGGTAGATGGTTTTTGTTACTCTTACTTGTGATTAGGTTATTTTTTATATAATAGTTTCCTAGTGCAAAAAAAGAGAATATAAAACTCATTAATATAATAATTAGTTAGCTATCTACTAAATAAACTAATTTTTGAAGAAAAGGGACACCAATTTTGTTCCAAATGGAGAAAGAAAAGGAGAAAACCTAAAAAGAAGAAAAGAAGGCAAGAAATAATCTTAAATCAAGAGTAGGCCCCACATTTAACCTAAAGAAATGTTATTTGAGAGGATCATGGATAGTTTCGTCTCCAGCAAAATTGAAACAAAAAAAAAATCAAAAAAGGTAAGAAAATTATCTTAAATCAAGAGTGTGACCTATAAGGGATAATTTAGCCAATCCAATGTAATATGGGGGTAATATGGGGTATCAGGAGCCAATAAGGGGGTGAAAATAACGCGGGCCACTAAAATAAACAAAATAAAAAAATAAATTGAACACCGAATTCACGTGGTTTGGTCAAGGTGACTGCTCCATGGGAAGAGCAGATAGAATTCTACTATAGGTCAAGCGGTTTATTGAAGATTACTACTACATTCGAGTCTATAAAAATTTGAGTGTTTCTTAACCCCTAATTGCCCAATAACTCACATTGTGTTTAGCTCTCACAGTTTTTAGCAAAACAATTTCTCAAACTCAAGTCACAAAGTTTACCTTAAGATTTACTTGTTTGATTAGTGAAAGCTCTGCCTCTTCTTCATGAAAGGCATGGATGGGGTTTCCTTTACGAGCTCATATTTGAGACATATTCTCAACAATTTCCAACTTGGCTCAATGTTTGAGTCAAGTTACGACAGGAATTTGAACTTTGCTGCTACTCATCCCATAGCCTTAGATGGGCTCAACCACCTCAGAGATCTTCCAAGTCTAAGCTGCACTTAAACTTCGTCATTTACGTGTACCTCATCAAAACACCAACTCCACTTACACCTACAACCGCTCTAGAAGGATTCTTAGACAAAAGTACCTCTACCACAAATAAAGCAAAGCCATCATTGCATTCAAATTTGGTAGGAGATAGAATACACAACTTGTCACATTCAGTAGCTACATAAATAGTTGGCTTTATAGTTTCACCTCGTTACAAGCACCATATTTGTTGATTACCGCACTCATACTAGTTATCTCAGGAGCTTCTGGTTGCAACTTCACCTTAAGTTGAACACTGTCCAGATCCATGTAGATACTATCACAGTCACTCCTACCTAGAAGGATTAAGGACTCGTCAAATGTAACTTTTTTACTGACAACATGTAAATTTGATTTCAAACACCACAATCTAGTCCCATTCACCATGTCCATAGCCTAGAAATGAGCACTTTCTTGCCCTCCAATTAAACTTTTCATCACTCACTCAAACATAACACAAACTACAAAATATTCTAAGAACAAAATAATTAATAACGTTACCTGACCACACTTCTTTGGAAGTCTGACATCCAATTTTGGTCGATGGTGATCTAGTCATTAGGTAGCTCATTATACTAAGTACATCCGCTAGGAATTTCCTTGCCATACCAGCACTAAAGAACATATTATGATCCGTCTTTAGTAATATTTCGCTCATCAATTCTACAAACATGTTGTGGTTCACTAACACTAATGTGGTGTCTCACTATGCCTTCATCATGCAGAATTCGTTTAACAACAACTCTGATCAAAACTTAATGTCATTGTAAGGCCACATATGCTTGATCGTCATATTAGTCTCAATTTTGATCAAAGCTCTCAACTACCTGATTCTAATAATAGCATCAACTTGTGGCTCAACACAAACACCTAGGTCCTCCTCAAGTAATCACCATAAACATAAAACTCCTCCTCGAAGGAAATCATCACAGCTTGTGAACATCCAAGTGAATCAACTCTGCATTCTCCATGGCATCTCAGACAGATATACTTCTCTCAGAATCTTTAGGATTTTCTTGCTAAATGTGCCCCAAACTCATATGTTGCAATTTAGACTCTCAAGTAGATGCATCTAATATCTTCATGGCAAAATTCTTGACTATCTCACCTCAAACTTTATAGACCATCATGCTTGATTCCTCAAATTATTGCCATGGTACCTCAAATGACCTTCAAAACTCACGCTTTTGAAGTATACATATACCCGACTAAATCCAAGGCATTCAAGAAAATCAGGTTCTTTTGAACATGCCTCACTCCAGTTAGTGTCCTCACAATATTGTCATACATTCCGATTTTAACTTTGCCAACACTTACAACATCGCACTCAACATTGTCCACCAATGACACTTTAACACTATCCATACAATGATAAGTAGTATATTGGTTTCTTGTTTGGTGTAGCATAAAAGGAACAACTACAACCCATAATCCATCCTCCAAATGAGAATCCTTAGTGATAGACAAGTCATAATTATCAATATACGTGACATTATCAATTGTTGTATCATCATCAATAAACTCAACTCTAATTCCCTTACCATTCTCGTTCTTCAGCTTAAGACAATATCTTATAAGATGCACCCTCTTGCTACAATTCCAGTGGATAAGATGACCGATCCTAGACTAATTACGTCTATTTTAGTACACATTACTCATGATAACAAAGGTACTAGTTTTTTCTCTACCTTCACCTACTAAAGCAACAGGTTTAAGTCTACCAAATTCTCTCCCTTGGATGTCTTCACTAGGAATTAAATCGCAAACCTCATCAAGTATCAAGCTTTTTGAACTAGAGAAATTATTTAAAATGGTAATAGTATTATTCAGACTATTAGGCAATGAAAATAATAGAATCAAAGCAGGAACCATATTATCAATTCAAACCAAACTCAATTAACTAATGACCACATTAAATTCAATGATTTACTTAGTAATCAACGCACCTTCGTCCATCCTTAAGTGAAACAAAAGTCACATCAAGTAGACCTTGTTGATTGTAGAAGGCTTTTTGTAAATGGTTGACGGGGCCTTCATCATTAGTGAAGTGGTTTTCTCCTCCACAATGTTAAACACGACGTTACGAGCTAACGTCAGCCAAATAATATTTAACGCCTATATATTAAGCAAATCCCAATAACCTTGCTTCATTGAATCTGGCTTTTCCTTAGATATGCGTATGTGCAGATTCTCTAGTACAAACAATCCTCAATCTGTATCTTTCAAGAATCAAAATCCTTTTCATCAAATGTCAATTTTCACTTGTCCTTCTTCGATTGCCGTCGGTTGGCTTCAATTCAGCTAAGTGCAACTCAAATGCCAATTGTGGCAACCAAAAAAAAAAAAAAAGCAATCAAACTATATAATAAACAAAACAAAGAAATGAATTGGACATCGAATTTACATAATTTGATCAATGTGACCTACTTCCCAAGGAGAGTAGACATAATGCCACTATCGATCAAACAATACAACAAAATTATACTTGAGTCACTCAAACACTCATAGTGTTTCTAAGCACTCAATTACATCCTATAACTCACAAGTTTGTAGCTCTCATAATTTCTCACAAAACAATCTCACAATCATACAAAGGAAATCACAAATCTTACCACAAGACTTATTGGCTTGAACACCAAAACCTCCTCTTGGATTGCTTTTAGTTTGTAATTCACAAAAAAAAAAGTCTTACTTCTTCAAATAAGGCACAAAGACCCACTCTTGTATACATAATATTTGGATCTGAAATAAGAAACCAACTTAAATTAGGAAACCTACTTAGATCAGGTTTCTTTTACGGGCTCAAAGTCAAGAAATGTTCACAACAATCTCTACCTTGACTTGATGTTGGAGTTAAGTTACAATCGCTTTGCTGGAATCTGAACCTCATTGTTACTCTTCCCACAGCCCCCAATGGTCTCAATCGCCACAAAGGAGGACACTTGGAGTGCCAAAAATTGTGTACGACACTCACTTTAATGCAAAAAGTTTCAAAACGATCACTTTTTTACCATCAAAACGATCACTTAAGTGTCAATTTTTTTGAAAAACAATCACTTAAGTGCCAACTCCGATCTGAAGCCGACGTGGCTCGCCAGAAATCAGACATGCCCTTTTTTTTATTAATATCTTAAGCCGACGTGGTTCCCCGGCGCTGACGTGACAATTTATAGTATTTTAATATTTTCAAATAATACTTTAATTTTCTTAATTTTTTTTTCATTTTCACTTTTTTGTTGTTGTTCTTCTTTCTCCCTCTGGCCACCAACTAGCCAGAGGGAGGGCCAGCGAGGCTCGACCTCACCCTCGTTGGCAAGGTCAAGCCTCGCCATGGCTAGGCAAGGCTGACCTCGCCCAACGACGGTAGTAAGGCTTCTTGGCCACTTGGCTAACGTGAGTGGAGCGGAATATCCAACATTGATTTCTACCTCTAAATAGCCAACTCTTATAGAGTATGAGTCCCAGGGCAAATGCATTTTTTATTAGACCATCTTTACATCGATGATTGTCTGTGAAAGAACTTTCAACTATTTCGCAAGTGCGATTTTTGCGATTTCGCCTTTCTAGAAAAGAAAGAGAAGCATAGAAATATATGAACAAAAAAAATCACTTAAAAAATAATAAAAAAGAAAACTTAAAATGATCGCATCTAGGTAATTGAATCTAGGTTGTGTGTTTGCACCTCAATCGGCTCTGTTCTTCTCTCCCAAGCGGCACCTGCCAGGTGTTCGACAAAATGTTGAGTTAGTTCTTGCTTGTGCTGTGTCATCTTTGTGGAGGGGCCATGGTCGTGGTGGCCAATCTGTGAGCTAAGCCTTCTTCTCAACCAAGTGTGGCTGAGTTGAGCCTTGGTCGAGTGTAGGTCAAGCCATAGCAGGGAGTCGGGTTAATCGCCTGGCCATGGCTGACCTCGCCCATGGCTGGTTAGGTCAAGCCTTGGTGGCCCTCTCTCTAGCTGGTTGGTGGCTAGAGGGAGGAAGAAGAAGAAGAAAAAAGTGATGAGGAATTCATTTTTTAATTATAAATGCCATGTATTTTTTTGGCCAGAATTTCTCCGATTTGGCACTTAAGTGCTCGTTTTGAAACTTTGGCACTAAATGAGCGCTGTACATAATTTTTGGTACTCCAAATGTTCTTGTCCCGCCAAAAAGATCTTCCAAGTCTAAGCTATGCTGCAACTTCGCTATAAAAGTAGACCTCATCAATACCCTAACTCTACTTACTCCTTTAACTGCTCCAAAAAGTGTCCCAGACAAAACCTCCTTTGTCACAGATAAAGCAAAATGATAGTTGCATCCATATATGTCAAGAGATTGAACATGCACCTTATCAAACTTAGTAGTTATAGAAACCGTTGGCACTACAAGCTCCATATCGCTACAAGCACCATATGTGTCGATTACTGTACTAGTATCCGCTACCTTGGAAGTTTATCATTGCAACTTACTTTGAGGTGCATACCGTTAAAATTTATATAAACATTATCTCAATCACTTTTACCTAGAAGTATTGGAGACTCATTAAATGTAACTTCTTTACTGATAATATGTGAATTTAATTCCAAGCACCACAATCAATATCCCCATTCACCTTATGTATAGCGTAGGAATATGCACTTTATTGCCCTACCATGAAACTTATCATTACTCTCTAAAAAATAACATGGGTAACCAAATCTTCTAAGAATAGAATAATCAGCAATGTTATTTGAAAACAGTTCTTCAAAAGTCCGATATCCAATCACAGTTTATAAGGGTCTATATTAAGGTAGTTTGCCGTATTAAGTGCATCCAGTTTCTAGTGATACTTACATTAGAGAGCATTTTATGGGCCATTTCTAGTAATATTCACTCATCAATTTTGCAACCTGTTGTGGTCCACTGCCACTAGTGCAATGTCTCACTATGGCTTCATGTATAATTCATTTAACGGTTTTGAGCAGAATTCCATGCAATTGTTAGTTTACATATGCTACATTTTCTTACTAGTCTCTATTTTTATCAAAGCTCTCAACTGCTTGATGCTTAAAACAGTATCAAACTTGTGCTTCAGCACAAACGCCCACATCTTCCTCGAGTAGTCATCTACCACTATTGACATAATTCCAGCACTCTTCCTTAAAGGAAATCGCGATAGCCTACAAACATCCAAGTGAATCAACTATGCAATTTCCATGGTTTCTCATACATTTGTACTGAGTTGCACTTTTTGCTGTTTACCTAGGTCACTACGCTTGCATTTGTTCATTTTCTCAGCTATATAACCACACATCAGATTCCTTTCACTCAAAATCTTCTCGTTTTTCTCGTCAATCAGTGTCCTAGAGCATGCCTCACTACAGTCAGTGTCCTCACATTACGCCTTACATTATGATTCTAGCATCACAAACACCTACAGCATTGTACTCAGTGTTGTTCTGTGACTACACTTTACCACTATCATTGCAATGATAAGTAGTAAAAAATTCCTATATGGCGTAGTGTGAAATGAATAACTAGAATCCATAACCCATCCATCAAACAACAAATCCTTAGTGATAAACAAGACATAATCAACACTATCCGAGATATTATCAACTCTTTCATCATTATTATCGATAGTCTCAAATCTACTTCCCTTACCCTTTTTGTTCTTTAGTATAAGGCAACCCCTTCTAAGATTCCCCATGTTGCCACAATTCCTATAGATAACACCACTAGTCCTAGGCTAATTATGTCTATTTCAGTTCACACTAATCTTGCTAACATGGGTACTAGCTTTTCCTATACCTTCAACTACTAAAGTAGTAGGCACATGTTCACCAGATTCTCTCCTACGAATGTTCACACTCAGAATCAAATTGCAAAACCCATCAACTGGCAAGCTCTTCACCTAGAGGAATTACTAATAGTAGTAACTTCCTACTATTAGGCAATGAGGATAATAGAATTAAAACATGTACCTTATCATTAATGTCAATCTCAACCGAACTCAATTGACTAACAATCACATCAAATACATTACGACTGACGCACCTTCATCCATCTTTAAGTGAAACATTGCATCATGTAGACCTTGTTGATGGCAAAAGGTTTCTTGTACCCGTTTGACAGGGCATTCATCAATCCCACAATGGTCTTCTCTTTTGCAATGTTAAACGCAGCATTGCCAGCCAACAGCAGCTGAATAACTCCCAACTCATGTTTATCTAGTAAATCACAATCAGCTTGCTTCATCGAATCTGGCTTCTCCCTAGATAGGAGTATGTATAGATTTCTCTGGAACAAATAATCGTCAATCTGCATCTTCTAGAAACCAAAATATTTCCATCCAATATGCTGATTTTTTTCCTAGCATAGCTCTAATACCTATTGTTGCAAAAAAACAAGCAATCAAACAATATAATATTCAAAATAAGGAAGTAAATCGAATACCAAATTCACGTGGTTTAATAATGGTGACCTACTCCAAGGGGAGAGCAAATATGATTCCACTATAAATCAAGCAACACATGAAAATTACAACTACACTCGAACACTCTCGGTGTTTCTTAAATCCCAATTACACCAAAAAAACTCACACAGTGGGTAGCCCTCATAATTTCTCGTGAAACAATTTCTCAATCTCATAAAAAAAGTCACAAATCTTATCCACACGATTTATTGGCTTAAACACCAAAAGCTCTTCTAGAATTTAGAAGAAGTTGCATCTTACTTCTTCACATAAGGTACAAAGACCCACTATTTATATTATTTGGATCTCAAATAAGAAATTTATTCAAACTAGAAAACTACTCGAATAGGGTTTTCTTTACGGGTCTAAACGCAAGACATATTCTCAAACAACTCTACCATTATAATTCACTTGTCTTTTCTTCTTTAAATCCACAGGGAACGAGAAGGGTTCAAGCCCTCTGTCTCAAGTTCGACAATGGCTTACCATATTGTTTCACATGTGAAGAATTTCGAAGCCTGTCCAAGCTGAGGTTCCTCAAATTGGACAATGCAAATATTGGGGGAGATTTCACGAATCTACTTTCCAATTTAAGGTGGCTCGACTGGCGAGGGTGCCCCGTGACCTATGAGGCCGTGAACTTGCATCTGAAGAAATTGGTGATTCTTGATTTATCGTGGAGCAAGGTCACTCAAAACTGGGAGGGTTGGAATCAAATCAAGGTGACATGAAACAAATTTCATTTCGTTTGACTCATCACCGGGAATTAACTGTCTGAAATACAAATTCTATTTTGGATTGCAGATGCCACGATTAAAAGTTTTGAACCTCACAGGGTGCAATGAAATGCTGGTAACTCCCAACTTCTCCGGTTACCCGCTGTTGGAGATGTTAATCCTAGAACGCTGTTTTCAATTGGTCAAGATAGACCCTTCAATTTGTCGTCTAAGATTGTTGGTTTCCTTGAATTTGAAATCCTGCAGCAATCTTTGTGAGTTGCCGCAGGAAATGGGTTACATGGAAGCGCTGCAAGAGCTTCTCATAGATGGCACTTCTATACAAGAAATCCCGGAATCGGTAGCTCATATGGAGAAACTCGAAATTCTTAGTGCCTCCAATTGCTATTCACTAACTTCCCTGCCGAATTCCATTTGCTATATAGAAGCTCTTTCACTGCTCTTGCTGGACAATGTGAAGAACCTCGAACTCCCCGATTCAATTGGAAGTTTGGTGAAACTCAAACGGTTGTCATTGAGGGGCTGCCAGAGGATACAGAAACTTCCAGAATCTATCGGCAAATTAGGATCTTCATTGGTGGAGTTGGACGTATCTGGGACGCTTATTTCAGAACTTCCCGACTCCATGGGAAACCTGCAGCTACTGAGAGTTCTTAAGATGGAGCGTTGTCATGTGAGAAAGTTTCCCAGTGCTATTGGCAGGCTAAGGAAGCTTGAAGAGATTCATGCCTCCCACTGTAAGAGTTTGGAGGGAAGCATTCCTAGTAACATTCAGAATCTACAATGCCTGAAAATATTGATCCTAGGATATAGTTGTGTTTCTAGCCTACCCCCATCAATCCAGTCGCTAAGCCGTCTCCAGACCCTTGATTTACTTCCTTGCGACAACCTTGAAAAGTTGCCAGTGCTCCCCTCAAGTTTGACTTGTCTGCGCATATGTTCAAAGAAGATGAGCATAATCCCAGATATTCAGAACTTAGTTCAATTGGAAGACTTGAGCTTCGGCAATGAGAATCCTAAGGAGCTAATAATTCCTGCTTCAGCATTTGACCCGGTATCCACCTTGACCAACCCGGGGACTCTTTGGCATGTAAGGTTTCCGAAGCTCAAGAGCTTAGAGTTGTCTCATTCCCAAATCCTCAATTTGAAATTTGAGTACAGCTCTGCATGCGTTTCTCAGCTCCGGAAAGTTGCCCTGACGGGCGCGAATCTTCAAGGAGTATCAGGGCTTCCCTCATCTTTGTCTGTTTTGTCGATCCAAGCTTGTTTGTCGCTGAAGAGATTGCCGACAGTTCAGAATTTGATTAACTTGTCGGAGCTAGAATTTTTTAACTCGGCTGTCAAAGAGATTAAAGGGCTCGGAGAGCTAAAACGCCTAGAGATCCTGGTCGTGTCGTATTGCCAGATAGAACGGCTCGATGGCCTCTCCAAATTGAGGTCATTGAAGAGACTGTCTCTCAAGAACTGCAATTCGCTTGACAAGTTGCCCAACGTATCCGACCTCACCATGTTGAAAGTCCTGGAAATCCATCAGTGCCCCAGGATCCGCGAAGTAGAAGGCCTCGAGAAATTGACAACCTTGGAGGAGCTGCGCGTGAGTGAATGTAAAGCTGAATGGTCATCAAGAATAAGACATGCCCAGGAGAGTATCAGAAAACGTTTGAGGACATCCCCATGAGTGTGATCATCATTTCATTTAGGCTCCCACATTTTTGGAAAATATTTTCCGGTGTTTAGCTAAGACCTGAAAATAAACTGGAAAATATTTTCCGTTGTTTAGTAAGGAAAACCTCATTTGATTTTATGTGTTGTCGTTTGGTCGGAAATTGTTGACGTGAACCCGGCCATCCTACGAGGCATAGCCAATGCTAACATGAACAGTTTTTGTAATTTAAAAATATAAATTTTATTAATAAT
>BCNH02000005.1:17303233-17325098 GCA_001662345.2 Metrosideros polymorpha var. glaberrima
GTGGTACAGCCAATGCTAACATGAACAGTTTTTGTAATTTAAAAATATAAATTTTATTAATAATTTTTTTGAATTTTTTGAATTTTCTTTTCTTTTCTTTATCTTTTCTTTCATCCTCTACCATTTGCCGGCCACAAGCGAGGGTCGAGCTTGCTGGTTGCCAGCCGGCGGCCGTCGCCATGGTCGGTGATTGGCATAGGAAAAAAGATAAAAAAGATAAAAAAAAAGAAAAAGGAAAAGAGAAATAAAAAAAATAAAATGAAAAGGAATGTGAAGAGTGTAGAGAGGAAAGAGAAGGGCAAATGATTTTCTCTCTTCGAAATTGTTTTTTCCATTGAGGGAAAATGTTTTCCTTGACTAGTCTATTTTCCAAACAACATTTTTCGAAACAAACGGAGTGTGTTTAGTTTTTGCCTTCACTGTGTCCACAAATTTTTGCTTTTTTTAAATTTCTCACCATGGACCTGCTGCAACAGAGGGAAAAACTGCAGGGGAAAACCTGCCGCAACCGAGAAAATAAAGGGGGAAAGGTGAGAGTTTTTGGGGACCTCTTCATCACTTCTTCCTCTCCAAAAAGCCGTGAGTCTCAGTCGAAGATAGAGAGCAAAAACGTGAGCGTTGGGTGAGAAAGTGAGGCGCGACCGAGAGAGAAAAAAAGCTGGAACCGCGAGCACCTAAGGGAACCGAGAGGAGGAGAGGTGAGGCCGTGAATGAGTGTTGGCTCATCTAACTTCCTTCATCATTCAAGGTAGGGATCTTGTCATTTCTATGGCTAGCAGGGTCTCCTTGAAGTTCTCCAACGATTGGATTGAAGACTTCTATAATAAGCAAAGCATGAAAGAGGTTGGACACGATACATACTACAGTTGTCCTTTGAGATAGAAATCCTCTATATTCTTCATTTAATTTTCTCTATAAAGGTTTAGCATTGTAATAGCAGATAGTCAAGTTACAAATGTAAGTATAGTCGTCGTGTCTTGATAGTGTTATCTACCATGTGAAAGGCACTACACTTGCCAGTTGTAACTTGCAATGTTAATTATTAGTGGAATCCAGCCGTTGTTAAGGCTATTAGCTGGAGAGTGGACGTAGGCTTGGGTATAAAGTGGAACCACTATAAATCGTTGCATGATCTATCTGTACAGCTCATTATTTGCTCTGTCTGATCACTATCATCACACACGTTGATTGTCCTCTCACGTTATCTCGAATGCTGATTGTTGTGTTACATTTCGCAAAAGTCTTATAGTTCTTATTAAACCTATTCAACCCCTTTTTAGGTTGTATTGTTAGCCATAACAGCTCTATCCTAGGTTTTCTCTCACTTTTAAGATTCACTTCCCTCAAGCCCTCGAACCTACAAAACCGTGAGCTCCTCCCCTTGGCTGAGTGTGTGTGTGTAATTTAGTGGAATCGTAACTAGAACCCGCCTTGCCTCATTTGTTCAAGGTAAACTTCGCTTACCTATTCCTTTACCTTGTTTATGTCTATTCCACTGAGAAATCTGAGTCCAAATCCATGGTTGAAAGCCGAGGTAAGGTAGCTTGCCTCACCCTCGTAGGCGTCGCAAGCTCATTACCTCGGTCTATGGTCCACTAACTCGGATCCTTTTACTTTGATTAATCCGAACTTTAATGTCATTCGTGATCTTACTATTATTTGTCTTGTCATTTACGTTATCTAACCTCATGTTAGGGTATAGTTGCATGTTACAATTATCTAACATCAAGATCGCATCGAGTGAGCATGGTTAGTCTTTTTGTTGACTCGGTTGCCCTCGAAAGTCTCTTGATTTGGTCCTATCCATATTGACCCGGGGTCGCGTCGCTGCGTTTTAAGGTTCGTTTGGAATTGTTTAAAGGACAAATGAGCGCTCGTAGCTCCATGTCCGGCGAGCCTAAAGGACAGAGGCCTTGAAGCCTTTATTTGATTCTTTTAAGTGTCCTTAATTGACCCCGGGTGTTGACATGCGAGTTTTGCCTGCGGATCCATCATGCATTTTTTTAGACGAAAATTATCTCAAGGATCGAATTTGCCAATTATGGAGAAATTCGACCCCCAATCAAAACAGTTAACTTGTGCAACCTCACATCCATTTTTCCCTCTACATTCTTTATGTAAGTAAAACATAGAGGCATAATGATAGTGGCTTGATTATTAAATTTCAAAATGTTCAAACCATGTAAAATTTGTTTATAGAGGCAGAAAAGGAGTTTCCTAAAACTCCTCTTATAAAAAAGACACCACTCTTCTTCCATTAGGCAACCCGGCTAAGCACGATCTAATTTACAATACCATCTGATAAAATATGATAAAGTGCATAGAACATTCAAAATACGTAAAAAGATGATAAGTATTGTGGTCAGAATAAATTACAGGAAAATAATTTTGTCACGCCTTGATACCTCGGGCACACGACCATACGGATACACTTATCCTTTGGGTCAATAAATGCAACGTCCCAGGACGTATTGGCGACCCATTCATTTTATCTTTTGAAATGCGCATGCGGAAACGAGAAACAAACGGCCGACAAACATAGCAGGGATAGAAGGAAAAATAGCATAGCAAACATCGAAACCAAAACACTCTTTCTTTGTATTTATAAACATGTTAACCCTAGGACGTATATGTTACAAGCCCTCGCTTACGAGCCACTTCCTACACGACCAATAAAAAGAGACCGAGGGTTGGGTTAACCTATCTTCACTACACTACAGGGTTACAAAAAGAGGTCGACTTTCTCAAGCCCGACCTAAAAGTGGTGGTATCTAGGTGGGGTCTCGAGATCGCTCTCGGCGTCAGGGTCGGTCTCTGGATCCTTCACGGCGCCGTCTGGAATGGCCACGTCCATGGGATCCCATGCTGCTCCCCCAGGTCCTCCTCCATCAGGTCTGTCAAAGCCCCTTAGTGGGCCAAAAAGAACATCACCATGGTGCATAAACCATGCCTCAAAACGGTGGGGGATTAGATGCATTAGTCCCTCGTCGACCTAGACGGTCGTGATATGCAGCTCGAAGTACTCCTTATCAGGGATCCTGTACAACTTAATCTCGAGGCTTTCATCCGTGGGAACCCCGAACTGTACTATCCTTGTATTCATACTTACAGGTCTGAAAAGCGGTTAACAACAACTAGTGAGATAAGAATCTCAGCAAGTTAACAACCTAAGCCTCGCACAAGGTGCTAATCACCTAGAATATACCCTAAGCATGCAACCTAACGGCGATGGCAGATCAATAGCGAGCAACTCTCGCTCTATATAACCTATAACAGGTTCGGATGACTCTTAACCAACAATAGGCAAATCACAGGCATTCTTACCTTGCCTTGGCACATGCACACGCCCTGCATGTTATTAGATATAACAATCTATAGACCACACAATCACTCAAAGCACGTAATCAGCACATATACCACCGATACTCATGCACGATGCATCAAATTTTATGCCAAGACCTCACAGATTATCGTCCGCGCAAGGCATTTATATACCAAGACCCATGGACCGACCGTAGTCCAAGCAAGGCACTTCTGGCATGACTGGGCATCGCCCCAAAACCATCAGGAGCGGCAACGTCCCATCCTCCCCCTCCCGGAGATGGACGGCATTTCACAAAGGAGAATTGGTCTAGCCTCTACCGCAATCCGTCATCCGGCCCCCGCTAGGCATCCGATAAATCATCATCATCCCAACCCGATCCGAGACTCGATAAATCAGGCATCATCTCCAATCACCATTGAGGGTCCGTATACTTTGTGATCACACGAGCACACAGGCATACAAATCTCATTTCTTCTTTCTTTTGTACAATGCACTAATAACTCGTACTCATGCCATATGTGGTGCTCTTATATCAAACAAATTCCAATATAATAAACTCAGCATTTAGGCACGAAACCACACCAATCAACATTTAACGATCAAAATATCATATTTAACTAACCCAACCATGATTAACTAACCAAACCATGGTTAACTAACCTAATCATGATTAACTAACCAAACCATGGTTAATTAGCCTAACCAGGGTTAACTAACCAACCCTAGTTAATCCAACTACCCATAGTTTATCCAAATCAACCATAGATAACTCTATCTTGCATATAAGGTACACCCTAAGTGAAATTAACAACCTAATCAAGAATTAGGGAGTTAACTCACTTGATTTGTGATGGCGGCAACTACGGCGGCAACTGGCGGCGATGGCGTGAAGGTGGCGGTGGTGATGGCTCAGCTCGGTGGGGGACGGCGAAGCTTGACTTGGTGCGACGGCGAAGGCGTGGCTCACGGTGATGGACGGCGTGGCACAGTGCGGCTCGGCGGTGGATGGCGATGGTGCGGTGGTGGTTCGGTGGTGGTGGTGATGAGAAGTGGTGGCCGAATTTCAAGAGAAAAAGAAAGAGAGAAAAGATTGCAAGAAGGAAATGGATGAGTAAAGAGTGAAAGAGAGAGAGTGAGTGGGTTCTTGCTATTTCTGTCCAAGAGTGCATTATTGCTTTCTCAATAATGCAACTCTCTAAAATATCTTCTTTGGCTTCTTGCATTCAAGATATCTTCTTTGGCTTCTTGCATTAATGACTTGCTGCATTCAAGACCACTTTCAAGTCTTTAATGCTCTTGTCTCAAGTCCATAAAAAACTTCAAAATATCTAGCTTTGTCCTCTTGAATTCAAGACAACCTTAGCCATCAATTGTGATAAGGAAAGAAAGCAAGAGAGAGAGAGAGAGGGGGAGGGGGGTATCGGTCAAAAGAAGAAAGAAGAAAGAGAAGAAGCCGCTTATAATCCTTTAATGATCTTGTCTTAAGATCATAAATGCACCTTCAAAATATCTAATTTTCTAGAAGGGGCAAAATGGTCTTTTCCCAATTTGGCACTATTCATTCGACACTATTCACATGGGCTGCACTATTCACGTGGGCTTGGCTTGAATTTTAGTAGGCTCAATGGGCTTGAAATCCAAAGGCTCTTTGTTTGGGCCTAAAATGGGCCTTCTGGGGCAAAATGGTCATTTCTCATTATAGGCATTCTTGAAATTCGAAAATAATAGAAAATAGGCCCGTTAGTTCGTGCCATGTCCGAAACGTCTCTTCGATCCTTAATTTTCGGCTTACCGTCTCTTTTCCGACAATGTAATGTTTATCGATAAACTTTGAAATATTGATAACGGACTTCAAATACTTCTTATCAGATTCAAAATTGTGTTTACAATCTATCGAAATCCAATTTAGTATATTGGTCAAAATTTGAGATGTCACAAATTTGTTATGTATGAATTAAAGATTCTATTGACTTAAGAGTAGATTAAACAAACAATACCAAATTGCTATTTGTCGAAAGGATTGTACACATCTAAATTCATAAAGGTTTTTGAAATGCCTATTGGATTAATTAAATTTCGATATATTACATGTCAAGCTGGTCAAAACAAGAGAATTGGAGAAAAGGTCAATATCACATATACACATAAATAAGGTTATAAGTAATTAATATTTCGAATTTTAAAATTGTCTCTATCTCGGATGTGTTACCAATGATATTGTTATGTTTAAATATTTAACGTGAAGACTAATTTATTTGATAGTCCTCCAATTTGGCGACAAAGAACCCCCAAGATCCTTCCACTTACATCATTTAGAAAATGAGAGTAAGTGTGACATGCTGTTAACTTACAACAGGCCCTCCACAAGATCCAGAAAAAACAGTGAGACTAAGTGCGATGCAACTCGTCGCACTGGCAACGGTTAGGCTATTGAGAAAAAGAATCAATGGGATTCAACAAGCTCCCACGATTAAAGTTTGGTTGAAGGGGATTTGACTTTTAGTTATATTTAATATTCCAATAGCTGCAACATGTTAATTAAAAATGCATATATAGCCTAAGCATTATTTCTAAATGCAATGATATTTAAATCTTTCCCGGTTTTTCTTCGTACGGATGCAACTTTAATCTATTTTATGTCTATGTGAATTCTAACTTGAATTAATGACATAACTATCAAGATGCTACCTATATGCAAATTTATTCTAATGACAAGTAAAAAAAATTATAAATTAATCTACACGAAAATTATGACATGGATATTAAAATGACATGGCAACGATGATGATGTGGCGACGATGACTGGGAATGATGACTAGTCAATGATGCAACTAATGATATATGCATGTTATTTTTTTTTATGATTTTTATTTTAAAATATAGTAGGAAATTGCCTAAAATATGCGATTACCTAGGTTAAACTAGGAAATAATTTGAATTAAATTTAATATTAAATTAGGTCATTTCCTAATTACTACATGGTTCCTAAATAAGCAATTATAAATCAGGAAACCAACATGAATGCAACAATCTTTTCGTATTTTTGAAAATTTACTAAATTAATGACATGCAATATAAAAGCATATAATTAAGTATTCACCTCACTTAAAATAGGAAATAAAGATAATTGGGGATCTGATCTTAAGTCCTAAAGATCGAAACGTCGATTATTAAGCACATAGTGCAATATATCAAACTAGGAAATTGCCTATTTGAGAAACGCCTAAAGTTCTACACAAATGACGTGAGAATCGTAATAATTCCAATTAGGCCAATCGATATTCATATTGAGAGAGAACCGTTTTCTCTAAATCGTTTATTGACTTGAGCAAGACCGGTAGTGGGGGAATTTATGGCGACTGACGAGGCGGCTTGCTATGGCAATGAAGACCACGGTGAGTGAACCCGGTGGTGCGAATTCTGGATGCGGCCTGAACTTGGGTCACGCACGACAAAGGTTGGTGCTCGGCGGGATTTGAGAGACAGCAACTTGCCGGGAACCTGCAAAAACATCAACGAAGCACGAGGGGGATTGGTAGCAACAACTCGTCGGGAACCTACAAGACGTCGAGTCGCAATGGGGCTTTGAAGGAAGGTTGGGCACGCCAGAATCAGTGCACTGAGAGTTGGCTGGCCGCAAGCAAGGGCGTGTTGGTTGCAGTGTTGTCAAGGAGGCTACCAGGATCTTCACTGGTGCAGGTCAGCGTCGGGGCGAGGGGGAGCATCAGCGTGGTATCTGATGCACATGTATCTTGTACTGTGTTGGGAGGTCACTTTCTAATAATATTGTGAAACGTTCCTTCTTTGTGGAAATGACAAAGAAGAAAGCAAGCTAGGGTCACCCATGCATCCGCAGTGACATTCCCTAATGTCAGCATGTGTGCGAGATTTGTCCATTAAGGTATTTTTCTTGTAACTTGCTCTTTGGATAGCTAATATACTTCTTACCTTACTAAAAGAAAAAAAAAAAAAGCAAGCCGGGGTCCCTCCCTGTGATATCCACGATCTCTCTTTTATTGAGACGATCTGTGCCCGTCCCCGTAATGTGATGGTGGATTATGCGCTGGAAGATATTGAAGAGACGTTGATGGGTATGAAGAACATTTCCTCACCCTCTTCCGTAAAGTGAATCCGTGGGGTCCCTCCTTCTGTGGGTGACCAAATATACTATGCCTTTTGTTTCCAACCTTCCTTCATATTTATATTTTTACTTTTGATTTAATCATGTGCCCATTATCCTTTCCTTGCCAATATTTATTTCTTATTTTGAATCAAAGGATATATGCAATATTTCAAAAATTAAGAAACCTTTCGGTGTTTGGAATGACATAATTTTTTAATCAAAGGATATATTCTTTCCCTTATTTAGTTCTCCAAGGCTGCGTTTGATAGGTCAAATAAAACTCCAAATTTTATCCTATTCGGTGTATGGAATGACACAAAATCCGGATATGACGGAATAGCCTAGATATAGTCAGGATAAAAAAATCCCACCTAGGGGCTCGCTGATTGCTCTTCCTCTCGTTTGCCCAGCGCCACCATCATATCTCTCTCGTTCCGATTTCTCTGACTAAAATGGCCACCACGGAATTAGATACCAAGAGAAGCCTTCACCAATGTTCTCACAAGGTGGGACCTACACCGCAACGGCCTGAGCAGACTCCAATGGCCACTGCTCCTCCCACCGGCGACTACCTGCTTCCCGCCTTCGGCCGCTGGGCCAGAGCTCACAGGCTCTGTTTCGTTCATAAGCGGCATAACCAGAGTGTGTGGAATTTTCCTTGATGAGTTTTTTTACCTCGGCCGGTGATCAGATCAGGGACAAAGTGCCTGGAGACGTCTGAGTCGTTGATCGCCACCAGCCAATGGGGAACGACCAAGGTTGGTGCACTTTCGACCATCCTGACCAGAAAACAGAGCAGAACGAGAGGAGGCCTCGCTGCAGCGAAACCGGCAATTGCGGAGCGGCTATGGTGGCAGCTAACAGTGTCTGGAGAACGATGGAGAAGGAGAAGCGATGAGGAAGCCTCTAGAATGCCTATATGTGATGTGTACAGAGATGAAACTGATTCTGTTTAAAATGAGAGAGAAGACCCACCAAGAGAGAGAGGATTCAGTTGATGATATCTTGAGATGAGTTCCTCGTGAGGCTCGATTCCCTTCGCCCTCCACGAGCGAATTCAGAAAAGTGAAAGAGAGAGAGAGAGAGTGAACAAAGGGATGTCGCAGAAGGAGAGGGCGTCCTTGAAGTCACGGAGAAGTGGGTTGTCCGACATGGATGGGGAGCATAAAAGGATGAATAGTTTTTATGACTTCCATGGTTTTTTTCTTTTTAATTTTAATCCTGCAAATCAAAAACTCATTTGGATCATATTTATTTGAATCCATGCTATATCGAGACATCAACAAATATTGGATGGGATATTCGAACCTTCTTTTTTCTTTTTAACAATTGTGGAAGCCGGTGTTGCTGGTTCAAAAGGACCCCACTTCTCCAATGTGGAAAGGGATGCTGCTTTGATGGATTTCGCAGCTTGCCTTAATTAGATGCAATTGCATCCTCAAGACTTCCCTTATACATCTTCACCTCTATATTAACTATATCTTTCCTTAACCATTTTTCGTGTTTTCTTATGATCAACGATATGTGGTCCTTCATGTTTGTGTGGCCAAATTAAGGTCGTTTCTTGATGAGAAATTTCAATTATATCGTTTAGAGTAAACGTTGTTGACTAGTCGCTACTAAATGAAAACAGACCGGCAAATGTATAAACTTCAAGTCCATAGGGAAATGCGATAGATTGCGAGAAAGTACAAATCAACGACTTTAGTTAGTTATGTTCCCACAGGTTCTAGTTATTTTATGTCGAAAAGGAAAGAATTAGATAAATAAATTCATTTATAAAAAAAAGATCTCATAAGTGACATCGTATTGGATAAATTGACATCTTAGTTTGCGTTATCCATAATGGATTATTATTGTAAAAAAAGCCAAGAGAAGTAGTACACAAAAATTTCAATAGCCTCCTAATGAAACTTAATTCTCTCTCTCTCTCTCTCTCTCTGAACAAAATAAAATAAAAGAAAAGGAATAATTTGAATCATGTCCTTTTTTATGTGAGTATTTTCATATTAAAGCTTCTACCTCACTTCTCCAACACTAATAATGTGACATCATCAATCCGACCCAGCCTGAGATGTGAAAAATGGTTTAAACATTTTTGGACCGTTAATTTTTGGACGAGTGGACGTGGGCCAAGCTCGGAAGTCCATTGCACCTCACACCACAATAGGCACCCAAGTAGGCCCATTTTCATAATCAAGCCCAAGCTCGAGCCCATATGAATAGTATCAAGGGTGAAATTACCAAATTGTCCCTTTTAGAAACCCTATTTTAAGAGAGATAATTGTGAGGAAGAAGATAAAATAGGATTAGAGATTTTTGTTGCTATTTTTCTTAGTAGTCATGCAAGCTTATAATGAGACTCACTTAAGAAGTTTGCAAGAAGTTTTCTTGGCATTAAATTTTGCTTGGATGGTAGTTAATTAAAAAGGCCTAAGCTAGGCTACTAAAGTGAGACTTGCTTAAGAAGTTAGCAAGCAAGTCTCTTGGCATTAAATTTTGCTTGGATTGGAGTTAATTAAGATGGCCTAAGCTGAATAGATTGTAGGTTTTAATTGCAAGATTGCATTATTGGCCCTCTTCAAGAGATTATAAATAGTTTATCCCTTAGTTTATTTCTTTCTCTCTCTTTATTTCTCTCTATTTTCTCTCTCTCAATTCACCCCCCTCTTCACCACCATTCAGCCACCACCACCATCGAGCCACCATTGCCAAATCGCCATCGCATTGCCGCACCGCCGTGATGCCACCTTCAACCGCTCCTTTTTGCTGTTGCTGTTTGTTGTCATCGTCGCCTTAAGTTCGTCTGATGTAGTAAGTAGTTCTTATAAACCTTGGATAGGGCGTTACTCTGCGCAAATTGGACCTAGGTTGAATGTTATATGAGTTGTTTAGTAAATAATTCTTCTAAGTCTTGAATATGGCGTTACTCTTCTAAGCCTTGGATAGGGCGTTACTCTACGCAAATCGGACCTAAGTTGAATGTTATATGAGCAATTTAGTAAGTAGTGTTACGACTAGAGTTTTAGTCGTCAAGTAGTTCTTCTAAATCTTGGATAGAGCGTTACTCTGCGCAAATTGGGTTTAGGATGAGTGTTATATAAGCTTGATTTACATATTAATGCTTGTTTTGCTTGTTCTAAGAAGAGAAAGCTCATGTGTGCATTTTGTATGATTTGCTCATGTAGATGGTCATACTATTATTGTTAATCTATGATCATGTAATGATAAGTGCTCTTGAAGCATATGTAGACTTTGAGGATAAAAATGAAGGGTATGTGCTCGTATAACGGTTTATTGCAAAAAATGGCTATTATTGCTCTATGATTATTGATTTTTTAGAAAACAACGTTATAAGTCATTTTTCTTGTGTGCGTCTTGATAAAAAAGGGTTGTAAGTGAAGTATGTGAATTTTCGCAAGTTAGAGAATTGCGATTGTTCACGTGTGATTATTTTCGTGCATTTTTATGTGTGCGAGATTGAAAAAGTTCGAACGTGTGAGCACTAAACACCCTTACATTGGCTAAAGTGAAAAATAAGAATTGGCTTGAGTGTTTGTGTGCTTGTGTGATCACATAAATGGATTGTCCACTCATACAACTACGGGGGATGTTTTATGCTCGGATGATTTATGACCTGGATGCCTAGATGATTTTGTGACCTGGATGCTATTCGTGGATAGATTTCGGAACAATTCTCTTAATTGAATGTCGTCTGTCTTCGAGAGAGGTCGAGACATTGCTTTGCCCGATGGAGCGGGACGATGCCCGGTTATGCCGGAAGACCCAATGCCTTGTGCAACTGGTGAATAATTAGCGTAACCCGTGTGTCTTAGCAATGATAAATGCCTTGCGCGGATTGGTGAATAACCGCCGTAATCCGTGTGCCTTGGCTAAGAACAGATCACGTTAAACTAAGGCAATATGGAACATGAGTCATTTGCATTTGTATCATTATGTATGCTGGTCAAGTCTTGGTTTCAATTTGCTTGTCTACTTTGAAATCCACAAAGTGATTATTTGGTTGTGTTCTTGGCATATTGAGAGGATAAGATTTCATTTTATAAATATAGATAAGGCAAAGAAAATGCTTTGTTATTGATCTGTCATCAACTTGTTAAGTCATATGTTTGGTGCGTTCCCAAGGTAAGGTATCCTCCTACACGAGGTTTAGAGGTCTTACTTATTGAGTTTACTCATTTGTTGTTGCTTAACTATTTTCAGGCCTCTAGTGATGGATGTTTGTTTCGTCCGTTTTGGTATTCCCGTGGACCAAGAAGTGGAGGAAGCCACTTTTTGGAGTTAGCCCTCGTAGGTAGAAGAAGCTAAGTTAACCTCGGCACCTCTCTTTTTGGCGAAATCGGAAAAAGGCTCGAGTAATGGGCGTGTAATTAAACTAACTTCCAATGTGAGTCGATGATGCATATGAATAAGATGTGCTTTTGTGTATGTGTTTTCCATACTATTCTATTATTGCTATTGGATGGGTGATGTAGAATTCACTTCCGTATGTGTTAATTGAAAAATAAAAGAATGGGTCGGCTATACCTCTTGGAACGTTGCAATTAAATGACCAATGCAGGAAAGTTGCACGCCCGAGCCTTGGGAAAATAGGATCGGGGTGTGACAAATAATCTGAGTGTTAAGTGTATTGTTGTTAAGTCGTGATCACCAGAAACTCAATGATTTTAATGATTAAAAAAATCAATCAATGACCAAATAAAGTATTAGATTTGACTTCAAATCAAAAGCTAATAGATTCTAATATGCTTTGAAACCTCAAGAGCTTTATAAGATTCGATTTGCTAGACAATGTGTAGACAAATAATTGAAGACAAATAAGGAAATTGCAAGGAGCTTTTATTGAATAGGAAAGTATGACTCATATTCTTGGATGCCATGCTTGCTCAATGAATGACTTTGAATACAAACTTGTCAATGGAAATTAATACAGTGCAAAGGAATGGTAAAAAGCTTACAAAACACAGCGGAAAAGCTTTCATAACTAAAGACAAGTATTGGAACTAGGCAACCTAATATAATTCGAATTTGATATTTTAAATTTGAACAAAATCTGATCGAAATGTTTGTTTTTCAAAACAATCTGACTGGACTCCTTGACTGATGCCATACGATTCTTCTTTAAAGCATGTTGTCTGTGTTGAATGTCTTGAGAGATGTACAGTTAAATGCGTATGTGTGCGTCTTTAATTCTTCACGTATCTTTAGTGGACCATTCAGCGCATCTTGAATGTCGATGTGGGCAAAGTTACCTCATTGCCATCAATCATATTGTTTGTGTTGATGGCCAGAGGAGGAGTTGGCAGCGGCCGCAACGGAACGATGGGATGAGCTTACCTAAAACGTGGAAATTAAAATTTTAATTGTGGCTAAATTAATTTTGAAGTGTGACATTTTTTTTTTCTATCACCAATTTCAAATTACTTGGATGATTCAAGAAAAACATTGGCTACATTTGGAAACCCCTCGTTGCAAAGTGAAGTATGCCGCTGAATAACAGCTAGGGTGGAGATAATCTGAGTGCTGGGCTTCTTCATGTTTCCTCAGTTTCAAATAAACAAAAAACAGCTAGGGCCAGGTTTTTTGAGTGGGTGAAAATGAGCAATCCTTCGTTCTTATTTTCATTTTATCCTAAACTCTAAACCCTAAAATTATAAATATATATATTCAATCTGTTATCCCATTTCTAGATCTAGGATAAGGTATCCACCAAATTTTGTCCCAATGTCTCCAGGTTTATCCCGACCTAAATGTGTCATTAAATGCTAGAAAGGATAATGCTATCTCGTCTTTAATCGGGCTGCCAAATGTGCGGTAAAAGGTAGGCAGCATTTATTAATCAGGGGCGTGAATACTAATGTGGACCTAACTGCATGTTGCAAACTCCATCCGATAATCTCTCTTTTTTTTTTATACAATAAGTTCAAACTTTCAGCTGCTCCTCCATTGTCTGAATCTAGTTCACCTCAACCAAAGCCAAATTCAAGTAACTTGTGAATCGAGCTCCCCTAACTGATACTCCACATATCATTTGGCCTTGGTATCAAGCAGTACTCTTCAGTCAAAATCCAATTTTTAGTTCTTTATATGTTACTGGAAATAGCACTTTCTTGAATGAAGCCCCACCAAATCAATGTATACAGAAGAGTATTTATAGCAAAGTGCAACAGTTCCATTTCCAAAAGGAATAGGATAAAAAGTTGCCTTCGATCCTTAAAGTTGACCTACACAAGGAAGGATCTTCGGGATAAACCCTGGGCTCGGTGTTGCATACTGGTTTTTTCTTTTCTTGTAGGAACAATACCTTATTGCAGTTAGCTGACAAACTAGGCGCAAAGTTTTATTCTTACAGTGCCAGACCATACTACAGTTAGTTGTGATGCAGCCGATTCTTTGTTCTCATTAGATGCTGGCATTTTTTTTTTTGGCCAAATAAGATAGTGGCAAATCATAGAGCTTTTCAAAACCATTGTCACACCGCCCACCCACCTGCCCACGGCCGTTGCCCGCCACCGATCGTTGCCGGCCATCTGTCGCCCGCTTGCCGCCAGCTGATCGCCACCGGTCGCCACCCGCCACCGGTCGCACCACCCTCGCCGCCACCCACCGATCACCGCTATCCACCACTGTCCACCACTGGCCATCGGTTGCTACCGGTAGTCAATCGTCGCCCGCTACCGCCCACCACCTGCCTTCCGCCGCCACTGCTCGCCGGTTGTCGTTGACCGCCACTGATCATCACCTCGCCGGTCGCCACCGCCCTGACTGCTCGCCACCGTTTGTTGGCTGCCAACTTTGATCGCCGCCGCCGTCTACCACCTGCTGATCGACGTCGTCTATCGCCATTCGACGCCGTCTTGGACATAGAAATTTTATATTGTTATTAAATGAATTTCTATTCAATGAATAGAAATTTTGTATAGTTATCAAACGCGTTTCTCTACTCAGAAAATGATTTCTGGAATAGAAATAAATAAAAAATCAATTTCTTTCCAAAAATTGACTTATGGAACAGAAATTTTGTCATGCGTGCCCTAAATGTCATTGCATTTAGAAATAATGCTTAGGCTATATATGCATTTTTAATTGACATCTTGCAGATATTTGAATATTAATTATAACTAAAAGTTAAATCCCCTTCAACCAAACTTTAATCGTGGGAGCTTGTTGAATCCCATTGATTCTTTTTCTCAATAGCTTAACTGTTGTTAGTATGACAAGTTGTGTTGGGGCTAGATCTATCACCTAGAGAGGAGTGAATAGATGTATTTAAAAATTTTTGATATAAAATGCGGAATTAAAAAGATCAAGATAGAAATTATGAGAGACTAGACAAAGTCTGAGCAGTGCTCGTGTGCAACAGTCTGAGACGAAGTAAGCAAGAGTAAAGAGAATTATGCACATGACGATTATAGTGGTTTGGCTTAGGTCAAGCCTACATCCACTCTTCACGCTAATAGCATACTGACTGGATTCCACTAAATCACTTCAAGAGTATAGTGATGATTACAATTTTACAATGTCTCTCAGAGGTTTACAATATAAAACTCATAATAAGTATATGGATCAAAGTTCTCTCAGACTTTGTAATTCATAATTCTGTGTCTTTTCTCGTAGGTTTTTTGGTCTCCTTTTATAGACCTCTAGCCCGCAACTACTCGTTGGACAGCTTCAAAGGATAATATCCAATTCTACTCGTTGGATATAAACTTCCCATAAGGAGATTAAAAGAGTTGTTGATTATGAGATTAGAATCCTCCTATGATTCAGTTGCCCATACCACTAAATTTGAGTTTCCATAAGTTGGAGTTCTCAGTTTAGAAGGTGCGACTTGCTTCATAAAGAATTTTGACCGTTCTTATTATACTTTGCATTATAGCCATTGTAAAAGTATATAGAGTGATGGTCTTTATTTACGAATTATCTAAGAGTGGAGTCCGAGCCAGATTACTAGCTGTGTATGAAAGATACTCCTATGGTGATTAACTTCTAAGATGCTTCCTTGCTCAGATGATATCACTTGACTTTCTGTAAGGTTTGAGACGTGACTTCCTTAGCATAACGTCTGAGTCTAAGAAAAAAAGACTTAGACAAGTCTATTTCCGCTCCTCTTCATGCTACGCCTTGGATTATGCCTTTATTACCTTAATCTTCAAAGATAAGAGCATAAGGTGTATCAGATGATGTACTCAAACATATCAAAAGATGGAATTTCCATAAATATTTTTCACTCGAAAATATCTTTAATTAGATTCAATAAAATTATAAAGAGTTTTGTTATTTATCAAAATATATTAGAAGTTTTAGTCAACAATCTCCCCCTTTTTGATGATGACAAAACTTCCAACTGCAATTCAAGTATGTGAGTAAATGATAAGATATTTAAGCACAAAAGATGTTTTGAATAAACAAGGTGCCATATTTGAATTTCATGAATAAGGATAAGGATTGAAATTGTTTAACCAGATTAGTCGTTGTCCTTGAATCCTTTATCTTGAATATCTTTGCTTGCAATATGTGCTATCTCCCCCTGAAAAAAAAAAGGTATATGCATACAAGAGTATATAGAGTCTATGTCTGTGCAATTGTATATTTTCTCCCCCTTTTTATCATCAACACACAATAGCAGTTTAATTAAAATATGAAAGAGATCCATCACAAATCAAGATCAATGAATGAGGGACCATCTGACCAAAGGCTAATGTAAAAACATTAACAAAATAGAATGTTTAGTTGAAAAGTTTTTAAGGGGCAATAGAGGAAGATGGTCCAACATGAGAAAAGCTTTGGGGAATAGGAATCTGCACTAGATCAAAGTCGGTGACTTGGGTCTGCGTGGCCTCAACAACATTTTTTAGATCATGAACAGATTGGTTGACGGCTTTAGTCTATAATGCAGCCATTCGAGATTCCCCCTTTAACTCAACCTTCAGATTCTTCAATCCATTCATAACAACCTTCAGACCTTCAGTCATCATCTGCTTTATTTCCTTCAGCTCAGTTTGGACTTCATGTTTGAAGATCCCCATATCACAATTCATTTGAGCTTGTTTGATCATCAATAGTTCAACCAGCTCATGAAGATCTTGGGATGTAGCAGGTTTCAGAGAATTTGCTTCTGAATCGTTGGTTGAATGATCTGACTCCTCCTTATGAATTGATTCATTCGATGTTGCTTGAATTCCTTCATTTACCATTTTAGCAGTGGGATAGGGAACATTTTCAACTTCAAATTCAGCATCAGGAAGGGTGTCTGCTGGTAGCTCATTAGGATTAGACTCAACATCCATTGGAGATAGATGTGGTCTCTCACTAGGACTAGAGATGTTCATATTTGAAACTTCTTCAGCAGCTGCAGTCTCAATATCCCTGTCTTCAAGAGTCTGAATAAGAGCTTCTTTTGCGATTTCAGAGCCTACTTCATAGTGTTGAACAATCTCTGCCAGCAACCGAGTTTTCTCACTTATTTCTTTTGCAGCCTTCCTTCCTCTCTCTCTCCTCTTCTTCTCTAATGAGAGTTTCTTCTCTCATCCACATTTCTACCTTAGCAGAAGCTTTCTTGATCTCAAGATCTCTGTTGACCAACCGCTTGACATAATCAGCTATGTCCTTTAATGCTACATTGTCATAGTGATGGATAACTTGCAACTCTTTCAAGCTGAGATAGTCATGATCTGAAACAGAGTGCCCTCCAGATTGAGCCTCAGGCATGTCAGAATCTTCTTGGGGCTCTCTTTCTGACTGAATCCTTAGAAGGAACACTATTCTTTTCTTTGGTCTTGTTAACTTTGAAGCATATTTCTTCAGTCTTCTCTTCTTGGATGATCCAGAGGGTGATTCCTCAATAGGAGCTACACTAGAGATGGGTGCAAGGGTTGCACTAGAAAGATCCACTTTGACTTCTTCTCCCATTCTATTTTTTCAGCTATGGCCATCATGATAAAAACTCATTTTGTGGACCATATGTTCTCCAATGACTTGGACATGAGAAGTGTTTGTCTTCAGCTTTTTGTGGATTTCAATATTTAGATGTTGAAAGATTCTAGTGATCAGCAAGCCATAAGGGAGTGATCCCTTACTTTTCTTCAATGTTCTGAACATATGAAGGATCACCAAGTGAGGCACTGAAAGTGGCAAATTATTGGCTAAGGCCAAAATAAGCTTAGCATTGTATTTTAAAACATCAGTCTTGGAGGATCCCCTAGGTCTGAGACAGCCAATCACAATCTTATGCAGAATGATATGCTTCAAAGGAAGAATGTAATGATTCACATGAGGCTAGTGAGATCTAGTGTAATCAGGTATTCCAGAGAGAATTTGATAGATCTCATCAGCTTCCTTTTCAATAAAGCAAAACTCTAATGGTTGCACCCTCAAGATTGTAGCCAACTTAGTCACATCCAATTCAAAATCTTTATCATAGACAGAGAAAACAATCTTTCTTCTACTTACAAAAGACAAATTTGAATAGAAATATGCAGTCAACTCAGGAAAAACATCAACTTGTAAGGTGCACATTCCTTCTAGACCTTGGTAAATAAAGTGCTCCCTAACATGAAGATCATGTTGCTCAAAGAAATTGAAGTCAACAATCTTTTGATAAGCAACCTCTCTATCAAGGAGGATCCTGTATTGACCCTGATGTTGTTTGCCTTTGAACAACTTTTTACCTTGATTCATGACAGGAGGAAAACTGGTCGTGCCTTTAAACTTCCTGAACAGCCTTTCATCATTATCAACAGTTTTTTCAACAGAGCCAGAGCTTGCCTTCTCAGTGATAGACTCACTCTTCTTAGTAGATTCTGTCTTCAACTGCTAATTCGATTACCATCTTGCCTTTTTCTTGAAAACTAGACATAGATTCTATAGCAGGAAGTGATGGTTCAGCAACTTTCTTCTTTCCTTTGTCACCACTCTTTGCAACAACTTTCATTTTCATAAACTCTGCATATATAAATTCTACTTCCCTTTTTAATGGGAAATTGCTTTCACGGATGAACTTTTGAAGACCATGTTCATCTAAGTTATTTTCTCGAGTGGCTTTGATATACTTTAAAAGATGTTTAGCCGTATAGCCTTTTGCTAAAAAATTTTCCGGTGTAATATCAGAGACGTAGCATGCTAATTTACCTTGAACAGTCTCATCCTCAGAAGAATCACTGATGTTGAAGTGAGTTTGGTCATCTGTAACCCTAGTACTAACAAATGCAAGTCTGCTTGATCGGCGGGAACCAGTCAGTCCCTTCTTTGAACTAGTAGCAGATTTTGGTGCCATTGAAGCTTTGGAGAGTAATGGAGAAAAAAAGTTTCGATTTTTTAAAACAAAGAGTAGGTGAGAGAGAAACGCAGAGGGAATACGATTCGATGAAAAGGGAACGGAATAGGAAGCTTGATTTAAAGGCGAGTTAATGAAACTAAAAAAGGCAGTTACCTAAAAATTTGAAAATTACTGAACCGAAATTTTAGGAATTAAAACGCTGTCAAAAGATATTTTTAGAAACTGATCTTGTAAATATTATTTCCAACCAAATAAAATAAGTTGCAATTGATACGTACCTTGATTCATTCCAGAAATAGAACTTCAAGTGCCAAACATTTAAATTTAAACTTTACCTCAAACTTTAAGAGATCTCAGATGATGAGTTGTATACAGCATTGACCTGTCTTGTAATCTTTAAGATTGCATGTCAATAATACCTAGTTCATTCCTTATAAATTGAAAGGCAGATTTTTCAAGCGGTTTAGTGAAAATATTAGCTAATTAATTTTTAAAATCAATAAACTGAATATTGACATCACCATTCAGAACATGATCATGAATAAAATGATGTTTAATTTCAATATGCTTAACTCGTGAATGGAAAATTGGATGCTTTGTGAGATTGATGGCACTTGTGTTGTCACATCTAATCTCCGCATTTTAATCTTCAATTCCAAAGTCTTTGAGCTGTTGTTTCATCCATAAGATCTAAGCACAACAACTTCCAAGAGCAACGTACTCAGCATCAATAGTTGATAGTGCCACGGTTTGTTGCTTCTTAGAAAACCATAAAACTAGCATCTTCCCAATCAATTGACATGTTCCTAAGGTGCTTTTTTTGTTGTTGTCAATTTTACATCCTGCAAGGTCAGCATCTGAATATCCAAAGAGAGTAAATTTTAACCCTTTAGGATACCATAGTCCAAGTGAGGGATATGTGTCAATATATTTGATAATTCTCTTTATAGCAGAAAGATGAGATTCTCTAGGATCAGACTGAAATCTAGCACACATGCAGACACTAAAAAGAATGTCTGGCCTAGAAGCAGTTAAATAAAGTAATGAACTGATCATGCTTCTGTATAGATTTTGAACAACCTTTTTACCAATTTCATCCTTGTCCAATTTTTAGGAAGATGGCATTGGAGTCTCGGTCTTTTTGCAATTTTCATGCCAAACTTTTTGATGATCTCTCTTGCATATTTTTCTTGGTAGATAAATGTTCCATTCTTTGTTTGCTTTATTTGTAGACCGAGGAAGAATGTTAGTTCTCCCATCATGGTCATCTCGAATTCATTCTGGATGATCTTGGAAAATTTCTTGCAAAGAGATTCGTTAGAAGGTCCAAAGATAATATCATCTACATAGATTTGAACAAGAAGAATATTCTTACCTTCCCTCTTGATGAAGAGAGTAGTGTCTACATTACCTTTTTCAAATCCATTTTCTAATAGAAATGTACTTAGTCTTTCATACCAAGCTATGGGAGCTTGTTTCAGACCATATAGCTCTTTCTTCAGTTTGTAGACATGTTAAGATCTTCTTAGATCTTCGAAACTAGAAGGTTGCTCAATGAAGACTTTCTCCTTGATGTACACATTTAAGAAGGCGCTTTTGACGTCCATCTAAAAGAGATTAAATTCATGATAGCAAGCATAAATAAGAAGTAGCCTAATGGCTTCTAATCTGACAACCGGGGCATATGTTTCATCATAGTCGATTCCTTCTTCTTATGAGTAGCTTTTAGCTACAAGCCTTGCCTTATTTCTGGTTACCTTTCCTTTATCTTCCAGTTTATTTCTAAAAACCCATTTGGTTCCTATAACGGGATGATCTTTGGGTCCAGGTATTAGTTTCCATACTTCATTGATTTTGAACTGACAAAGTTCTTCTTGCATAGCATTAATCCAGCTTTTGTCTGAGAGAACTTCATCGATTCCCTTTGGTTCAACTTCTGATATAAGAGCAAGAGAGCTTATGACTTCTTTCATTTTTTATTTGGTCTTGATGCCATCATCCAGATTTCCTATAACAAGATTGGTGAGATGACTTGACTTGTGTTTCCAATTTATGTTGAGTCTTCCACTTTGAGGTTCACTTGGTTTAGATGATTGATGATTATTTGCAGAAAATTCTTGATTATTGCTTGTACTTCATGATGGTTGAATTATCTCTATGATCTTTTCAGAGAAGGTTGTAGGATCAGCCTCGATGATTTGACCATGATTAGTTTCTTTGAGTAGATCAGATGTTGAAGTAAGTTCTGAATGACCAATGAGTTCAGACGATTCTTCAAACTTTACGTTTATCGATTCCTCCACCGTGCATGATCTTTTGTTGAATACTCTATATGCTTTGCTTGTTGTAGAGTATCCAAGAAATATACCTTCATCTGATTTCTTATCAAACTTGCTAGGATGATCATTAGTATTTTTTAGAATAAAATACTTGCATCCAATTACTCGAAAATAAGAGATGTTTGGTTTTCTATTTTTGAAAAGCTCATGGGGGTTTTCTCTAAAGTTGGTTTGAGGAAAGCACGATTAATGATGTAGCATGCAGTAGATACAGCTTCTGCCCAAAAACGAGATGCAATTTTACTTTTAATCAAAAAAGTTCTTGCTATTTCTTGAAGAGAGCGGTTTTTCCTTTCAATAACTCTGTTTTTCTCAGTAGTGTAAGGAGAGGAAAAATTGTGTTAAATTCCATTTTCATCACAAAATTCTGAAAACTTTTGATTTTCAAATTCTCCCCATGATCAGTTTTGAAACTAGAAATTGTGTAACCTGTCTCATTTTGAATTTTCTTTGCAAATATAGAGAAAAGAGAGAAAGCATCACTTTTATAAGCAAGAAAGAAAACCCTTATAAATCTAGTATAATCATCTACTATAACTAAGCAATATTTCTTATCTCTGAAGCTTATGCTTTTTGTAAGTCCAAAGATATCCATATAAAGTAGCTATAAGATATGTTACACGGACACACCAACACGCTCGGACACGCGTGTCTAAGAGATGGACATGCGTGTCCCATGTTAAAAAACAAAGAGAGGAGAGAGAGCGTCATTGGAGAGCAAGAGAAGGAGAGAAAGAAAGTGGGGGAGCGTGAGGGGGAGGGGGAGGGGCCCGAGGGGG
>BCNH02000005.1:17325150-17405321 GCA_001662345.2 Metrosideros polymorpha var. glaberrima
TATTTAATATATAACGTGTCCTAACGTGTCGAAATTCTTAATTTTTTAGAAATGACGTGTCGTCGTGTCGTGTCGTGTGTCCCGTGTCGGTGTCGGTGTCGGTGCAATATAGGCTGTAAGACACGATTAGTATTAACTTGATTAATGGATTTGAAAGAACTTCTTACCTACTTACCTAAGGTGCATGCAGAACATAGTTCAGACTTTTCAAACTTCATTTCTGGTAGGCCTCGAACGAGCTTCTTGGAAGAGAGCTTTGATATTTGCTTGAAACTTATATGACCAAGCTTTCTATGCCACCGTTTAGACTCTTCTTTAATGGATACTAAGCAGTGAAGGCTTTCAGACTTTACATCAAGAAGATAGATGTTGCCATGCCTCTTGCCTGAGAAAGATTGCTTGTTGTCTTGACTCGTTCCAAAGCATTTGTCTTCTTTGAAGCAGATTTTGTAACCAGCATCACATAGTTGACTTATGCTAATTAGGTTATAATTTAATCCTTTGACTAGCGAGACATCATTGATAGTTAAATTTCCTATCTTTACAGTTCCTTTACTGATAATCTTTCCATTGTTGTTTCTACCAAAGGATACATTGCTGCCATCGACTTTGAATAATTATGAGAACTTCCTTGGATCTCCAGTCATGTGTCTAGAGCATCTACTATCTAGGTACCATTTGTTTTTCTTCTTCCCTGGTACTTGTATGACTTAGAAGAATTCAAGTTTTTTTTGGTACCCAGATCTTCTTGAGTCATTTGGGGTTGGAAGATTACTCCATTCTTAGAATATCTCTCTAAATTGATCTCTAAACTTTTGGACATTCATTTTTGAAATGATCGAAAGTCCCATAGTTTGAACACTTTAGAAATTTCATACCAACAAATTTTACAAATTGATTTTGGAAATGATTTCAATAAGCAAGTTTGGATGGCCTTCGTTTGAGCCTTTCTTTTTCTTTAGGAAATGTATTTTTCAAATCACTTTCCTTTTCCAATCCAAGACCAAACTTATTGAAATGTTGAACTTGAATGGAAAGGATATGATTCTAATTTTTTTATCCAGTGGAAAATCTTTTCGAAATATCATAAATTTCCTTTTTCACAGTCTTATTTTCTTTGAAAAGAAGATCTCGATTTTCCTTTATTTGGAAAAATTCATTTTCCAGAAACTTTATTTTGTCTTGTTTGGAAAGATCATGTTATTTGAGTTTTAAAATTTTCTTTTTCAATTTTGAGATTTTCTTGAGAGCAATCTTGTGATCAGCACATAACTCATCAATAAATTTAGCAATTTCATCAGGTACCTTGACTTGCACTACAAGATCTAAGTTAGAGTCTGAGTGAACCATCAAACAGATATTTACACACTATTCATCACTTTCTTCACACTCAGTGTCACTCTAGATTTCTGCTTTCAGAGCTTTTTTTGACTTCTCATATCTTCCCTTATTTTCCTGAAGCAGAGGACAGTTTGGCTTGATGTGTCCTCTTTTCTTGTAGTGAAAGCATACCAAATTTTTGCTATTGTCTCTGTTTTCTGAGAATCTTCTTTTCTCAGACTGATTGATAGAATTTTTTTATTTGAAATATCTTCCCTTTCTGGCCATCTTCCTAAACTTTTTGACCATAAGGGCTAATTCTTCATCATCCTCTTCTTCATTCTATGAATTTGAATCATCTGAAACAATGTTAGATTTCAAGGCAATTGATTTCTTACATTTGTCTTCATTTTCTTCATTTTTTCGTTCTGCCTCATATGATGTGAGTGTTCCAATGAGTTCTTCCATAGAGACTAGTGAGATCCTCTGAGTTTCTCGCATGGAAGTCTTGATGTTGTTATGCTCTTTTGTGAGAGCTCGCAAGAGTTTATTCACTCTCATTGGTTCAATGATAAGATTTTCATGGTATTCCAGACCATTGACTATATTGGTAAATCTGTCATTCATCTCCTTCACAGTCTCATTTGGTTTCATCTTGAAGGCTTCGTATTGACCAAAGAGAATGTTGAGTTTGGTTTCCTTGACATGATCAGTTCCATGATAGGTGACATACAACTTGTCCCATAACTCTTTTGCTGTCTTATAGGAAGCAGTACGATTATATTCAGAAGGAGATAAAGCACAATAAAGAGCATAAATGATTTTAGCATCAATGGTTTCTCTTCTGGCTATGTCGACATCTATTAGAGGAGGTAGATCTTTGCCATCTTTGTCTTTCTTTAGTCCTGGATTGACACCATTAGTGGCAATGTCCCAGTATGTGTTGTCTTTACATTTGACATAGGCCTTTATCTTATTGCTCCAAGTGTCATAATCTTTTCCTTCAAAGAGAGGCAGTCTTAATTCGCTTTGACCCTTATTCAAACCTGTCAAAGAACTGCTAGCCATAATAGATCTTTAGCTTAAAAGTAATATAACACTTCAAAAAAAATGAGCACAGAGCTCTAAAACCAATTGTTAGGGCTAGATCTATCACCTAGAGGAGGTGAATAGGTGTATTTAACAATCTTGATATAAAATGCGAAATTAAAAAGATCAAGATAGAAATTATGAAAGATTAGACAAAGTCTGAGCAGTGCTCGTGTGTAACAGTCTAAGACGAAGTAAGCAAGAGTAAAGAGAATTGTGCACATGACAATTATAGTGATTCGGCTTAGGTTAAACCTACGTCCACTCTTCACGCTAATAGCCTACTGGCTGGATTCCACTAAATCAACTTTGAGAGTACAGTGATGATTACAATCTCACAATATCTCTAAGAGGTTTACAATATAAAACTTAGAACAAGTATATTGATCAAGGTTATCTCAGACTTTGCAATTCGTAATTCTGTGTCTCTTCTCGTAGGTCTTTTGGTCACCTTCTATAGTCCTCCAGCCCGCAACTACCTATTGGACAGCTTCAGAGGATAATAGCCAATTCTACTGATTGAATATAAACTTCCCATAAGGAGATTAAAAGAGCTATTAATGATGAGATTAGAATTCTCCTATGATTTAGTTGCCCATCCACTGAATTCGAGTTTTCATAAGTTGGAGTTCCCAGTTTAGAAGGTGCGACTTGCTTCGTAGAGAATTTTGACCATTCTTATCATACTTTACATTATAGCCGTTACAAAAGTACATAGAGTGATGGTCTTCATTTACGAATTATCTAAGAGTGGAGTCCGAGCTAGATCACTAGCTGTGCATGAAAGATACTCCTGTGGTGATTAACTTGTGAGATGCTTCCTTGCTCAGAAGATATCGCTTGACTTTCAGTAAGGTCTGAGACGTGACTTCCTTAGCATAATGTTTGAGTCTGAGACAAAAAGACTTAGCCAAGTCTATTTCTGTTCCTCTTTATGCTACGCCTTGGATTATGCCTTTATTACCTTAGTCTTAAAAAATAAGAGCATAAGGTATATCAGATGATGTACACAAGAATATCAAAAGATGGAATTCCCATAAGTATTTTTCACCTGAAAATATCTTTAATTAGATTCAATAAAATCATGGAGAGTTTTGTTATTCATCAAAATATATTATGAGTTTTAGTCAACAAGTTGCATTGCACTTACTCTCACTGTTTTTTCAAGGTCTTGTGGAGGGCTTGTTGTAAGTTAACAGCATGTCACACTTACTTTCATTTTCTAAATGAAGTAAGTGGAAGGATCTTGGGGGTCCTTTGTCGCCAAATTGGAGGACTGTCAAATAAATTAGTCTTCACGTTAAATATTTAAACATAACAAATATAATTGGTAACACATCCAAGATAGACAATTTTAAAATTCGAAATATTAATTACTTATAACCTTATTTATGTGTATATGGGATATTGACTTTTTCTCCAATTCTCTAGTTTTGACCAGCTTGACATGTAATATATCAAAATCCAATAGGCATTTCAAAAACGTTTATGAATTTAGATGTGTACAATCCTTTCGATCAATAGCAATTTGGTATTGTTTGTTTAATCTACTCTTAGGTCAATAGAATCTTTAATACATACATAACAAATTATTTTCCTGTAATTTATTCTGGCCACAATACTTATCATCTTAATATGTATTCCGAACGTTCTATTCACTTTATCATATATTATCAGATGCCATTGTAAATTAGACCGTGCTTAGCCGGGTTGTCTAATGGAAGAAGAGTGGTGTCTTTTTTATAAGAGGAGTTTTAGGAAACTCTTTTTCTCCCTCTATTTACAAATTTTACATTGTTTAAACATTTTGAAATTTAATAATCAAGCCATTATTGGCGGGCTCGATCCCCAATCATTATAGAATTCATGAATGACCTATGTGAATAAACTATTATGCCTCTATGTTTTACTTACATAAGGAATGTAGAGGAAAAAATGGATGTGAGGTTGCACAAATTAACTGTTTTGATCGGGGGTCGAATTTGGCCATAATTGGCAAATTCGATCCTTTAGATAATTTTCTTCTAAAAAAAGGTATGATGGATCCGCAGGCAAAACTCCCATGTCAACAGCCGGGGTCAATTAAGGACACTTAAAAGAATCAAATAAAGGCTTCAAGGTCGCTGTCCTTTAGGCTCGCCGGACAGGGAGCTTCGAGCGCTCATTTGTCCTTTAAACAGTCTTTAACGAACCTTAAAATGCAGTGACGCGACACCGGGTCAATATGGATAGGACAAAATCAAGATACTTTCGAGGGCAACCGAGTCAACAAAAAGACTAATCATGCACTCGATGCAATCTTGATGTTAGATAATTGTAACATGCAACTATACCCTAACATGAGGTTAGATAACGTAAATGACAAGACTGTTGTGGAACCTTCCCAATAAGTTTTGAAAATTGATAAAACATTTTATTAAACTGGACTCATACTAATGAGATCATTTTTCAGGTGATATATCTACGGAAAACTTATTCATATCTTATTTATCAATCTCTGGATATTACCACATCTGAAGTCTTGGTCCGCATATTGAATGGACGCTATTAGAGTATTATGAAAGAGCTATTTAAGACTTGCACGAAGGATATTGTCAAGTTTCTAGACTTCTGTATACTCAACACATAAGACTATCTCAAACTTTAAGTATATTCAGACCTTCGTAAGTAACATTTAAAGACAACGTCTAAAGCGATCTTCTGAAGACAACATATGAATATCAAAGATCTTTCAGACCTGATCTCCAACGGATATATAACATCCACGCGACAGCTAGGGATCTAGCCTGATATTCCACTTTGGATAAAATTGATCCATGATCAAATCTTAGATTGATTTGCAACGAATAATCAAAGCCAAATCTTATTTATTTGATTTGATAATCTTCTCAATTGATGAGATATTCTTACCTTACTTAGAACTCAGCTTATGGAAACTCATATTCTGGTTGTATGGGCGCCAGAATCAAAGAGAGATTCAATCTCTTCTACAACGGCTACCCAACCTTTTTTTGGAAGGTACGGATATGACGAGGAGTCTAATGAACTATCCTCTTAAGGCTGTCTAACGGCTAGTTTGGAAGCAGAGGAGTATAAAAGGAGGTCGAGATACTTAAGTGAAGAGGTGCGAATAAAAAATTCCAAAGTAGTAGAGAGCCTTGTTATTACATACTTGTCATTGAGAGCCTACACATTATAATCGTCGAGAGATGTTTGTTGCAAAACTCTAAGATCAAGAGTGATCATTAAGAGAGCTCATATTGTAACCTCTAATTGATTTATTTGATAGTGGAAACCCGCCAAAGAGGCTGATCGCATAGAGAGTGGAGTAGGCTTAGGACAAGCCGAACCACTATAAATCTTTTGAGCAATTTTTTCTATCCCTACTCTCTTTACTTTGAAAGAACATTGCATATTTACTTAACTCTAATATAATTCTATTATTCATAAGTAGTTGCTAATTATGCATAAATCAAACTTAAGTCTCTCAATTCCGCATTAATTTTTTAAGTTTGTTTGAAATCACCTATTCATCCCCCTCTAAGTGATACTACTAGCTATATCAAAGACAAATAACATTAAAATCACGAATGACATTAAAGTTTAGATTAATCAAAGTAAAAGGCAATATCCGAGTTAGTGGACCATAGACCAAGGTAATGAGCTCACGACGCCCATGAGGGTGAGGCCACCTACCTTACCTCGGCTTTCAACTATGGATTTGGACTCAAATTTCTCGATGGAATAGACATAAACAAGCTAAAGGAATAGGTAAGCAAAGTTTACCTTGAACAAATGAGGCAAGGCCGGTTTTGGTTACAATTCCACTCAATTACACACATACTTGGCCATAGGGAGGAGTTCACGTTTTTGTAGGTTCGAGGGCTTGAGGGAAGTGAATCTTGAAAGTGAGAGAGAAAACCTAGGATAGAGCTGTTATGGCTAACAATACAACCTAGAAGGGGGTTAAATAGGTTTAGTAAGAACTATGACACTTTCGCGAAATGTAACACAACAATCAGCATTCGAGATGACGTGAGAGGACAATCAATGTGTGTGATGATAGCAATCAAACAGAGCAAATAATGAGCTATACAGATAGATCACGCAACGATTTATAGTGGTTCGGCTTTATACATAAGCCTACATCCACTCTCCAGCTAATAGCCTTAACAACAATTGGATTCCACTAGTAATCAGCATTGCAGGTTACAACTGGCAAGTGTAGTTCTTTTCACATGGTAGATAACACTATCAAGACACAATGACTACACTTACACTTGTAACTTGACTATCTAGTATTACAATGCTAAACCTTTATAGAGAAAATAAAATGAAGAATCTAGAGGATTTCTATGTCAAAGCACAACTATAGTACGTATCATGTCCAACCTCTTTCATGCTTCGCTTTTCCTTAATTATAGAAGCCTTCAATCCAATCGTTGGAGAACTTCAAGAAGACCTAGCTAGCCATTTGAGAGTAGGCAAAGACCCTTGCCAGAATCGAGATTGCCCATACAATCATTTCTTATGATGTCGACAGGTTTCCCAAAATTGAGTCTACTGTAGCTATCACTTCACTGAGGTAGAAACTTGTCAGCTACTTTTCTAATATGTTTCCCGATTTTTCAGCTACATAATCCAATCTTGTAATGACTCTTATGGGTAACATCATCGGTCATCTTTAGACGCATACCTCTCCATCATCAGTTACGACTCATCATCAGTACATGCAAATTGTAAGCAAGTTGGTTGGCGATCTTCAGTGATGATATCAATGTAATGACACGCGATGACATGATCAATGATCCTTCCACCCTTATTAGTATCCAAAGACCTCCAAGAATACTAGCTTGACTCTTTGTCTCTCCAAGTCACCATGAGATACCACTCATATTGGCGCTTGTTCTCTTGATTGTCACAACTTAGTTTCTCATCTTTGCTGATACAAAAGAATCATTCATATCTGTTAAACTGATTCACCATTTGCACTTATCATTGTAAATGATAGTACCAAAGATAGTTTTGGAATTATCAAAATTCCATAGGAATGTTTTCCCACCAATATCCCCATTTTTTATGATGACAAAATTGTCTCGTAGATGTGTAATAAATAGAGTATGAAAATAGTTGCACTTAATACAAAGGAGCTGCTTTTCAGTAGATTTTTCTTCCTATGGTCCAAACGCCATTTGTATATGTCTCTTGATATCTTCAATGAAAATAGTGAGACAGATTTAATGAGATTCAATTCATTCTGAGACAGACATTGAGAGACAACAGATTCTCAAATAATTTTAATTTAGTAAGTCGACATAAGAATTTGCAAGGAATACATAACTGTGCAACGCATAAGAGTTAAACATATCACATCGTCACTCAAAAGGTAGTTTTCTACGTCTCACTTGATCAAAAGAATCTTCAATGTCCTTATGATACTTATCATCATCAGATCACACAATCCTCATAATCAAGACATCGCATAACTCTCCACCTTTTTGTCAGTATCAAAGATAATAAGATATAAGGCGATGACGACAAACAATATCCATTCATATCAACAGCACTAAGAAACATCATTCGAATAGATAATAATAATAGTGAAGATGTGGGTGCCTAGATCACTAAGATCTACAAGATCATTTCTTTGAAGAGGGAGTGGATTTGATTATAGCAGATGGCTTGGGGAACGAATGCATAGGGTTGTAACATTAAAGGGATAGGATAGCTTGCTTCAACCAAACAAGGTATTTGCCAATTGAATTTGTTGAATAGATTTCCCAATATATTTTGATAATTAACAAAATATTCCAATATGTTAATTAAATCTCATGAATATATTTTTAGGTGAATACGTCTAAGGGAATTATCATCAGACACTGGATATTACCTTCTGAATATTACATCTAAGGACATATATATTAATATCTTCATTGAAGTCATTCATGGAATGGACCTCATTAGAATTATAGTAACAAGAGGATATTAACAAGACTTGAATGTGATTTCATATCTAGTCACTTGTGACCCTCAGTCTTAGACTCTATGGAAAGGAAATTCTATCTCAGATCTTGTTCAGACTCAAATGATAACATATGATGAAGCAATTACCTCAAACTCAGATCACATTGGTTATATCTTTCGCGACGGCTAGTGATCTGGTTAGGATTTGACAAGCAAAAGATTCATGATTGAAGATTAATCTCTAGATGTATGACCAACTGCTTTATTGAAGCTAATCATCTAAAATTGATTAGCAAATCTTTAGAAGACAAGATGTTCTTTCTAAAGCGAAGAGCTTCAACTTATGGAAACTCGAATTCAGGTATTGACAACTGAATCAACGGGAGATTCTAATCTCACTCTCAACGACTACCTTAATCTTCTTTTGGCAAAATTCCATCCAACGGGTTGATTGGGGAATCATCCTTTGAGACTGTCCAACGGGAAGTTTGGACATAGATGAGCATAAAAGAGATCAAGAGGCTAACGAGTAGAAGAGTTTATGAATAAAAAATTTCAAAGTCTGACAAGAGCTTCACTTTTACACACTTGTCTTTGTTGAGCTAGAAACAATGATCTTTGAGAGACTTTGTTAAAGTGATTGTGAAATAGTGTGGTTTATCACTTAAGTACGTCATCACTCATTGTAATCTTTGAAGATTATCTAGTAGAATCTAGCTAGAAGGCTATTAGCGTGGAGATTGCACGTAGGCTTGAGCTAAGCCGAACCACTATAAGCTTTGTGTGCAAAATTCTCTATCTCTTTACTTTTACTTTCTGCATATGAGACTTATTGCACACTTGCACAGTTCATAAGCTCAGATTTTGTATCGTCCTTCATATTTCTACCTTGACTATTTTAATTCCACAATATTAGTCAAGTTAAGTTAAGTACACATATTTACCCCCCTCTGGGTGTTAGATCTAGCCATAACAGTTGGTATCAGAGCTTGGGGTTCCTTATTAACTAAAGTGTTACATTACTTCCAAGCTAACGATCTATCATGGCTAGCAGTTCTATCACAGGGATTGTTGAAGGACAAAGTGAATCAAGACCTCCATACTTTGATGGGAAGGAATATGATATCTATATGAACAAAGTGAAAGCTTATGTTAAATCCAAAGGTACAACACAATGGGACATTGTTATAAGAGGAGTCAATCCTAAACCAACAACTGACACTAATGGCAAAACCTCTAAGCCCTTACCTAACACAGAGATAGCCAAAAGTGAAGCACTTAATGCAAAAGTTATTGATACATTTTATTGTGCTTTATCACCCTTTGAATATAATCGTATTGCTTCTTGTAAATCAGCTAAAGAGATATGTGATAAGCTACATGTCATGTATCAAGGAACCAATAGAGTCAAAGAAACAAAGATCAATATCCTCCTTGGTCAATATGAATCCTTCAAGATGAAACCAGATGAAAGCATCAAGGAGATGAATAACAGATTCATAGACATAGTCAATGCTCTCAAACATCAAGGCAATCCAATCACAGAGCCTATGAGAGTGAATAAAGTTCTATGAGCACTCTCAAAAGAATGGAACAATATCAAAACCTCTATTCGTGAAACTCAAAGAATTTCACCTTTATCCATGAATGAGCTTATTGGAACTCTTCAATCATATGAAGCTGAACGTATTAATGACGAAGGAGAAGCAAAAGGTAAGAAGTCAATTGGTTTAAAATCTAATATTGACCTTGATGACTTAGACTCTAAGGACGATGAAGAGCTTGCACTTATGGTGAAGAAATTTAGAAGAATGGCTATAAAAGGTAGGAAGTTCAAAGGGAAGAAGCCTTTCAAACAACCTGATTATAAGAAGACCTTCAGAAATAAAGAAGAAAGCAAGGATCTAGTTTGTTTTCATTGCAGAAAAGAGGACACAACAAGCCAAATTGTCCATTGTTTCAAAAGAACAAAGGCAAGTATGAAAAGTTTAAGAAAGCCTTGAAAGTAGAGACATGGAGTGACACCGAGTGTGAAGAGATCGATGAAGAATACGCAAACATATGTCTAATGGCACACTCAGGCTCTGACTTAGATGATGAAGTCTATGTAAGTCATCACAAAATTTCAAATGAAATATCTTAGTTTTTTGATGAATTGTGTACTAATTACAAAGTTTCTCTTAAGAAAATCTCCGAATTGAAGAAGGGAAACACTAAATTAATACAACATGATTTTTCCCAAAAAGATAAAATCGAGTTCTTACAAAGGGAATTCTCTTAGATGAAGCAAAGTAGAGATTTGCTTTTCAAAGAAAATGAAATTTGGAAAAAGGAAAATTTGGATGCTGCCAAAGAGGTTTATCAAATCAAGGAAAAACAAGATTTACTATCCATAGAAAATGAATCTTTGAAAAAGGAAGTTTCCGAAGTTACCAAAAGGTTTTCTCTTTGTTCAAAAAATATGAATCGCATTCTTCTCATACAAGTCCCATATTATAACAAATCAGGACTTGACTTTAAAAATGAAAGTGATCTTCCAAATGTTTTTCCTCAAGTTAAGGAGAGACTCAGATAGAGACTCTCTAAACTTGCTTATCGAAACCATTTTCAAAAGTAATTTATAAAACCTGTTGGCAAAGACTCTTTCAAGTGCTCAAATTATGGAGGCTCAGATCATTTCAAAAATGAGTGTCTAAAAGTTTGGAAACCAATTCAAAGAGATATTCTAATAATGGAGAAACCTTCAAACCCCAAAGCACCCAAGAAAGTTTAGGAACCAAAGATAGCTTGAATTTGTTTAAACCTTGTAGGTACCAAGAAAGAAAAAGAATAAATGGTATCTGGATAGTGGCTACTCGAGACACATAACTTGATATCAAAGAAAATTCTCTCTTTTATCCAAGATTGATGGTGGCAATGTATCCTTTGGTGGAAACAACAAAGGAAGGATTATTAGCAAAAGGACCTTCAGGATTGGAAACCTCATAATCAATTATGTATCTTTAGTCAAAGGATTAAACCTCATAGGCAGAAGACATGGGAACATCTATCTTCTGGATGTAAAGTCTGATGACCTTCAGTGCATAGTATCCATCAAAGATGACTCTGAACTATGGCACATAAAACTTGGACACATTAGTATCAAGCAGATTTCAAAGCTTTCTTCCAAAAAGCTTGTTTGAGGTTTACCAAAGATGAAGTATGAAAAATCAAAATTATGTTCTGCATGTACACTTGGCAAGCAAGTAAGAAGTTCATTTAAATCTGTAAATGTAATTAGTACTAACTGTGCCTTGCAGTTACTTCATATGAACATATTTTGACCTACAAGAAGTCAAAGCCTTGGTGGTAAGAGATATTGTCTAGTTATAGTAGATAATTACATAAGGTTTACATGGGTTTTCTTTCTTACACATAAGAGTGATGCATTCTTCTCACATTTTTTAAAATTCACAAAGAAAGTTCAAAATGAAAAGGGTTACACTATTTCTTGCATCAAAACTAATCATAGGGGAGAATTTGAAAATCAAAGTTTTTCATATTTTTGTGGTAAAAATGGCTTTCAACATAATTTCTTCTCCTTATACTCATGAGCAAAATGAAATTGTTGAAAGGAAAAATCATTATTTGCAAGAAATGGCAAGAACGGTTTTGTTTGAGAACAAAATTGCATCTCATTTTTGGGCTGAAGCTATTTCAACCGCATGTTACATCATCAATCGTGTTTTTCTAAGACCTATTCTAGAAAAAAAAATGCTATGAGCTTTCAAGGGCAATAAGCCAAACATTTCATATTTTTGACTATTTGGATGCAAATGCTTTATATTGAAAAATGCTAATGATTGTCCTCACAAGTTTGATAAGAAATCAGATGAAGGAATCTTCCTTGGATACTCTATATCAAGCAAAGCATACAGAGTTTTCAACAAAAACTCTCAAAGTGATTAAAGAGTCAACGAAAGTGAATATGAGGAAACTTGTTAGATGTTTGAGCATATCATAACGTCAAAACCTATCATAACATTCTAAACATATCAAAGAACTTGCTCAAGCATCTGAAGTTGTTCCTACATCTAATTACGATGAAGCAAATGATTAGACCCAAAGTTTCAGTCACACTCAGGATACTCATGTAGACATCAATGCACATGAAGCTCAACCTTCTAAATCTGATGAGCAATAAGACGGAAGATTTAACAAGAATTGGAAACACAAATCCAATCATCCTAAAGAGTTTGTGATTGGAAGTCTAGATGATGGCATCAAAACAAGATCTAGATCAAAGGAGATAATCAACAATCTAGCACTTAAATTTGAAGTAGAGCCAAAAGGAATTGAAGAAGCACTCTCAAATGAAAGCTGGATTGAAGCCATGCAAGAAGAACTCCATCAGTTTAAAAAAATGAATTTTGGGAACTCGTGCTTAGACCAAAAGATCATCTTGTCATTAGAACCAAATGGATTTTTAGAAACATGCTGGATGACAAAAGCAAAGTAACTAGGAACAAGGCAAGACTTGTGGCCCAAGGCTACTCATAAGAAGAAGGAATCGACTATAATGAAACCTATGCACCTTTGGCTAGGTTAGAAGCGATAAGGCTCCTTCTTGCTTATGCTTGTTATCATGATTTTACATTTTTCAAATGGATGTCAAGAGTGCATTCCTAAATGGCTACATCAAAGAGAAAGTGTTCGTTGAACAACCATATAGATTTGAAGATCCAAGAAGATCTGAGCATGTCGACAAGCAGAAGAAAGCACTATATGGTCTTAAACAAGCACCTCGTGTATGGTATGAAAGGCTAAGCAACTTCCTTGTTAAAAATGACTTTGAAAAAGGTAAAGTTGATACTACACTCTTTATTAAAAGAGAAGGTAAGAATATTCTCCTTGTCCAAATTTATGTAGATGATATTATTTTTGGATCCTCTAACGAATCTCTTTGCAAGAAATTTTTTAAGATTATGTAGAATGAGATTGAGATGAGTATAATGGGAGAATTAACATTCTTCCTTGGTCTTCAAGTCAAACAAATCGAAAATGGTACTTTTATCTTCCAAGAAAAATATGAAAAGGAATCACAAAGAAGTTTGGCATGGAAAACTGTAAGAAGACTGAAACTCCAATGTCATACTCTTTTAAGCTTGATAAGGATAAAAAAGTAAAAATGTTGATAAAATGTTATATAGAAGCATGATAGAATCCCTATTATATTTAACTACTTTTAGACTTGACATTTTGTTTAGTGTTTGGATGTGTGCTAGATTTCAGTCTGATTCCAAGGAATCTCATCTTTCTACCATTAAAAGAATTATTAAATATGTTGGCATATATGTTTCACTTGGTTTATGGTATCCCAGAGACTCAGAGTTTACACTCTTTGGATATTCAAATGCTAACCTTGTTGGTTGTAAGATTGACAAGAAAAATACTTCAGGGACATGTTAATTTATTAGAAACATGTTAGTCTCATGATACTCCAAAAAGCAACAAACTGTTGCTCTCTCTTCAGCTGAATATGTTGCACTTGGAAGTTGTTGTGCTCATATCCTATGGATGAAGTAACAACTAAGGGACTTTGGTGTTGAAGATTCAAATGTTGAAATCAAATGTGACAACACTAGTGCCATCAATCTCACGAAAAATCTAATTTTTCATTCAAGAGCTAAGCACATTGAAATTAAACATCATTTCATTCGTGATTATGTGCATAATGGTGATGTCAATATTTAGTTTATTGATTCAAAAAATTAATTAGCTGATATATTCACAAAACCTCTTGAAAAGAATGCTTTTGAGTTTATTCGAAATGAATTAAGTATTGTTGACCCACATTCTTAAAGATTTGTAAGACAAGTAAATTTATTTCATCTGCTAAGAAAACAACCTTAGATGAACATCATGCGCCTGAGGATAAACAACATCTGATGACTTATCAACATCTGAGCCTCCTATGTTTCAAATATTGGTGCGTAAGTTCTATTTTTACTAAAAACTCAAGTATGTATCTAAAACTTCTCTTTATATATGGTCGATTATGTTGATTGATATTTCTTAAATAATTTGCAATATCAATCTCCAAAACTTTCTATTTACATCGTTTCAATTCCTTATTTTTTGGACCTAATTTTTTGAAATATCAATAACTGCATTTTTCAGTTTCAAAAAACTACTTTATAACACCATTCAGCCTCTTTGCATTCTCACGCTCTCAAAACTTCAATCTCTCTTTCTCTGTCACGCCCCGGCTCTCGAGCGCGCGATGATCCCGATACTTCTCTTAAGTCATTTGAATGCGATATCCCAGGATGCGTCATTGACCCGTTCATTTTATCTTTTAATTAATGCAAGCGAAAATGATTAACAAACACCCGAACAATCACAACAATCGAGATAGCAGGAAAAACAACATAACTATACTCATTACCAAAACATGCTTTATTTACATCCACATTAACCCTAGGAAGTTTATATTTACGTGCCCTTTTCGATAGGCTACTTCTTGTCAAACCAACAAAAGATACAGGGGGTCGAGTTAACTTAAACTTCTCTATGCGAGGGCACCTTGAACCGCACCTATAAACTTTTCATTCTATGGTCCTAAAAAGCGGTTAACAACAACGAGTGAGATAAAATCTCTGTAAGTCAACAACCTAAGCCTCGTGTAGGGTGCTGATTTGCCTAAAGCATACCTTAAACATGCGACTTATTATCGATAACAGATCAATAGCAAGCAATTCTCACTCTACTTAATCTATAACAGGTTCGGGCAACTTTATTCATTCAATAGACAAACCGTAGGCATTCTTACCTCGCCTTGGCACATACCCTACATTATATCAGTTATAGCATTCTATAAACAATGTAATCACACAAGGCACACAATCAGAACACATATCACCATTTCTCATGCACAATGTAGCCAAGTGTGTTCCAATTTTAAACCTAATGATTATGCCCGCTCTCAGACACAATTAGAAGGTTGGTGGTTCTCAATCTCTTTAGGCCATAGCATAACCCTCGGTTGGCGTCTTCCGGCATGACCAGGCATCATCTCGCCCCATCAGGCACGGCAGCGTCATAACCTCCCTTAGAGATGGACGGCATTTCATAAAGGAGAATCGGTCTGACCTCTACCGCAATTCGTCATATGACCTCGTTGAGCATTCGATAAATCATCATCATCCCAACCCCACCAAGAATCCAATAAATCAGGCATCATCCCCAAGCCTCTTGAGGGTCTATACTCTTTCTGTGATCACATGAGCACATCAATCATGCATGCCATTTTCATTTTTTCTTTATTTTAGCCAATGCAACCATGATACGTACGTGCTCATGCCATGATTCGTGCTAATACATCAAACTTATTGCCATTTTCACTCGTAAAAATGCAATAAATAAATCACACGTGATCACACAAACATGCTTTTCTGTCAAACTTCACATGTTTCATTTTTCAAGCCTCCTAGATTATTCTAACATGTAAAACTTGGTATCTAAGCACGACACTTCACAAATCACCATTTATATGCCAAAAATACATTATTTTCAACGAGAAAACTATAGTTCGTGAGACGACTATCTTTCCAAGGTAACCTACCCTTCAAACGGCACAAAAGCATGCAAAGAATCACTACGTATCAAAAGCATAGGGCACATTAACTAACAACTTAATAATCAAACCTTGATAGCTTGTCGCTCAAACTTTGATAGCTTATCAATAATTCCTCGATAGCTTATCATCCATTTTTCGATAGCTTATCACTTAAGCCTTGATAGCTTATCACCCATTTTCCAATAGCTTATCATCCCTTTAATGATAACTTATCACATTTCCTTGATAACCTATCATTCCACTTATCATTCCATGATAACTTATCAACTAACCTAACCGTAGTTAATTAATCCAACTATAGTTAACTAATCCAACCACGATTAATTAATCCAACCATAGTTAAATAATCCAACTATAGTTAACTCTAAACTTCACTTAATCTAACTTTAAGCACAATTAACAACCTAACCAAGGATTAGGAAGTTAACTCACTAGTTTAATGGTGGCGGCGACAAATGGCAACGAACGGCAACATGGCGCAACACGGACGATTTGGCTTGGACTCAGCACAGTGCGATGAACAATGGTGACATGGCATGCGGACGACGTGGCTTGGCGATGGTGTGACTACATGGCGGCAAAGACGCGGCTCAAGCTCGGCACGGTGATGAATGGCAGTGGCAAGGTGAGGGGCAGTGGAGGTGGCCTAATCCAAGAGGAAAATGAAAGAGAGAAAGAGAGGAAAAGGAGAGAGAAAGAGAGGAAAGAGTGAAAGTGAGAATGAGAAAGAGAGAGAGAGAGAGGACTTCTTCTTCACATTTGGCTTCTTCACCAACTTTGGCCAAAACTCTAATCCTATTTTGTCTTCTTCTTGTCTTGAAAGTCCAAGATGCAAACTCCTTCACCAAGTCTTCACTTTGCATTAATTCTTACATAAATGCAACCCCAAAATTTAGCAAACCAAGCTTATTAGCCCAAGTTTCTAGAAGGGGTATAATGGTAATTTCCACCCTTGACACTATTCATACAGGCTTGCACTATTCATGTGGGCTTGGCATTATTCACGGGGCTTGGGCTTGATATCCAATAGGCTCTTTATTTAGGTTGAAAATGGGCTTTCAGGGGTAAAATGGTAATTTCCTCTTATGGGGCCTCTTGGTGGCTGAATTTCATAGATAGTAGGCATGTTGGTTCATGCCAAATCCGTAACGTCTCTTTGGTTCTCAATTTTCAGCTTACCATCACTTATCCAAAAATTTAGAGTTTACCGATAAACTTTGAGATTCGATAATGTATCGTCAAATACTCTTCATTGGATTAGAATTCATGGTTCAAATATATCGTATTCAATCTTGGTACATTGGTCGAAAATTAGGAATATCACATAAGGGCTATCCCTCAACAGACATTATGAAATAACATTTCCAAATGTTATTCTCTGCGCATTAAACAGGTGAGTCAGAATCAGGATGTCACATTCTCTCTCTCTCTCTCTCTCTCTCAAAATTCCCTGCTCTCAAACCATTCGCTCCTCGTTCGCTCTTTGCTCTAAAAATCAAACATTTTCGCAACCAATCCTCCCAAAATCTACAATGGCCCCAAGTCTGCAATTGGTTCAAAGAAAGTGCAAACTGGTTCTCACCGATCAAATTGCCTCGCCAATCTAGGTCCTAAGGCACAGGATGATCCTACACACTTCAAGAGGTAAGACTCAAACCCCATTCTCTTTCTCACTTAAAGAGATATGGCAAAAAGGATATATGGCTAAGCACTTGAAGAAGTTCATACTTCATGCCGGAGACAATGGAAATGATGAAAAGTCTATCAAAGATGTGATCAAAGGAAGTAAGTTTAGCTTTGAAAGGAAAGTTGAATATGTTTACTCTGGATTTGTGAAATTAAAGAGTGGTGAAAAATCTTCTGTGAAGGAGAAAGAAAAAGTAGATGAACCCTCCTCTGTTGATGTAGTTGAAAGAGCTATGGCTGGTGAAAAAAAAAGATTGTAATCGAAGTTGGAGTAGAGGTTAATAATAGAAAGGAGGACGATGATGAGAAACTCTACAATGAGTTTAAGAGTACCCATGGTTTCCTTGCTGTTGCAAATCAAGGGAACAAGTTGTTTCGTGAGAAAACACATAGTGAAATGTATAAGTCATTGTTGGCCAGAGAGGTGATGAATAACATGACTATTTATTTCACCTTCTTTAAAGGCCATGGTATTCTTGTGAGGAAGCATCTGGCTCAACAGCACTTTGAAGGGATGTGCTCTTTATCTTTTGAGGTCTGTCCTAATTTAACTACATATTTATATTCAAATTTGACGCTCATCACTAGGGAGAAAATTGGTTTATGTGTTTATGATCAAGACTATATGGTGGATGTTGATGATCTGGCTAGTCTTTTGGGAGTAAGGACTTTTGAATTGTGTTTCATTACCACTGAGCTTGATGAAGTCTACTGGAATTCCTGATTATACAAGAGTACAAAAATTTCATGTCAATCATAAACTTCTACCTTTGAAGCACATTGTTATACACAAGATTGTGATCAACTACCTCAGACCCAAGGGGTCTTCCAAAATAGACATTTCTAGATATGAAGCAAAGTTGATCTAGGCTCTTGCTAATGACCTACCTCTATCCTTGCCACATATGATCATTCTTCATATGTATATGACATTGAAAAAGAACAAAGGATAGTTGCCCTATGGATCCTTGATTACCCAGATTTTTGAGCACCTGCACATTGAGATCCCTGCAGAGCTGAAAGGAAAAACACTTCCTATATTGGAAGTAGGCAAGCAAATGCTACACAAGATGGGTTTCAAATATATTGCAGAAGACTTGAAAAACAAGCAAGCTGAACTTGTGAGGGTAGACATTGCTGCTACTGGAGCAACCGCAGAAACTCCTTTTGAGCCCTCCAAGAAAAGAAGAATGAAGATGTTCGCTAGCAAATCCACTAGGCCTAAAAAGAAGAGAGGTAATATCAAAACTTTTTTGCAAAATCTGTTGGTTGATGAACCCACATATGAGGAAATGTCTCTCTCTAATTCTACCTCTAGTAAACACACTCCTTCAGACCATAGAGAAGATGGTCTCAATCTTGAAGAATTGAGACATCAAGCATTGTTCAACAGAGAAACTGTAAAGGATTTGGCTGATGTAGTGATCAAAATTGTTCAAGGTGGACCTAAACGTGAAAGAATTGCTGTAGAAGCAAGGTTGAAAAGTGCAGAAGAAGAAAGGCTGAAGAAGGAGAAATAGGAGAGAGTAAGGAAGCTAGAGGAAGAAAGGAGAAAGGAGGAAGATGATAAGTTGTATGCTGTTGAGATGACTGAGGAAGCTCTGGTAAGTAACCTTGAAAACACGAGAGGTGGCACTAATCTATCTTTTGAGCCAACTAAGGATGATCCCTCTATGGAAGTTGATGGATCTATGCAGGCTACACAAAACCCTACAATAACCATTAATGACATTGATGTTGCCAATCTTGTTATGCCTCAGGAAGTTAATAGTCCAACTAGACCATTTGACAAGTCTCAAATGTTTTACTAGAAAGAGATATGGAAATATATATGTCTCTCTCTCTTTCTATAAATCTGTTAAAATCCTAAAGTTATCTCATCTCTTTCTATAGTCCCCTCAAATCTTGCATGGTTATGGTATCATAGCCAAGGGGGAATAAATAGTAAGTCTCCATAAAAGCACCTTTTATAAAGATTGTTCAAGTCCATAGGAACTCTGCCTTTTGCCTCGTGTGGTCCCGGTAGTAAAGCCGAGAGGGGTAGTGAGTCTGTTGGTCAGCACTAGGGTGCCTTAGGGTTTGATGATTGGATAAAAACAATTTTATAAAAGATGAATTTATTGAGAAGAACTAATTCATCTTCCAACAGTTCTATATCTAAGATGTCACAGGTCAAAGGACCTATTAATTATAGAAGATTTTAATAAATCTATAGAAAATTGGAGTATTCCTAAAGTTAAATATGATCAAATCTACAAAGAATCAAAGCTTAAATATTTCAAAAAAATAGATTATATAATTTCTACAGAAGAAAAAGATGTACCTCTCTCATCTTCATATACATCCCTCCAACTTTTAAATTCGAAGTCTTTGAAAAAGCAAAGACAAAAATATAATTACACCTGGGTGGCGTCGCTGGAGCGAGTACTCTTCCTCTCGCAAAAGGTCGAGTGTTCGAATCCCAGGCGCCGCAGGGTGATTTACCCGGTGGCACGTGTGTGGTGGTGGCACGTGCCGCCCCCAGGGTTTACCCTCTGGCTGCCGGCCGTGCGGGGGTTCCCTGGGTTATCAAAAAATATATATATAATTACATACATATAGGTTTAGTCCAAGTAGGAATTAAACCTCTCACCAAAGAAGGCTTGAATACCTCCATACTTCTAGTTTTAAGAGATGCACGTCTCCTAAACTATGAAGATTTCATATTCGGTACAGTAGAAATGAGTCTCTGCGATGGCCCAATCCATTTTTAATGTTATCCCAATTTTTCAATATCCCTTAAGGATAAAAATATTCTTAAGTCCTTAGTCCTCTAGATAAAAATAATTACCATATAGGTAAAGGTTCCATACCCTTAGCCCTTATATACAAGGTTCATTACAAAGCTATGCTATAAGCTTTTGCAAATAAAGCTTTCAAGCATAGTCCAAAAGGAGAAACACTCCTTTTACGGACTAATATTTAAAAATCAAATACGATAGTTCCTAAGTCAATTAGATGGAATCAGATAAACCTTCCTGAACAATGGGAAATAGAACATCAAGTTTCCCGGCCTGTTGGTCAACATATTGATCCCACGAATATTGTCTAGTACCTTGAGGGAAAAGTGACTATTCAATTCGCTAGGAGATCTTTTGACCTTAGATCTCATCCCTCCTTTCATAGTTCTTCATGCAGAAGATCAGTAGATCTTTGTCCAAACCTACCTCCTATTATTACCATACTAGTAAGCTGCCAAGGTAGCCACAATAACTTCAATATAGAAAGACCTAACCCTAGTGCTCCTCCACTTACTAATCTTAGTGGATTATATACTAGGTCAGGGATATCCAGACTCGTCTGTAGGCAGGAAGCATAGGAACCAGAATCCCCTCAACCTACTCCTTCCCAGATGATAGATGATGACCCTGAGCTCAATATGCTCGAAAAAGATTTTGAACCTAATAGAATCCTTTTGAATAAAGAGATATATATATATATACTTAATGTGAATCTAGATGATGCCTAGTACTTAGTATCCATTAATGAAGAAAGAGACTTATTGTGATGCTCCAGAACGTCAACCGCGACACGTGCAATTTATTATTATTATGGTTATCAAGCATGCGGAATCAAATCAAGACATCCCATACAATGAATATTGCACAAGATTAAGTTAATATACATATGCCTCATTATATTAATATTAGTTTTACATACCAAAAATGTCATCCCATACAAATACAAAATACATAGTCCTAAATAAGGGTTGAGGCTACCTATCTCCACAATAAGCTCCCATACTATTTATATACTCCAAAAGCGGGCCTACATGAGGCGATATCAACATCATGGGTCAATAACTTCACCCTCAAATGCACTGTCATGATCTTCACCATCAAATCCTTTTAATGGGCCGATTAACTCCCCATCTTGGTTCAGAGACCATGCAACGAAACGGTAAGGAACTCACTCCATTAAACCCATGTCTACCCACATAATCAAAAAACACCTAGTATATATTGCTTTGGAATCGGGTACGTAAAAACTTTCATACATACTGGCAGTAAGTCCATACCTATATGTCTGAAAAAATATAGAGTGAGCTTAAGCCTAATTAGTGAACTTTCTAGGTTTAAATTAGTAAATCATCTTACCACTCAACCTGGCACCATAAACAATATGAGTTCAAAGCAATACGAGATCCAATATATGACGAATACGTGATTAATGTATTACCTTTCATGTTGATGGCAAATCAATAGCAATTTACATGATTCAATTTATTCAATGCATGCGAATGGCATGGTACCTTAAAATGCACCAGTATCATCTAATGTTTTATTGACACATGTGCATGCATAATCATGTTTACACTTTCTCCCGAACTCTATCGAGGCATCCCAACACTATGTGGCATCTCAACTCCGAGGCATCTTAAACTCTCCCAGGACATCCCAAATCACACTGCAGGGGCATTTAGACTCCCAAGACATCCCGAAACTCTCCCCAGGGCATCCTAACACTATGGAGCATCATCACCATTTAATTTAGGCGGTAATGAAACTATATTATTCTTATGCAATGAACATTCGCATGCATTACAATACATATACTCACTTTCTTACTTCATTACCTCAGATGCAGTATCTCAAACTCTGCACGTCAGATGCAATACCTCAGACTTAACACATTAGATGCAGTAACTCAAATTCGGCACATTATATTCAGTACCTCAGAGTCACAACATTAGATACAGTACCTCAGAGTCAACACATCAGATTCATTATTTCAGACTCAGAAAATATTTAGGCTTAGAAGATACTTCCAATTTCGAAAATTCTAAAAATAGTTTTGAAATTGGTTCAAACATAGAAAACACATTGGATTTAGTAAGTTTTGAAACCAAGTTAAATTTTGAAAACTCATCAAATTTAGTAAGTTCTAAAAACAGCTTAGATGTAGAAATGTCTCAGATACAAAAAACTCGTTAAGTGCAGAAAATGCTCAGATGCATAAAACTAGTTAGATGCAGGAAACATGCTCAAATGCAGAAAACACGGTCAGATGCAAAAAACATGCTTAGATGCAGAATATGCTCAGATACAAGATATGCTTAGATGCAGAAAACTCTGAAGTGAATAATGAATCTAAATTTTACAAATGTTATACTTCCAAGTTCAAATGCATCACTTTCACATCTCATATGATTACCATACCTTAGTAAAATCCATCGAACACCTTTAGAGCATGACATCACTCATCCATCCAATCATCACAACATCTTCATATCATCCTTATAAAAAATTAAGATTAATGTCAAATTTAACTACCACTACATCACTCATCAATCAACCAAGTCTAAAGTGTTAAGTAGATTAGGCTAATTTAATGCGTAGAACTTTCACTTACCTTAGATAAAAACCCAAAAACTTAAAAATTTAAGTGACCTTCAAACAAATAAACAAAACTGAAAATCAACAATTCTTTATTTTCAAAATGACAAAACCGTTGAAAGGAAGTAGTTGAAATCAATGATTTATCGAGTTAAAGTCGGAATGATGAGTTGAAGAATCACAGTTGTGGGGCCTCCACTTCACTCGCAGCTTTGAAAATGAAAAGCGAGGTAGAAGGTTGGTAAGGGAAGTTATGTAGGTAATTAGTTATTTCTTTTAGGTCTTGGTTCTTCAAAGATTCACCTAAGACAAAGTGAAAGAAAAAGGGATTTACTTAAACATGGTTAAAGATCATGATGATCTTGGGTTGAAGATGCTGAGTGGTCGAATTAAAGGAGTTTGTGTGGCCTTGATAGGTATTAGCTAAGGGCACTTGGACCAATAGAAATGAGTCACAAGGAGATATTTTGTGGTGGAGGAAGATGGCCCTTCTTCTTTAGCCAAGTGGGTAGTGATCACCCATGTCATTAAATGACATAGTCCAAAGTTTGTGAGGTAAGGCATGATGTCAATGATGATGTCAAGGGGTCCAAGTTCAATGTATCCACTTAGGCATAGATTAAAATGTTGAATAAGGAGAAGATGGGAAGCGGCAGAACCCACTAAGAAGAATAAAATGCATAGTGCCAAATTTATTTATTTTTTTTGGTAAAAGCCAAAATATATATTTTCTTAGATTACAAAAATAATAGTAAATCAATATAAGAATAATGAAAACAATTTTGTTTTAAACATTGGTATTTTGTGGAAAATATTTTAAATTCATCAAAATCATTGATAAACCCATACCGGATATTAGAAAATTTTCAATTCAAACTCTGAGCTTGGTAACATCAAATATAAATTCCCATAACTTATCGGCTCTTTATAAAATTAACATGGTGGAAAATTAAATATCGTCACCTACACAATGAGCACACATGGGCATACTAATCAACTTAATTCTAACACCTCAAACATTGGGCGATCACATTGTAGAAAATTATCCTAAATATTACTACTGAAAACTGGAATTTTCAGATGTCACACCCATGACACAAGAAATTAGGACATATGAATATGAAGCAAATTTCAAAGATATCGTCAAAGGATCTTGTTCGAGAACTTCCCATGATCAAATATGAGAAGCCAAATTCTTGTACCGCATGCTCCTTGGTAAAGCAGGTAAGAAATTCCTTAAAATTAATAAATGATGTTACCACTAACAGATCTTTACAATTATTGCACATGTACTTATTCGGACCAACAAGAACTATAAGTCTCGAAGGAAGACATTGTTTAGTTATTGTTGATGATTACTCAGAATTCACGTGGATAACATTTCTTGCTCACAAGAACGATGCATTCCAATCTTTCTTGAAATTTGCATGGCATATCCACATAAAAATCTTTATCAGTTTGGGATAAATTTATCACAGGTGTACTAGTTTTGAGTTTTTGGTGACTCAAAAAGTAATTTGAGGTAAATTTATCATAGATATACTAATTTAGAGTTTTTATGAGTCAAAAATTAGTTTATGATAAATTTATTATAAATATATTAATTTAGAGATTTTCATGATATTAACTAAAAATATATATAACTTAAGAAAAGGTCAAAGATTCTTGCTGTTAAGATATCCTCTTCCTAGTGTCGGAATGGATGTATCTAATGGATGACGTCGACTGGCACACGCACACGTTATGTACATCCAACAGTTCTTTTATTTTTGGATTAAGACAAAAGCCATCATCATTACCTCTACTGATCTTGACAGCTTGTCTAGACTTTTCCACGTCCTGTTTTCAAAACCCTACATCATTTACCGTGAGATCAGAAAAACCTACACATGTAACCATAAACTATGAAGTTTCCAAAATTCACATGCTGCATCCAAATTCATTAATTCCGCGTGGTTCATATTGTCCATCGACAGAAAAGCACTGAAATCTCTCTTTCTCTTGTAATTGAGCGATGTAACGAGAGGGGCGAGGTGCTAAATTATAATGGAATCCTCTGCTGAACGTAGCTCTAGTTTAAGGGTGAACTAGGATAAAATCTTGCGTTTCGATTTCTCTCTCTCGACTTTTTACTCTTTTTCGTGTGATTGTGCGTCGATACCTAACACGACACTTGTGCTGTTATCCATCATATCATTGCATAAGCTTTTGGTTTAGTAATATAGCCTAATCACGTGATGCATGAGGATCTATTGGTCCGAATGGTGCTAAATGCCATTGGTGGACTACAGGTCCTTTGTTAATTGAAGGTAGGTCGTGACTCCTTTCTTTGAAGAATGAAGGTAGAAGACTCTGTATAGACTCTATAGAGTAATTGCTATTGTCGGATCACCAATAGGCGTTGTCCTCCTTTTTTCTCACAAATAAAGCAATGAATAGGTTTTTGGACTTTATTGTTCTTTTTTCATAAATAGTTTCGTCATCGGGAAGGAAAAAAAATCAAAACAAAAAAAAAATCAACCGAAATGAGAAGACCCAGAAAAATGTTCAAAAACTAATCCGGATATTGAACGGGTCCAAGTGCCGCTGGCACCGACCAGTCAACAGTCGATTTGCTCACCAAAAACCAACCCACTCTGGTCTATAAGTGTGAGGATGGTCGATTCAAAGTAAGTGCACGTACGTATTGACCGAGCTCCTTAAAACGTTTCTCAAGTTCTGCTACACAAATTGGACACCGGTAACGTTACGAATCATTCCTTATCAATGTCTAGACGGCCACCCCCTGAAGTGTTCCTGAGTTTCAGAGGGCCGGATACACGCAGGCAGTTTGCGAAATTCCTGTACACATTGTTGACTAGAGCCGGCATTGATGTCTTTTTGGACGAGAAAGACCTGCCGAAAGGCAAAGATATCAACGATGAGCTGATCGAAGCGATCAACCAGTCCAATATATCAATAGCGGTCATCTCCAAGGACTACGCATCCAGCTATAGCTGCCTCATGGAATTGAAGAAAATGTTGGAGTGCAAGGATAACAACAATCACATCATCATCCCCATCTTCTATTACGTCGACCCGACGGATGTACGCCGCTGCAATGGCCCCTTTGCAATTTCCTTGCGTGGGCACAATGATTCCCGCATCAATGCCACTGTCATTGCTTCCTGGGAGTCTGCTCTCTGTCGAATTGGAAGAATGAGTGGATTCCATCTCCATGAGAACAATGAAGGGTAATTTCCATGACACGCTTTGGTCTGAGATTACTTTCTCATGTATCTTGCCTACTTTTGCGTTGAGATCAACTAGGTTTAAATCCTATCCAATTATATATTCATTATTATAGCTATGACAACGGCTGCATCACGCACTCTAGGCTTTCTTCCGCTTTGAATCCTCCTCGTCCCTGTCCTTTTTATTCCATTTACAATTGGCAGGGATCATTTCAATCTTATAAAGGATATAGTCCGTGAAGTTCAGCAGAAGCTGAAAAAGGAGAACCTAATGGTGCCGGAACATTTAGTCGGAGTTGATCCTCATGTGCCAGGCATAATGGCAAAGCTGAAGGTTGACTACCGCAATGGAAAAGCGATCAAAATTGGGGACACACGTGACATGGTGTTAGGTATATATGGCATCACTGGGGTTGGTAAGACAGTCCTCGCGAAATATGTTTATAATCAACTTCTTCATCTGTATGATGACTGTAGCTTTTGTGAGAAGATCCAAGCCGAAATTGATCATGACCGCATTTTGTCTGTGCAAAACAAACTAATTTCCCATCTCCATAAAGGAAATGTCCAAAAGTTTGATTGTTCTGACAAAGCTCTGATTCATATTCAGAACAGGTTTCGCACCATGAAGGTCCTCCTTCTCCTTGATGATGTTAATAGTTATGAACAGCTCAGTGCATTAGTCGGAAAGCTTGATTGGCTTGGCCCAGGGAGCAGGGTCATTGTGACATCCCAAAGACAAGACGTCCTTAAGAACATCAATGGTGCGGAAAGTTTTGTTCTTGAACCGATGGAAAAAGATGAAGCTCTGAAGTTATTCTGTAGGCATGCTTTTGGAACGGATTCTGCCCGTGAGAAATTCGAGACCCTGTCAAAAAAAATCGTTGAGGCTACAGACCGGCTTCCTTTCGCGCTCGAGCTGGTAGGTTCATTTCTGTCTCTTACAAAAAACAAGAGAGCGTGGAGGCAAACATTGACTGCATTGAAAGTAGCTCCTCATGAGAGAGTTCAAGCAGCCTTGAAGAAGAGCTATACCAACCTAGATAAGAATGAACGGAAGATATTTCTTGATATAGCATGCTTGTTCATCGGAAAGGACAAGAGAATCCCCTATTACATGTGGGAGGACTGTAATTATTATCCTTCTAGATCGTTTATAGCTCTTGATGCATGGTCTTTCATAAAAATCGGGGAGGATGAAGAACTATGCATGCACGAAATACTGAAGAACTTTGGCCGGGAACTTGTCGTAAAGGAAAACCGACGTAAACCTTGGAAGCGCAGTAGGCTGTGCGACCACAAAGATGCACTGCATGTATTAAAAAAAAGGAAGGTAACTTCAGCAAGCAATGCGCCACATCTTTTCTTGTTTAGATGACAATTGATACTGTTATCCTTTTCTTTTAATTATTCGTTAAGTGTGATGATCCACTTTCTCTGAGTTAATTATTTCTACTTGATTGACAGGGTACTGAGAAAATTGAAGCCCTCGGGCTTGAGTTCGGTCACGGATCCAAAGGAAATACCAGTTTTGAATCAAATCAATTTGATGGTTTACAGAACTTGAGGTTCCTCAAGCTGGATCGAGCTGATATTCAGGGATACTTTGGGAATCGTCTTTCGAGCTTAAGGTGGCTTGATTGGCAAGGGTGCCCTAAGATTGCCGACGTTCAATCTCTACATCTGAATTTGGAAAACTTGGTGATTTTGGATTTGTCATGGAGTCAGGTTGACAAAGACTGGAGAGGTTGGAAGCTGCTTGTGCAGGTATGGAATTGTTAAAGTATTGATTAGTTTCTAGAATAACCTAGACCCCTGTTAGATGAATGTTATACAAGTCTAGAGTTTAGTCTTAAGAGGAGGTAGTTTAACATTTGTGGCCATAATTATGTCCGAGGAAAAATATCTCGGACAAATTCAGAGATAAAATTGCATGTATAAGTCGGTGGATTGAGCCTATAATTAGGCTTGGGAATTGGGATGTTCGATCATGTACCCGAGACCAGCTAGCAAAACCAAAGTTCCGTGCACATTACCACATGCAATACCGCTATTCATTCACCATTGTTGTTGCGTTTCCCGAGAATGCCCGCATATTTTTACATCCCAAATTACAAATACTAACACCAAAGTCTGACACAATCATATCATTTTATTATCTTGCAGGCAAAAAAACTGAAAGTTTTGAAATTAACCGGTTGTATCCAATTGATTGCCACTCCAAAATTTCCCTCTTCAATGAAGCTGGAAAGACTAATTCTGGAAGGTTGCCTAAAATTAGCAATTACCGATTCATCATTTGGTAATCTGAAGAAGTTGGTTTCTTTAAATATGAAGCAGTGCAGTCCTCTCTTTGAATTGCCAGATTTGGGTCCCATAAGAGGCTTGAAAGAGCTGGTGATCGATGGGACTTCCATTAGTCGGATTAATTTCCAAGAAGGTTCCTTGAGGAAGCTCAAAATTCTCAGTGCTCGCGATTGTAAAAAACTGACTGAAATATCCGATTCTATCAGTTCCTTAGAGTCTCTCACATATCTCGCTCTAGACGGCGCTGAAATTGATACCCTCTGGGAGTCCATTGCATTGCTCAAGGAATTGAAGACACTGTCTCTGAAGAACTGCCGGAGGCTATCCAAACTTCCAGATGGAATAGGGAGGCTCCGATCACTGCAGTTCCTGGATTTGTCTGACACTGTGATTGAGAAGTTACCTCCTTCGGTCGAGGATTTGAGAGCTATGAAAGTGTTTAGGATGAGGGGTACTTTCATTCGGGAGTTTCCTGAAGCTATACTGAATTTGGAGAAGCTGGAAGAGATAGATTTCTCACTATGCCGGAGTTTAGAGGGGAGAATCCCCTTTAAGATTGGGAGATTGTCGTCTTTGGCAATCTTGAAACTGTCCCACACTCAGATTTCTGGCCTACCTCCAAGTTTTCGCCACCTTTCTTGTCTCCGAGAACTCGACATCTTCGCATGTGACAATCTTCGGAGACTACGCAATGTACCCTCTAGTTTGATTAAAGTTCGTTGGCACTTGGATCTGCCGACACTTGCTCCCGACTTGTGTGCTTAGAAGATGATATGTCTAAGATTGAGAGCGAGTCCAAGAAGTGACAGTTGAGTTTTTCGTTTAACGTACGTGATAAAGTATGATTGACTCGTTAGTTCATGTTTAGAGTAATCATTGGTAACCAAAAAAGATCAAGCACTGTTGTCGTATGGTTATTTGTATTTGGCTCAATTGCTGGATATTCGAACTGGGAGAGGAGTCTGAGGGCCATTCATTTTGTGCAAACAACATGTTGCAGAAGCAAGCAATCGAACAATAAAATAGGCAGAACAATATAACTTCTCTGTTGACAACAGGTAAATTTAATTCAGAGCACCACAATCAATAACCCCGCTCACCTTATGCATAACCTAGGAACATGCACTTTCTTGCCCTTTTATCGAGCTTACCATCACTAACTCGAACATAACACGGACAACCAAATATTCTAAGAACATAATAATTAGCAACGTTACCTGATTACACTTCTTTGGGAGTTCGATATTTAATCGCAATTGATGGGGATCTATTCATTAGATAGCTCGCCGTACTAAGTGCATCCGCGAGAAATCTCCTAACCATGCTAGCATTAGAGAGCATTTTATGGGCCTTTTCTAATAATATTTTTCTCATCAACTTTGCAACATGTTGTGGTTCATTGACACTAGTGCAGTGTTTCACTATGCCATTCTTCATGCTGTTGACACTTGATTTGTGATATTCCTAAATTTTGACCAATGTACTAAGATCGAATTCGATGAATTTTAACCACGAATTCTAATCCAATGAAGAGTATTTGATGTTACATTATCAAAATTTCAAAATTTATTGGTAAACTTTAAATTTTCGGATAAGTGACGGTAAGCCGGAAATTGAGAATGAAAGAGAACTTATGAACTTGGCATGAACCAACGGGCCTATTTCCTATGAAATTCAGCTACCAAAAGGTCCTATAAGAGGAAATTATCGTTTTGCCCTAGAAAGCCTATTTTTTGCCCAAATAAAGAGACCTTTGGATATCAAGCCCATTAAATTCAAGCCCTAGCCCTTGTGAATAGTCCAAGCCCATGTGAATAATATCAAGCCACATGAATAGTGTCAAGAGGGAAAATTACCAAAATTTCCATTCTAGAAACTTGTATTTTAAGGGACAAATATTAATGGGCAAGAGACAATTTTGATAAATGTAAAGTGAAGACTTGGTGAAGAAGTGAGAAGACATCTTGGAGTAGAAGACTTTCACTCACTCACTCTCTCTCTCTCTCTCTCTCTCCTTCAATTATTTACTCAAGATTGCTTTTGATTTTAAGAGCCAAATTTAATAATATTTGGAGTTGCATTTATGGGTAACAATAATGCAAACTTAGTGAAAAAGACAAGTTTTGGAAGACATTGGCCAATACAACTTTCTTTCTCACTCACTCTCTCTCTCTCTCTCTCTCTCTCTCTCTCTCTCTCTCTCTCTCTCTCTCTCTCTCCTTCAATTATTTACTCAAGATTGTCTTTGATTTTAAGAGCCAAATTTAATAATATTTGGAGTTGCATTTATGGGTAACAATAATGCAAACTTAGTGAAAAAGACAAGTTTTGGAAGACATTGGCCAATACAACTTTCTTTCTCACTCACTCTCTCTCTCTCTCTCTCTCTCTCTCTCTCTCTCTCTCTCTCTTCCTTCACCTTGCCACTGCCGTCCATTGCCCTTGCTGCACCCTTGCCGTCATTAGGATCGTCGTCACCACCGTTCAAGTTGCGCTACCACGCCCTCACCGCCGTCTAAGTCGCGCCCACACCGAGCCCGCTCGCTATGCCGTGCCGTGCCGTTGCCACGCTAAGCCAAGCCATACGTTTGCCATTCATCACCGTTTGTCTCTACCGTTAAACTAGTGAGTTAACTCCCTAATCTTTGGTTAGATTGTTAATTGCGTTTATGGTTAGATTAAGTAAGGTTTAGAACTAATTATGGATAGATTAGTTGATAGGCTGTCATAATAAGTGGAGTAGAAATGGTGATAAGTTATCGTGAAATGATAAGTGATGGTGATAGGTTATCAAGGAAAGAGATAAGTGAAAGCGATAACCTATCAAGGAAAGGTGATAAGCTATCAAAGGGATGATGAGCTATCGGTAATTAAGTGATAAGCTATCATCAAAGGAATGATAAATTAACGGCAATTGGATGATAAGCTATCATAAAATGGATGATAAGCTATCGGTACTTAAGTGATAAGCTATCGAAAAATGGATAACAAGTTATCATTAAATAGGCGATAAGCTATCAAGGAATTATCGATAAGCTATCAAATTTTTGGTGATAAGTTGTTAATTAATGTGTTTTGTACTTGAATTATATGGTATTTCTATACATGATTATACATGATTGTATGTTGTTAGAATTGCCTTTGAAATGTGATTGTCTCTTGAACTATTGTTTTCTAGTTGAAAAGAATGGTGATTTGCTTGGTGTTGTTGTCATGCCTCGCCCCTCAAGCGTGCAATGGTCCCTAACACTTTTCTCTTGGATCATTAAAAATGTGACGTCCCAAGACGCGTCGTCGACCCGTTCTTTTTATCTTTTGATTAATGCAGGCGAAAACGATTAATAAACACCCAAACAGTTACAACAATAGGGATAGCAGGAAAAATAACACTTTATTTATTTACTAGTCAACCCTAGAAAGTTTATATATATGAGCCCTTTACAACAGGCTACTTCCTGCCAAGACCAATAAAAAGATACCGAGATCGGGGTTAACTTAAACTTCTTTACGCAAGGGCACCTTGATCTGAACCGCACACATCAACCTTCTATTCTATAGTCCTGAAAAACGGTTAACAACAACGAGTGAGATAAAATCTCAGTAAGTTAACAACCTAAGCCTCGTGTAGGGTGTTGATTTACCTAGAGCATACCCTAAACATGCGACTTAACATCGATGGCAGATCAATAGCGAGCAACTCTCACTCTACTTAATCTACGATAGGTTCGAGTGACTCAACTCAATTAACAGACAAATCACAGACATTCTTACCTCGCCTTGGCACAGACCTTGCATATTGTTAGTTATAACATTATATGAACAATGCATTAGCCAAGGCAATCAGAACACATATCACCATTTCTTATGCGCAATGCATCCAAGCGTATTCCAATTTTATGCTTAGTGATTACGATCGCTTTTGGCCACCGCATGACCCGAAGGGTGGCGGTCTCGACCTCTCTAGGCTACTGCACCACTCAAAGGTTAACAGTCCTCCGACATAACCATGCATCGTCCCGCCCTATCAGGCATGGCAACATCTCCTCCTAAAAGATCAGGGCGCGACCACACCGCGACCTCCCTCGCAGGTAGACGGCATTCCATAAAGGAGAATCGGTCTGGCTTCTACCGTGATCCATCATCCGAACCCCCGCCAGGCGTCTAATAATATCATCGATAAAATCAGGTAGCGTCCCCAATCACCATTGAAGGTCCATACACTTTGTGATCGCACAAGCACACAGGCATATAAAACTCATTTCTTCTTTCTTTTAGCCAATGCACTCATGATACAGCTCATGCTGTGATTCGTGCTCATACGTCAAACTTATTGCCATTTTCATACGTAAAAATGCAATAAATAAACCATACATGATCACACAAACATGTTTTTCTCATTAAACTTCACGTGCTTCATTTTTCAAGCTTCCTAAATTATTCCAACACCTAAAACTCAGTATCTAAGCATGACATCACGCCAATCACCTTTTATAAGTTAAAAAATTACATCGTTTCAAATAAGAAATGATAGTTCATAAAATAATTACCTTTCTAAGGCAATCCTCATCTTAAAACATACCAAAACATATACAGAAATATCACACATCACAAGCACAAAGCATACTAATTAATAACTTGTCACCTTATCTAACCATAACTAACTAACCTAACCATAGTTAACTAATTCAACCATAGTTAACTCAAAACTTTAATTAATCTAACCCTAAGTGCAATTAACAACCTAACCAAGGATTAGGGAGTTAACTCACGGGTTTTAATGGCGGCGGTGACTATGGCAACGAACGGTGATATGGTACAACACATGGTGGTATGGTATGGCGAGTGACTTGGTATAGGCGCGGCTTGGAGGGCGGCGATGGGTGGCTCAGCTTGGCTGGGCGAACAACGGTGACACGGCGTGTGGACGGCGGTGCAGCGTGGCTTGGCAATGGCGTGGCTACACGGCAGCAAGGACACGGCAATGGCGATGGACAGCGGTGGTGGAACAAGAAGGAAAAGGAAGAAAATGAAGGAAAGAGAGAGACAGAGGGGTGTGAGAGTGAGGGAAAGAGAGAAGTGAGTGAGTAAAGAGTGAAAGAGAGAAGGAAGAGAGTTGTCTTCTAAGCTTGTCTTTCCCTCCAAGTTTGCATTATTGCAAGTCACTAATGCAACCCCAAAATTTATCAAACTTGCTTCTTAAAATTCAAGACAATCCTAAGGCATTCAATTGATAGGAAAGAAAGAAAGAAAGAAAGAGAGAGAGAGAGAGAGAGAGAGAGGGAAAGGGATGGGTGGCCAAAGGGAAAGAGAGAGAGAGAGAAGACCACTTGTCCAAGCTTGTCTCTTTGTCCATTAATTTTGTTCCCCTAAAGTTAAGGTTTTCTAGAAGGGGTATAATGGTAATTTCCACCATTAGCACTATTCATACGGGCTTGCACTATTCACGTGGACTTGGCACTATTCACGGGGGCTTGTGCTTAAATTTAAAGGGCTTAATGGGCTAGATATCCAATGGGCTCTTTATTTGGGTAAAAAATGAGCTTTTGAGGGCAAAATGGTAATTTCCTCTCATAGGGCCTCTTGGTGGCCGAATTTCATAGGTAGTAGGCCTATTGGTTCATGCCAAATCCGTAACATCTCTTTGATTCTCAATTTTCGGCTTACCATCACTTATCCAAAAATTTAGGATTTACCGATAAACTTTGAGATTTGATAATATAACGTCAAATACTCTTCTCGAATTAGAATTTATGGTTCAAATCTATCAAATTCGATCTTAGTACATTGGTTGAAAATTAGGAATATCACACAAGGACTATCCCTCAACAGACATTATGAAATAACATTTTCAAATGTTATTCTCTACACATTAAACAGATAAGCCAAAATCAGGATGTCACAGTCATGCTTAGATACCAAGTTTTATGGGTTGGAATAATCTAGGATGCTTGAGAAATGAAGTATGTAAAGTTTGACGGGATAAGCATGTATGTGTGATCACATGTGATTTTATTATGTCATTTTTACGTGTGAAAGATTATCATAAGTTTAACGTATGAGAATGAATCAGGACATGAGCACGTATCATGGTTGTATTGGCCAAAAGAAAAAAAGAAATGAGATTGGTATGTATAATTGGTGTGCTCGTGTGATCACAAAGTGTACTGACCCCCAATGGTGTTTAAGGATGATGCTTAATTTTATCGGATGCCTGGCGAGGTCGTATGACGGATTGCGATAGAGGCCGGACCGATTCTCCTTAGGAAATGCCGTCTATCTACGAGAGAGGTCGGGATGTGGTTGCGCCCGATCTTCTAGGAGATTAAGATGTTGTCGTATTCAATGGGGCGGGATGATGCTCAGTCATGCCGGAAGACCGCCAACCTTTAGGTTGTACCGTGGCCTAGAGAGGTCGAGACCGCCAACTTTCGGGTTGTACTATGGCCGAAAGTGGTCGTAATCACTAAGCATAAAATGGAACATGCATGGATGCATGACACATGAGAAATGGGGTTAGGTGTTCTGATTATGTGCCTTGTCTGATGGATTGTTTATAGAATGCTATAACTGATATCATACAGGGTATGTGCCAAGGCGAGGTAAGAATGCCTGCGGTTTGTTTGTCGAATAAGTTGAGTTGCTCAAACCGGTTATTGATTAAGTAGAGCGAGAATGGCTTGCTATTGATCTGTTATCGACAATAAACTACATGTTTAGGATATGCTCTAGGTGAATCGGCACCCTGCACGAGGCTTAGGTTGTTAACTTACTAAGATTTTATCTCACTCATTGTTGTTAACCGCTTTTCAAACCTGTAGTATGCATACGCGACTCATGCGGTTCGGGGTTCCCACGGACCAAAGCCTCGTTATAACGCCGCATCCGGTCCTCAGTGCAGACTACAGTTTTGAGCTTTACGTTACAACAGTCTAAGTTGATGAGGGATTGAGGCACTTGATACCTCATCGTTTCAAGGCGTGGTTTGTCCGCCACGGTGATACCCTTTTCGGTCCTTTGAGAGGTTTCGATGGGCTTGGCGGAAGTGGAGCTTCAGGTGAGGAAGTTTGGGATCCTATGGATATAGAGACTCCTGACGGTGCTATAGAAGATCCGAAATCTGACTTGGATAAAGAGAGCGATCCTGAGCCTCCTCCCTACTACTACATTCTCTAGGTCAAGCTTGTAGTACGGACATTTTTGGTGTAACCCCGATTTAACGGAGATAAGTTAACCCGATCCCGGTATTTTTTTTATGGTCTCGATAGGAAGTAGCCGCAATAAAGGTTTGTACATATAAACTTACTAGGGTTAACAAGTATATAAATAAGTGTGTTTTGCTAACAATTATTGTTTCATTGTTTTTCCTACTATCCCTATTGTCATGATTGTTCAGGTGTTTATTAACCATTTTCACTTGCGTTAATCAAAAAGATAAAAGATAATAATAATAATAATAAAAAATAGGTCGACAACGCTTTTTGAGACGTCGCATTCTTAATGACCCAAGAGAAGTAACAGGATCGTCGTGCATGTGAAGGTTGGGGCGTGACATGATTTTTAGCTAATCGGTACTTTAAATATAAAAAAATTGAAATTTGAGTTTTGATAGCAACAAAACCCATTTTTCAAACAAAGAAAACGAGTAGTCTTATTACATTGCATTAGAAAATGGGTATGGGTAATTGAGGCCGATATTCCCGACAAAAAAAAATTCATTTTTTGCATGACCTAAATCTAGATGTCATTTATTTTTAAACAAAAATCGAAATTAAAAAAAATTATTGAAAAATTTAAAATTTAAAAATAAAATAAAAAATGGGAAGAGGGCTTGGTGCATGCGTGCGTGCACTCATCCAGCAGTGCTTAGCCGCTGTTTCGGCAATCCGGCGGCTTTCTCCGGTGTCCTTTGCCTTGCAACGGTGATCCTAGACTTGTCCTCGAGCCAAAGTTGATCGGAGCTTCGCTTATCAACTTCTGATCACTTCTCATTTTCCTCAATCCCTTTAGTATTACAATTTGTTCACCGGAGTTGCATATTAACTTTCCTCTATCGTTTTTGTTAGAAAATCGAGCGATCGAAATAATAAAATTGACAGAATAAAGAAATAAATAGAATATCAGATTTACGTGATTTGGTCTTACAGACCTATATCCACGGGGAGAGCAGCACGAAATTCCATTATAGATCAAGCGATACAACGGAAATTACAATTACACTTGAGTCACTCAAACACTCTTAGTGTTTCCCAAACTCCAATTACATCCAATAACTCACGCAGTGTTTAACCCGATAATTTCTCACGAAATAATATTTCAATCTCGCAAAAAAATTACACAATACACTAGCATCCGGATGTAATTATCCGAACTTCGAAGCTCAACGAAGAAGTCCCTCTGCACAACTCGCACGAAGACCACGCTGCTTTTCATTAACAACAGCACTTCAAAAAGTTACCACACAAATATATTTTATATTTGTGCCCAATAGTTGACCGAGTTGACTGAATCTTCTCCAAATCAAAGTCGAGTTGGATTTCCTGTTCCAAGCTTCTTCGACCAATAAGCAATATATATTTTCAAACTTGGACTAAAACAGGAAATATCAAATAGATTTCACTAAGGATATATTTTCGTGTGATTCAAAACAAAATTTATCCAATGCGGAGTCCAAGTTCGATCAACCTTCTTTGCACCTTTTCTTTTATTTATTTATCTCCAAAATTCTTATTTTCTTTTCAGGCTCAAACTCGAGACATTTTCTAGTAATCTCCACCTTAGCTTGAAGTTTGAACCAAGTCACAATCACTTTACTGAAAAATTCAAACTTCACTACTACTCTCTCGCAGCCCCCGATGAGCTCAACCACTACAGACACCTTTCAAGTTGAAGTCGCACTTGAACTTCGCCATAATCGAGGACCTCATTAAAGCACCAACTAAATCTACACCTTTAACTGCTCCACAAGGACTTTTAGACACAACTTCCTGCACCACAGATAAAGCAAAACTATTGTTGCATCCATACCTATCAAGAGATTGAACACATACCTTGTCAATTTCAGCAATCACAGCAACTGTTGGCTCTATAAGCTTCACCTCACTATAAGCACCATCTATATCGATTACCTCGCTAATATCCTCTACCTCAGGAGTTTTTGGTTGTAACTCCATCTCAAGCTGAACACCGTTTAGATCCGTATATGCACTACCATTAACACTCCAAAGTCGAAGTGCTGGAGACTCGTCAAATGTAACTTCTCTACTGACAATAGGTGAATTTAATTTTGGGCACCACAACCGATAACCCGCATCACCCTGTGCATAGCCTAGGAACATGCACTTTCTTACCCTTTCATCGAGCTTACTATCACTAACTTGAACATAACATAGGCAACCAAATATTCTAATATTAGAATAATCGACAACGTTACTTAACCACACTTCTTTAGGAGTCCGATATCCAATCGCAGTCGATGGGGATCTATTCATCAGGTAGCTCGCCGTACTAAGCACATTCGCCAGGAATCTCCTAGCCATACCAACACTAGAGAGTATTTTATGAGCCGTCTTTAGTAATATTATGCTCATCAATTCTGTAACATGTTGTGGTTCACTAGCACTAGTGCGGTGTTTCATTATGCCTTCTTTCATGTAGAATTTATTTAACAGCTTCGAGTAGTACTCCATACTATTGTCAGTTTGCACATGCTTGATCGTTTTACCAGTCTCCTTTTTTATTAAAGCTCTCAACTGCTTGATCCTGACAACAGCATCAAACTTGTGCCTAAGAATAAACACCCAAGTCTTCCTCGAGTAGTCATCAACAACTGTTAGCATAAATCTGGCACTCTTTCTCGAAGGAAACCGCGACAACCTGTGAACATCCAAGTAAATTAATTCCGCAATCTCCGTGGTTTCTTCGACAGTTGAATCGAACTGCACTTTCTGCCGTTGATCTAAATCACAGCACCTGCATACATTCAGTACGTTAGCGATATAATCACATAATAAATTTCTTTCACTTAGAACCTTCAAGCTTTTCTTGCTAATGTGCCCCAAATGCATATGCCACAATGCAGACTCTCGAACAGATACATCCAACGTCTTAGTGGCAAATTCCATCATTGTCTCACCTTGAAGCTCATACAGGCCACTATGCTTGATTCCTTTCATTATCACCAAGGCACCTCGAACAACTTTCAAAATTCCACATTCTAAAGAATATCAACACCCAGCTGAATCCAAGGCACTCAAGGAAATCCGGTTCTTTTTCAACTCTGGAACATGCCTTACTCTAGTCAATGTCCACACAATACCATCATACATTCTGATTCTAACGTTGCCAACACCTATAACATCACACTTGGCATTGTTCCCCAATTGCACTTTACTACTATCCATGCATTGATAAGTTATAAATCAGTTTTTGTTTGGTGTAACATGAAAAGAACAACCATAATCCATCCGTCAAAAGACGAATAATCAGTGATAGACAAGATATAATCATCATTATCTAAATTACAGTCAGCTATAGCTGCAATATCATTAGCAGACTCAACTCTAATTCCCTTACCCTTCTCATTCTTCAGCTTAAAGCAATCCCTTCTACAATGCCCTCTCTTGCCACAGTTCCAACAGACAACATCACTGGTCCTATACTGACTATGCCTGTTTAGATTCATACTACTTCTGCTAACACTAGTACCGGTTCTTCCTCTATTTTCACTTACTAAAGCTGTAGACACAAATTTGCCAGATTCTCTTCTACGGATGTCCTCACTCAAAATGAAATCTCGAATCCTATCAAACGTCAAACTAGTTGACCCAGAAGAATTACGAACAGCAATAATAGTAGTATTCCAACTATCAAGCAATGAGGATAACAAAATCAAAGCACATACCTCTTCATCAAATTCAATCTCAACTGAACTCAATTGACTAACAATCACATTAAATTCATTGATATGATCAGAAGCTTATGCACCTTTGCGCATCTTCAAATTAAACAGACATCACATCAAATAAACCTTGTTGATCGCAGAGGGCTTCTCGTACATGTCCGACAAGGCTTTCATCAAACCCGCAGTGGTCATCTCTTTCACAATATTAAACGCGACATTACGAGTTAACGTCAACTGAATAACACCAAATGCTCGTCTATCCAGTAATTCCCACTTAGCTTGCTTCATCGTATCTGGCTTCTCCCCAGACAAAGGTAAGTGCAGTTTCATTTGATACAAATAATCTTCAATCTGGATCTTCCAAAAATCAAAATCCTTTTCATCAAATCTATCGATTTTCACTTTTCCTTCTTCTATCGCCATCAATTCGTTTCAACTTAGTCGAACTAAGTTCTGATACCAATTGTTAGAAAATCGAGCGATCGAAACAATAAAATTGACGGAATAAGGAAATAAATCGAACACCAGATTTATGTGGTTCAATCGTACAGACCTACATCCACGGAGAGAGCAGCACGAAATTCTACTATAGATCAAGCGATATAACGGAGATTACAATCACACTTGAGTTACTCAAACACTCTCAGTGTTTTCCAAACCCCAATTACATCCAATAACTCACGCAGTGTTTAACCCGATAATTTCTCACGAAATAATCTCTCATTCTCGCAAAGCAATTACACAAAACACTAGCACTCGGATGTAATTATCCAAACTTCGAAGCTCAACGAAGAAGTCGCTCTGCACAACTCGCACGAAGACCACGCTGCTTTTCATCAACAACAGCGCTTCAAAAAGTTACCACACAAATATATTTTATATTTGTGCCCAATAGTTGACCGAGTTGACCGAATCTTCTCCAAATCAAAGTCGAATTGGATTTCCTGTTCCAAGCTTCTTTGACCAATAAGCAATATATATTTTCAAACTTGGACTAAAACAGGAAATATCAAATAGATTTCACCAAGGATATATTTTTTCGTGTGATTCAAAACAAATCTTATCCAATGCAGAGTCCAAGTTCGATCAACCTTCTTTGCACCTTTTCTTTTATTTATTTATCTCCGAAATTCTTATTTTCTTTTCAGGCTCAAACTCGAGACATATTTTAACAGTTTTGTTCATTCAGACTTGGTGAGCTGAATCTCGGCATTTCTCATAGTTCATAGAAGGCCGAGCTAGCTCATTCGAGCTCCAGCAGTTCATCAATAAAGGTATCATTCTAAGCTCAATATGATCTGCTTTGACATGTCTAAAGTTCGGATGCAATGAACATGAGATAGGCCTTGATCGATCTGCTTCGATTCATCTGTAAACTTTGATATATGCAAGTCTAATTGTGTTCTGTGAAATTCGCACCTTATGAAACAGTGTGCTTCTCGACCTAAAACGGGCTAGTAAACATCATTTTTTTGAAGAAGTCATAAACTATAAAGTGTAGCGGACATCTCAAGCTTTAAAATGAGCGGTCGCATGTAAAAAATGAGCATCGTTTGCTTGGTGATATTGACTTTTCTGTGAAATTCGCACCTTATGAACCAGTGTGCTTCTCAACCTAAAACGGCCTGTAAACTTCATTTTTTTGAAGAAGTTAGAAACTACAAAGTTGTCGTTGACATCTCAAGCTTTAAAATGAGTCTGAAATGGTAGACTAGAGCGTTTCGGGGCTTAATTGAAAGTTTTGGTATTTTTACAAAAATCAAAATGCGGATGAGATTGGTGCTGGCCTATAAAATTGTTTTCAAAAAAGTCCTTGAGCAAAATTGAATTACTGGGCAAAATTCAGGGCTCTTTTGCGAAAGCTCAAAACGTAAAGTTTGTTGAGCACACGGTTATCTAGTGGTACACAAAAAATTCAATGCATTTTGACCAATTTTTCTATTTTTACCTAATTTTCTTCTAAGACGGGTCAAATTCGGGTCAAATTCTGACCGCGTTTCTTAAATCACCAAAATCAGGTCTTTCGGGTTAAAATTGGATGAAATGATCTTCTTCAACATTGAAGAGCACATCACAAGCTTTCTAAGACACTAGAATCATCAAAATGGAATGTCATTTGATATGTTTTCAAAATTAATTTCTCCGACCCGAATCTGAAGCATAAAATCTGAAAAAATGAATAAGTGATCCTTTCTTCAAGGCACACTCAATTGCTTGATTATGTGATAATTAAGGTCTTAATTGACCTAACTTCATGATTAGCTTAGTCTAAGAGCATGTCCATGTTAGATGTATGCTTAATGGTGTATGTTGTGAGCAAATGTTGAAAACCCAACACCTAAAGGTGGTCCATCAAAGGCGTCCCAAGGATGGCGGTCCAATCCAAAAAGGGTAAGCAATGCCGATGTCCATTCTGATCTAGACTTTTCAAAATAAACCAAATAGTTTGAGTAATCAAACTAGTTAGACATAGGATTTCCTCAAATTTAAAAAGGATAGAAAGATCATCAATAAATCCATTTACACCCACAATTAGTCTTTTAAACTAGAGTTCACCTTCTTAATAAATAGGAGGATGTACAAATAATCTCGCCTTAAAGACACTTGAAAAGTACTGTCCAATGAATGGAAGTAATGCCCAATTTTGGATGAAAGTGATGTTTGGAAATTCTTGCATCTTTGGGCTTGAAACAAAAATACATCCCCCCATAGTTAGCTAGGATAGATTTTTTCTTTTGAGTAGGATTCATCTAGATCCTCAATTAGCAAGCTTACGAGGGATTCATGTCTTGAGACTTATCAACAAGGCTTTGTAATCTCTTCAGTATTGAAATCCCTCCTCCGAATCATTTGTAATAATACCCCATGAGTTGCGGGTCCTTAATTTTCCGCATTTAGAATAGCTTATCATTTCAATTCATTGCGTGTTTACTTACCGCTTTGATTGTTAATTTCTTTTCTAGGTTAGACCTAGTTTAGAACTAAAAATGAATAGAATAAAAACATGTTGCATACTCACCTATAAATGGTCTCGACCCCAAGATTAAAAAAGATGTCAAGACTATATGATCTCTTAGAAAATCAATCGACCAATTAGGTACCGAAAGGGCATTAATAGCAATATTAGCGTAAGCAAGTTCCCTAGACTTAGAATCTCTGGTTCTATAGAATTGAGGTGGTCCTCTCTTATCTCAAATGGGTTTCTAATCTACCAACCCTAAAATAGTTAGTGGCGACTCCATGAATATATAGGTTATTAAAGAGCTTAAAAATGAAATTCAACGTCACGCGAGGTATGGGCTTAGGAGATCCTGTGCCTAAATTGACTAGTTCTTTTTAGGCGATACCCCTAAACCTAATCTCTTCCCCCTGGACGAGAAATTTTAGGTCGCAACACATGCAGAATTTGTTTAACAACTTCGAGCAGAACTCCATGCTACTATCAAACTGCACATGCTCGATCGTTTAACCAGTTGTTCGAGGTGCCTTTGTGATAATAAAAGGAATCAAGTACAATAGCCTATACGAGCTTCAAGGTGAGATGGTGATGGAATTTGCCGCGGAGACGTCAAATGCATCTGTTCGAGAGTTTGAATTGTGACATATGCATTTAGGGCACATTAGTGAGAGATGCCTGAAGGTTTTAAGTCAAATGGTTATATTGCTAACAGACTGAATGTATACAAGTGTTGTGACTTATATCAGCGGTGAAAAGTACAATTCAGTATGGCTATAAATTAAAAAAAAAAAACCACGCAAATTGCAAAGTTAACTCACTTGGATGTTTGTAGGTTGTCGCGGTTTCCTTTGAGGTTGTGGATGATTACTCAAGGAAGACTTGGTGTTTGCGCTTAGCAACGAGTCTAATGTTGTTGTTAGGATGAGGCTATTAGGAGCTTCGACAAAATTCCACATTCTGAAGATTACCGACGTCCAGCTAAATCCAGGGCACTTAAGGAAATCAAGTTCTTTTTCAACTCTAGAACATGCCTCACTCTAGTCAATGTCCTTGCGATAGGATCATGCATTCTGATTCTAACATCGCTAACACCTACAACATTCACTCAACATTGTTTCCTAATTGTACTTTACTACTACCTTGCATTGATAGCTAGTAAACCACTTCCTATTTCTTGTCGCATGAAATGAACAATAAGAATCCATAATCCATCCATTAGACAATGAATAATCAGTGACACACAAGAGATAATCAGCACGATTCGAATTACGGTTAGCTACAGCAGCAACAATATTTGTAGAGACAACTCTAATTTCCTTACCATTCTCATTGTTAAGCTTAAGGCAATCTCTTCTAAGATTTCTCCTTTTTTGCCAATAGTTCCAACAAAAAGCACCCCTAGTCCTAGACTGATTACTTCTATTCGGGTTTATACTACTTCTGCTAACATGAGTAACAATTCTTCCTCTATTTTTACTTGCTAAAGTAGAAGATATTTGTTTACCAGATTCTCTCATACAGATGTCTTCACTTAGAATTAAATCAGGAATCCATTAAACGTTAAACTAGTTGACCTAGAGGAATTACTAATAGGAGTAACAATAGTATTTAACTATCAGGCAGCTAACAATCATATTGAATTCATTAATATGATCATCAACTAACGCACCTTCGCTTATCAGTAAGTTATACAGATGTCGCATCAAGTAGATCTTATTGATCTCAGAAAGCTTCTCATACATATCCGATGTGGCTTTTATAAAACTCGTAGTCGTGGTCTCTTTCACGATGTCAAACACAGCATTTCGTGCCAACGTCAGACAAATAACACCCAAAACTTATCTATCTAGCAATTCCCAATCAGATTGCTTCATCATCTCTAGCTTCTCCCCAAACAAAGGTAAATGCAATTTCATCTAATATAGATAATCTTTAATTTGCATATTTAAGAAATCAAAATCCTTCACATCAAATATGTTGATTTTTACTTTTCCTTCTTCTGTCGCCATCGATTCACTTCAATTTAGTCAAGCCTAGCTTTGATATTAATTGTTGTGGAAGCTAACGATTGAACAATAAAATAGACAAAACAAAGAAAATAAATTGGACACTAGATTTACGTGGTTTGGTCGTAGTAACCTACGTCAACGGGGTGAGCAGCAATGAATTTCACTATAAATCAAGCGATATAACATATATTACAAACATACTCAAGTAACTAAAAAACTCTCAGTGGTTCCCAAGCCCTCAATTACACTCAATAACTCAAATAGTGTTTCGCCCCAAAATACCTCACAAGATAATCTCTCAATCTCACGAAGGAATTAACAGATCTTACCACAAGATTTAATTGGCTTCAACACTCTATTGCTTAAAGGTGTAATTCACAAGCAAAAGCTTCTCTTTGATACTCTTCACAAAGAATATCCACTTTTTATATATAGACAATTATTAGATCCAAAATAGAAAACCTTCTTCAACTAGGAAACCACTAAATTTAGGAAACCTATTCAAGATAGGAAACCTACTTAAATTAGGAAACTTTTCTTTTCGGGTTAAATTCGAGACAAATCTTAACACAACAATATGTGAGACTTTCTCATCCTCAAGAAACCTCCTCTAAATTTAGCTCACTGCGTTCCATATTGCATGCAAATTTGCCGCACCACCCTTTTATTGGGAAAACTACCAAAAAAGTCCTAAACTTACTACAACTGTGCCAATTCATTCCTAAATCTCTTTTTTTTTGCCAATAGAGTCCTAAACCTTTTACATTTGTGCCAACTCAATCAATTTGGACAATTTTTGCCGAAAATCACTGACATGGATACCAACTATCCTACATGCCGTGACCGGCACTAACATAGATAATTTTTAATAATATTGTAATATTTCTTCAGAATTTTTTATTTTCTTTTTTCTTCCCTTCTTTCTCCAACCTATTGTCGGGCCTTGGCGATCGGCCAGAGGCGAGGGCCGGCGAAGCTCAGCCCTGCTGGCCACTGACTAGTTTGATTGTAATTCCCGTCTAAAGAGTTTGATTGCAATTACCATCCTCACCTCATTTTACTCTTTCAACCAATATAATTTTGATTGGCTTCCTGTGAATCAACTCGATGCTCATCCATCAGTTGTCCCTACCACTTTCATCTATGCAAGCAAGAATCACATCCAGGAAACGTCTTGTAAGGGCTAACACAACAATTTAAAGAGGAGTGAATATGTTATTTTGAACAATTTTAAAACTTTTCAAGGAAAGCTTGCGGTGAACTTCAGTAGAGCCAGAAACAGTTTGATAAGTGCTGATGCTTCTGTCAAACAAGTAAGTAAATTAGTTCAAAGGATAGCAGACAATGTAAGCAGATATCTAGTTACTTGGCTTATAACCAAACCTACATCCATTTTCCTGGACTAACAGCTAAGAATTTGGTTTGAATCCACTAATAAGCTTCAGGATGTTACAAATGGTAGTAGGAGCTGCTTCTCCTTGAAGTTAGTCTCCTTGAAGCTAGTAGATAACTCAACTAAAACACAAACACCTTTATCACTCTTAATACTCTCTAATTACAGAATAATACACAATATCCCCTGAAGTTAGTTTGCTCGGTTCCGCCAACTTCCTCAACAATTTTTAAATCTTTTTATAGACTCTCAAGCTTGAATTAGGCGTTGAAGAGTCCTCTTCTTGGTCAAAGATCCGTTTGGACACGAGTTCTTTCGTCGTCCTGTAGTTTGCACACACATTTTGTTATTGCTGAGTAAAAAAGAAGGATACCTAATTGAGAATAAAGTATACTAGAAGTGTCAAAACTTGTATACGGCGTTTACTTTAGTGCCAATTTTTTTTCCTGATCAAATAAGTGCCAACTGTTTTTTAAAAATGAATCACTTAAGTACCAAAATATTTTTTTTCGGATCACTTAAGTACCAAAATATATCCGAAAAAAGTTTTGGTACTTAAGTGATCCGAAAAAAGTTTTGGCACTAAAGTGATTTTCATACATAAGTTTTGGCACTACTGATGTACTTTACTCCCGAATTGAGGTCTTCTACCTCTGTCAAGTGTCTAACTCTTTAGGAGCTTGCATAAAAAGGGCAAAACTATTCTGATATTTCTCTAGGCTACTTTTAGTGGACTCCAGATATTGAATTTTGAATCGCTTCATAAGAGGTCCAGATCTTCTTATCCAATTACCGGAAGCATGTCATAAGTCTTCTGTGACGATACCAACATGAGCCATGACGTCCCAGGGCGTCACAAAATCTAAGCGGCTTAATAATTTGATTCCTTTTAAAACGCAAACAGAAGACGATAATATAAATTGACATTATCAAAAGAAACATAACATGCAACTTTTTATTTATTTCTTCCTTTAAGCGTTGTTCAAATACACATCAAAAGGAGAAGAACAACTGGGGAAGTAAAGGTGTAATCTAATTCTTTTGCTAGCTATACAAAAACGTCATCTCCACACCCTCTAGAAAGTTGCCGTACAGTGCCCTAAAAGATTACCCGCTAACGGTCTAAAAACATGAAAAACAACAACAGTAAGATAAACTCAGCAAGTAATTCAGGCCATGACTATTTTACTCAAACAGTTATATCATAATTAAAGAGTTTGCAACATATGACTTTCAAGTCCTACTATGATATGAATAATGTTATGATGTACATGAGATGCATATTGCCACTCTAGGTAACTACTCTCATTCGTATCACTATTGATTTCTTTAAGGATCGATCTTCTATAGTACCACACAGCAATGAGCTTCTCGTCTCCTATATCACGAGGTTTATCGATTTCTTTAAGGATTGATTTTCCTGTAGTACCACACAGCAACAAGCTTCTGTAGTACCACACAGCAATAGGCATCCTGATTTCCCTTATCGACTCCCACGGGGCATCATCAGCGCACAGGCCGATGGTCCTCACTGTTACCCTTATAATGATATGTATATACATGTAATGACAAGAATGCAGGTGTCAAATTCTATATTCAACAATAATCATAAAAATAACCCAATAACTCGTCATCAGCATATCCAAAATCATATCATCAGACGTGTCCTTCACTATTTTTTTTTTTGGTAAGGTAAGAAGTATATTGACTAAACCAAGCGCGATATACAAAAGAACTAGCCAAGACGACCCTTGTACCAAGATTGACAGTGAAGCTGTCCGACCGAGTACAAGGAGGACTTGGAGAACAGAACCGACAGAAAGGGGGGGAAGAAAGGCCTAAGGCTGAGAACAGAATCTACAAAAGCAAGCCAAATAGCGGCCAGAGAACAACAGCCTAAGCAAAAATGGAGGGGGACAGACCCCAGCATCTTTGTATCCTACGATTCCTCATAGTATCAGGAACCTGAGCAAAAGTAGCAGCTTTATCTTTGACTATCTTCTCGAGAAGTTTCTTGAGCCCCGGAATAGATAGGGATTTGTTCCGAAAAAGGATGTTGTTCCTTTCTGTCCAAATCATGTGGCACAGTGCACCAAAAGAGAAACGCGCAATAACGCTATGAAATTGCTGCCCACTAAGCCTCCGAATAGCCCACTGAAGGTTCCCTTGCCAGGTTTGGTTCACCCATGCCAAGTTGCATTTAGCCGCCCAATAGGTGGCCAAGGTTGTAGGTGTTGTACATCCAAAGAATAAATTATCAGTGGAGTCAGGCCTAGACCTGCAAAAGGCACATGCCCCATCCTGAATTCTGCGGTAGTTTATCAAGAGGACCTGAGTTGGGAGCCTCCCCAAAGTCGTGAGCCAAAGCTGAAAGGAGAATCGCGGTGCAAAGCATCGATCCCAAATAAGGCCTTTCCAAGCCACCTTGTGCCTCTTTTGTCTAATGATTTCCCAGGCAGAAGCTACAGAGAACTGGCCCGAGGGATGAGTCGGCCACCAGAAGTGATCGTCCAAGGTTTGGCCCAACGTAGGGAGGTGTCCAAGCCAAGAGTGGACAAAATTGAAAACTTGAGAAGAGGGATGGGAAAAGGCATACCAATCTGCAACCATAGCTTTCCTTGACAAACTTGAGCGATAAATTTGGATAGCCGAGAATGCTTTATATAACGGTCCTCTGCTATGCCAAGAATCGAATCAGAAAGATACCGAAGTTCCATTTCCGATTCGCCATTTGAATAAGTGTTGGAAATCTTGACGTAGGTTCAAGATCATCTTCCATGCCCAAGAACAAAAAGTCGGTTTGGACGCCACCCAAAAATTCTTATTTTTCAAGAAGTTGCTATGTATCCATTTGCACCACAAGGACTCCTTGTCGGTGAACAGAATCCAAATATGTTTGAGCATGGAAGCTCGGTTATGCTCCAGGAGCCTTCTAATACCGAGGCCTCCCTCCTCCTTAGGATAACAAATATCATCCCATGCTACTTTGGCTCCCCCAATGCCAAGTGCCGGCCCTTTCTAAAGGAATTGCCGTAGTATTTGTTCAATTCGGCTTAGGACTAGCTTTGGCAAGGTGAATACGCTTGTCCAGTAAACTTGGATGGCATGGAGAACGGACTTGATTAGCTGCAGGGGCCCCGCAAAGGATAGAAACCTGTGGGACCACGATTGGGCTCGCAAAGTGATCGAACGGATAAGCGACTCGCAGTCCACTTTGCTAAGTCTGGACGAAATTATGGGTACACCAAGATACTGTATGGGAAGGGTACCTACTTGGAAGCCGAGGGTGTCCACGATTTGCGTACAAAGTTGGGGGGACCTGCCTGAGATAAAGACTTCACTCTTATGCTGGTTCGGCCTTAGCCCAGACCAATCGGAGAAGCAGTCCAGTCCTTCCTTGAGAAGGCGAATTGAGGCCACATTTGCCTCGGCTAGGAGCAAGACGTCGTCCGCAAAAAACAGATGGGATAGCCATGTTTCCTTGCATCTCCAGAAGAAACCGAAACCTGGCTTGTATGTTTGATTGTGGAGAATGCCAGATAGAACTTCCATTATCAGGGTGAAGAGGAATGGAGACATGGGGTCTCCTTGACGAAGGCCTCTACCACTTGGGAAGAAACCATACAGTTCTCCATTGATGGATATAGAGAACTTAGCTGATGTTATACAAGTCATAAATAGATGAATAAACGTGGTAGGGAATCCAACTGCTCTCAACACCAGCTCCAAGAAGGCCCAATCGACCGTGTCATAGGCTTTTTGGAAATCCACCTTAATGGCGCACTTGGGCAAGTAAGGCTCGTGGTGGAAATCGCAGAAAAGCTCTTGTGCTAGTAGGATGTTATCACTTATCCTACGCCCCTTGACAAATGCATTCTGAGGAGGGCTTATGAGGGATGAAAGAACAAAGGCAAGTCTTTTAGCCAGAATCTTTGTGATGCATTTGTATATTGTGTTGCAGCAGGCAATCGGTCGAAAGTCATTTATGGATGATGCGTTGGGGACTTTTGGCACTAGTACCAGAATAGTCACATTTATTTCCTTTAACAGCTCCTTAAATACAAAGAAATCCTTGACCGCGGCCATAACCGATTCACCGACAATATCCCAGGAGAATTTATAAAACTCAGTAGTGAAGCCATCAGGGCTCGGCGCTTTCCCCATAGGAAGCGAAAACATAGTGTTCCTTATCTCAACATCGGACACAGGCTCGGATATAGTGCTAACCTGGTTGGCATCCAAGAAATGAGTTAGGACTGACTGCAGGTCAAGGATTGCCGCCTGTGTCGCAGCAGGCCGGTGTTGTAGGAGATCCTGAAAAAAGACACAGTATGATGCTGGATCCCTACTGGTTCGGTAAACACTGTGCCAGAGGAGTCCGTGATTGACAAGATCCTGTTGCTATTATTCCTCTTGTTGACATAATGGTGGAAATACTTGGTGTTTAAGTCTCCTCCCTTAAGCCACCGAACACGTGACTTTTGTTTATAGAATGCCTCCTCTTGAAGCCTCAAGGTTGAGAATTTGTCCGGACAATCCTTTTCTTGCTCAGCTAAGGACTGATCAAGGGGGTTCCGGTCTAGGGCCTCCTGAACATGACAAAGTTGGGATCTGGCTTCCTTAGTTCTAGCCGAGATATCAGAGAAGGTGCTTTGATTAAGGTGCTTTAGTTGTTCCTTTAGGAGCTTCTGTTTACGGCACAAGGCAAACATTGGGGTTCCGTGGATAGGAGTATTCCAAATCCGTGTTACCATTGTCAAGAAAGATGGATGTTCCATCCAATAATTAAAGAACTTGAAGGGCCTCTTAGAGGACGAGGGGTTCAAGATCTTGGTGACCATCGGAGAGTGGTCCGAAACGCCAGGGGCTAGGAATGAAGCCTCAGAATATGAAAATGTATTCCTCTAATGTGCATTGATTAAAACTCGATCAATTTTCCTCTGTTTGCGGTTCGGGCCAGAGGAGGTTGACCAAGTGAATCTATTTCCCATGTATCGTAGGTCTTCCAATCCTACCTAGATTACGCAATTCCCAAAATCATCAAAAGATGGAGGCCAGGCGGATGAGCTCCCGATCCTATCAGACGGGTCTTTGATCGCATTGAAGTCTCCCGAGATGACCCACGGTTGGGATTCCAGATCCTCACTGATTCGGATGAGGTCAGTCCACAATATGCGTCTCAACACAAAGGTATGCTCAGCATATATAGTTGACATATGTAATACTCTGTTTGAGGCCAGGTCCAGAAGCCTACCATGCATGGCTTGGGAGGTGGCAGAGGCCAGTGTAAAGAGCACCTGGCTTGGATTCCACCCAATCCATATTCGGCCACGGTGAGAAAATTCATAATTGGCAATCCAAGACCATCCAGGTAATAGTCTAGAGGAAATGCTCTAAAAAAGATTAGAAGGAACCTTAGTTTCCAGAATACCAACCACACAAAGATTATTGGCCTTCACAAAATTTCTGACCTCCGCTTGCTTCAGGGGATCAAGCAGTCCCCTTATATTTCAGGTACCTATATACATTCAAAAAAGGAAAGAGACAGAGTTACCATTTACGGTTGCTTCCCGGCCTCTTCTTCCAAGGGTTCGGCCTGATCTTTTTGGAATTGCCACTACTGCCTCCTGGACTCTTGAGCACCGGCTGTTAGGGCAAAGAAGTGGAGGCTACAGCTTTCCCATGATCGGATTGGGCAGCTTGTAAATTTGCCAGTTTTTTCCGTATAGTTGGGGGAGGGGGAGGGATGTCCTCCTCCTCCTCACTGCCAATATTACTTTCATCATCTGCAGATGCCTTCACGGTTAGAGGACGTTGCAGATCCTGCCTGGTTGCTCTCTGCCGCTTCTGGGTCTTGCTGTTTCAGTGAGGGGGGCCAATTGAGGGATGGTCAGTTCGGTGCTATGGTTCCCCTCATCTACCTGAACAGCTGTTGCAGAGGCTATTCGATCCTTCCTGTTGGTGACCTTAATCCACTCCTAAGATTGTGGTCCAACAGGGGTTGAGGTCTGCGGAGCAGGAGCTGCGGTAGTCTCCTTATCAACCGAGGGATACTTATGGCCAAAGGTTCCGCATTTCAAGCAAGATAGAGGCTTCCATTCATATTCTACATCAATCCATCTCAGTTCATTGTTGATGAGAATTTCTACCGAGTTCGATCGAACCTGTTTCGCACTGATCTCAACACAGACACGAGCAAATGAGATCCTTTTCATCTCTTCCGTTGGAAGGTCCACATATAGTGGTTTCCCTAATAGGCTAGCCACTACACTAATCCCCATAGCTGACCACAATGAGAAGGGAAGGTTCCACAATTTAACCCAGACTGGAAGTGATTCATGGGTGTCTCTCTTTAGTTCTATAAGAGGGTGCCACTGCTGCAGAATAAGTGGAACATGGGCAATGGTAAGAGGGCCATTATCCAGTATTTGGCGTCTGAATCCATCATCTGGGATGTGGAAAAAGTAGAATCCATCCTCATTAGCTAGGACTTCTACTAGCTGCGGTCCCCAGACATGTTTCACTGCCGATTCAGTCAATTTATATGGTAAACGTTTCCCTACATAGTACCCAACCAGACAGGATTTCCACTTTGGGTCCGAAGCCTCCAAGATCTCAGTTGAAATACTAGCAACATATCTATTATCAACAGTTTGAGGGGGAATATAGGTGAGTTTGTACCCTTTTTCCGCTGACTTGGCCACTGCAGCCTAGGATTTCTGTGCAGGTCTGGGCGGGATCTGTACAGGAGCAGATTGCTGGGCAGGGCGGCCTCCCCTGTCCACTGGCCTGGGCTGGGGTGGTTTGGACGTAGTCCTCCCCCGACTTTGGCTTCTCCGAGCAGAACGAGCCTTGGGGCCTTGTTGTTTTGGCAAGGAAGCAACCGCAGCATCTTTGGTCATTTCTGGGTTCGGTTCACCTTCGAACACGGGAAGAACACCAGAACGTGAGTCTAGTTGCTTGGCTTCAATGAGGACGCTAGCAGATGCAAGTGGGTTCAGGGGTAGGCCGGAGGTCGCAGCTTCCTCCATTTCTAGCGCCACCACCTGATTCCCCTTGATTCGAACAGAAGAATTTTCAGCCATGGAAACCCTAAGCCAAATCTGCCATGGCGCACAGATGGGGCATCCAAAACACGATTCCTTCGGTGGATAGGATGCTTAGGGGTTGCCAATCATCCGCCCAAAATTTGGGCCCTTTTCGTCGGCTAAATCGGCCGGGCTAGCAACCGAAGAGAAGACGGCAACAGTGCGCGTGGGAATGCAGTAGAGAGCAACCCGATGAACAGCATCAGCAGCAAGGAGAAGTACGTGTCCTTCACTATTTTTTTTTTTGGGTAAAGTAAGTAAGTATTATATTCAACCAAGAAGCCAATTACAAAAGAGAACCGAGAAGGACAACCCTCATACCCGGACCGGCATTAGGTGTCAATGCGGGTATGTAGGAGTCCCTACGGCGAAGAACACAGACACCAAAAGGCTACAAAGGCAGGGCCAAACATTCGGCCAGGAGGTAATAGAAGGGCGAACCCAATCAAAAGCTAACAAAGATTGCAGGAGAGATGCCCCAGCTACGTTGAAATCTTCTATTCCGTGGGTTGTCCAGAACATTGTTTATAGTAGAGGCTTTGTCCTGAACGACCTTCAGAAGGTGGTTCTTGAGGGCTGGAATGGAAAGGGTCTTGTTCCGGAAGAGCATATGGTTCCGCTCGGTCCAAATAGAGTGGCAAAGGGCCGTAAAAGCAAATCTACCGATCACCTTATAGAATTGATTGCCCCGGAGCAGCTTGGAGGCCGATCGTAGATTATCATTCTAGCTACCATTGTTCCAAGCAAGATTACATTTCGAGGCCCAGAATAGTGCCAAGGAGGCGGTGATGTTACAACCAAAAAATAGGTGGTCAGTGGAGTCTGGCCTTGTCCTGCAGAAGGGACAGGAGCCTTCAAGGATCCTACGGCAGTTCATAAGGTATACCTGAGTTGGAAGCCTACCAATGGTGGTGATCCACATGTGAAAGGAGTGCCTTGGAACGATGGCCAGATCCCATATAAAGCTATGCCATGGCACGGGCGATTTCTTTGCTCGGATCCACTCCCAAGCCGAGCCAGCAGTGAATACGCCCAAGGTGGTTTCTGACCACCAGAAGCTGTCCTCTTGCGACGGACGAAGGGACAGAATAGGATGGATGAGCTCGACAATACCTTCCGACAGTAGGGCTTCAGAATTTCGCCTAGCTAGAACGTCAAATACCGTTGCTTGTCGAGGAATCCCTGAATCGTATATTTGTCAGTTAGATAAGATCTTATACAACGGTCCTCTGGGTGCCCACGAGTCAAACCAGAAGGATGTGGATAGTCCATTCCCAATACGCCATTGGAAATTGTGTTGGAAAACCGGTCGGAGCTGGAGGATCTTCTTCCAAGCCCAAGAGCAAAACGTTGGTGTGGAAACACACCAGAAATTCCTATGCTTGAGGAAAATCGAGTGAATCCATTTGCACCAAAGGGGTTGCTTGTCTGTGAACAAATTCCAGATGTGTTTAAGCATGGAAGCTCTGTTGCAATCAAGCAACCTTCGAAGGCCCAACCCCCCTTCCTCCTTGGGTGTACAGGCATCCTCCCATGCGACTTTGGCCCCACCAACGCTAAGATTGGGACCTTTCCACAGGAATTGGCGCAAGATCTGTTCTATTCGGGATAGGACGTACCTGGGTAGCATGAAGACGTTTGCCCAGAAGGCTTGGATAGCCTGAAGAACAGATTTGATGAGCTGTAACCTTCCCGCGAAGGAAAGAAACCGGTGGGCCCAAGATTGCACCCGAGCCGTGATCGAGTTAATCAAAGCTTGACAGTCCAACTTTCCCAATCTAGATGAGATGATAGGGACCCCTAGGTACCGAAATGGCAAGGACCCTAGCCGGAAGTCGAAGGTGTTGATGATATGGTTTTGTAGTTGTTGGTGCCCGCCTGATAGGAAGATTTCGCTCTTATTCCGGTTGGGGGAAAGGCCAGACCAACTAGAGAACCGATCAAGGGCCGACTTTAGCAAATTGGTAGAGCTTGCACTTGCCTCAGAAAACAGCAAAACGTCGTCGGCAAAGAAAAGGTGTGACAAGCATGAACTCTTGCATCTCCAATAGTATTTAAAGCCCGGCTCCCGAGTATTGTTGCGAATGATCCCCGAAAAAATTTCCATTACGAGGTTAAAAAGGAAAGGGGATATAGGGTCACCTTGTCGGATGCCTCGCCCGCTAGGAAAGAACCCATGGAGTTCACCATTGATCGAAATTGAGAACCTTGCCGTCTTAACGCATGTCATGATCCAGTTCGAGAAAACCGGAGGGAAACCGAAGGCCACCAGCACCGAATGCAGGAAAGACCAATCAAGTGTATTATATGCTTTCTGGAAATCAACCTTAATCACGCACTTCAGAAGGTAAGGTTCAAGATGAAAACCACAAAAAAGTTCTTGGGCCAAGAGGATATTATCGCTAATGCGGCGCCCCTTGACAAAAGCATTCTAAGATGAATAAATAAGGGAAGGCATGATACACGCCATCCTATTCGTCAAGATCTTTGTGATGCACTTGTAGATGGTGTTGCAGCACGATATGGGTTTGAAGTCGTTTATAGATGATGCACTCGGCCCTTTTGGAATGAGGCAGAGGATTGTTGTGTTAATTTGCCTGAGCATTGACCCGGACTGGAAGAAATCCTTAATAGCAGCAACAACAAAGGGCCTTATTAATTCCCATGAGAATTTGAAAAATTCCGCATTGAACCCGTCCGGCCCCGGAGCTTTTCCGGATGGCAAGGAGAACATGGTATCCCTGATTTCAATATCCGAAATAGGCATGGTTAAGGAGAGTACCTATTGGTCATTTAATCGGTTATGTACAGCCGCTTGAAGTTCGCTCTCGGAGGGGCAAGCCGGCGCCGGGTGCTGGCCAAGTAAGTCCTCGAAATGAGACACAATGTACCGTTGAACAAGGGCCAGTTCAGAGATAGGAAGACCATCAGATCCGATTATAATGAGAATACGGTTGTCGCTGTTCCTTTTATTCACGAAATGATGAAAATATTTCGTGTTGCGGTCACCTTCCTTGAGCCAACAGACTCTGGATTTCTGTTTAAAGAAGGCCTCTTCCTGGGTACGCAACTCAGCAAAAGACCTAAGGCAGGCGTGCTCTTGGTCCGCAAAGGTCTGGTTATAAGGATCATCGACAAGAGCTTCCTGGATGAGAGTAAGGTCCGCGCGGGCACGGGCCGTCCTAGCCGGGATATCCGAGAAAGCATTCCGATTAAGCGACTTCAACCTGCTCTTGAAGGTCTTCAGCTTACAACAGAGCGAGAACATAGGAGTTCCTTGGATGGGGACTTCCCACACTTGTTCAACCACCGTCAGAAAGGAGGGGTGGTTGGTCCAGAAATTGTAAAATTTGAACGGTCGCTTTATGACGGGCGGGTCTATGATTTTTATCACCAACGGCGTATGGTCGGAAATGCCTGGGGCCAAGAAGGATGCTTCAGAGTACGAGAAAACGTTCCTCCATGGTGCATTGACAAGGACCCGATCAATCTTACATTGCTTGCGTCTCGCGCCTGAGGAGGCGGACCAAGTGAAATGGAATCCTGTGTATCTCAAGTCCTCAAGACCCGTATGGGTTAAACATTCGCCGAACTCATTGAAAGAGGGAGGCCACACACTAGAACCGCCCATCCTGTCAGACGGGTCTTTAATGGCGTTAAAATCCCCAGCTAAAATCCATGGCGACTCCTCCAAGCGGGCACTAACCTGGATGAGGGCATCTCATAATGATCTTCGGTTAACAAAAGTATGCTCAGCATAAATTACTGATAGGAAGCACTCCTTGCTATTTTCCAAAAGGATGAGGCATCCGTGGATGGCTTGATCCGAGGCATCCATACTGACAAAACTGACAAGCATTGGGTTCCAGCCAACCCAAATTCTGCCCCTTGGAGATAGGTCATAATTTGCTACCCACATCCACCCAAGAAGAAGACCGGTAGAAATGCTATGAAACCGGTTTTGGGGGACCTTAGTCTCAATGATCCCAACACAAAAAAGCTTGTTCACTCGAACAAAATTCCTAATTTCCGCTTGCTTTATGGGGTCAACAAGACCCCTAATGTTCCAAATACCTATGTACATTAAGTAAGGAAAGAAGGGTTACCCTTTCCGAGAGCCGGGAGGCTTCTTGATCCGGGCAGCGGGTCTAGTTCTTCCGATGGCAAGGCTGGCATCCGGAGGGACATATGGTTTGGGAACCGGCGCTTGATGCGTTGTTTGCTTGCTCGATTCAGCTTTGGAGACTTGCGCCTCAGCGAGCTTTTTCCATATAGTGGGGGGGCCGAAGCACTCTCCTCCTCTTCCTCACTACTAGTAGGGCTTCCGCCCCCTGTTGCTGGTTCCTCATCCCCAGAAGATTGATTCGGAGAGGATTCCGGCGAGGCTAGGGCTATAGCAGTCGGTGGGATCAGAGGGACCCCTATTACTTGAGCAACCGTAGGCGACTCATGGGGCTGCCCAGACTCGGGCAACGCCAATTCTTTGGAGGGTGATTGGTTATGCTTCCTTTTCACCTATGTCCAGACATCATTTGAGGCCACAGCGGGAGGAGAGGCTGTTAAGACAGCAGGGGAGACCGAGGGGGCAGCAGCAGGGGGGCTCACAGTTGGGCATTTATGCCCAAAGGTGCCACATTGAAAGCAAGATAGTGGCTTCCATTCGTACTCAACAGCAATGGTACGGGCAGAACCCCCCAGGATTACCTCTACCGAATCTCTTCTTGGTTGCCTAGCGTCAAGTCCCACGCACACACGAATATATGAGATCATCGTCATGTTCTCTGTTTGTCGGTCAACATAAAGGGGCCTCCCTATTGCACTTGCTATAAGTCCTATGCCTGGAGCGGACCATAGGGAGAACGGGACGTTCCTCAGCTTAACCCACACAGGAAGTGAGTGGTGTTGGTCTTTTTTGAGGTCCAACAAGGGATGCCATTGCTGAAGAATAAGTGGAACCCTAGCAAAAGTGATAGGGCCGTTGTCTAGAATGTTGCGCCTCATCTCATTGTCCGGAATGTGAAAAAAATAGAACCCATCCTCATTGGCCATTAATTCCACAAGGTGAGGGCCCCAAATGTGTTTGGCCGCCGACTCAACCAACTTGAACGGAAGGCGCTTGCCAACAAAATAACCCACTAAACATGCTTCCCACTTCGGGTCAAATGCCTCAAGGATATTATCAGGGACATTGACAACTACTTTGTCTCCAACAGATTCAGCAGGCGTATAAGGAAGAGAATAACCTTTTTCCACTGATTTTGCGACCGCCGCCCAAGATCTTTGGGCCGGAACGGGCACATTTGAGCTCGGGGCATTCCTGGCTGGGGGGTGCTTAGAGCGGGTCCTCCCACGACTACTGCTATGACTGCCATAGTGGTTTCCTTGCGTTGAGTTGCGCTAGGCCGGAACAGGAGCGGTGACCCCCGCATCTGTCGCTGCTTTCCCTTTCGCTCGATTCAAGAGGATCGGTGCTGGGGCATTTTCGGAGCTCTGCCCACCAACGTGGGTCACATTCTTTCTGTGAGATGGAAGGGTCTCAGGAATAAAGGATCGAGGCACGGGGACACGCGGGATTGGGTCATCCATGGCCCGCGCCTGGGTCGCTCAGTAGCAGCAGGGAAGTCAAACACGATCTGGCATTGCTCCCAACGGAGAGAACCAAACACGAATTCCTTCGGTGATGATGAAGGGAAGGACCAGGCGCCCTTCGTCGTTGAATTTCAAGCCAAACCGACGGCCAGAATGGCCGGAATCGCCTCAGCACCAACGCAGGAACAGTACCGGTGGGAAACAGCTTGAGAGCACAGAGATGAACAGTGATGGGCGGTAGAGCAAAATGGAGGGGGTGTCCTTCACTATTTATCACCATTAAAGTCAATATTTTCATTAATTCACCAGCTCGTCATGACAGACATATAAAAGTATTTTTTAAGGTGAAGACAAGGCATACAAGCAATAAAACTAGCCATGCGAAAGTGTTTTCCCATCTGCCATCTCTCGCGTACGGAATTAAATCATACGGCCTCATCACGTCTACACAACTCCAAGTCAATAATTTCACCTCTGAAAAGACCAAAGCCTCATGAACATCAATATTTCGACCGCAAAGCCTCACAAACATCAACTTGTTCAGCCAACATCGAACTTTCTGATCCCACGAAATATCACACTTTTCTATCATTTCAACAACAAATGATCACGTCATCATAATTACTTCATTTCAAAGTTTTCACCAACAATCACACTTTCCGTACGACTAGCAATCGACTCTACATTCAACGTTTAAAACATGTTCCACCTCTAACCACAATATAAAAGGTTGAAAAGAAGAGAAATGGCGAGACTACTTGTCGTAGGTTTTGTCCGCGACACTAGATCCTTTGCTTCCTCGAGATTCGTCGGCGTCCGAGCTTCACCTAGGGAGAGAACGGGCGAGTTTTGAGGAAATAAAAGATGAGAATGAGAGCCAAAAGAGAGAGAGAGAGAGAGAGAGAGAGAGAGAGAGAGAGAGAGAGAGAGAGAGAGAACTTCTTCTCCAAGTTTGCTTCTTCACCAAATTTGACACAAAAGAAAAATCTCTAATCCTAGTTTGTCTTCTTTCTCAAAAATATCTCTCTTAGGATAAGATTCTAGAAGGGTCAATTTGATAATTTCACCCTTGACACTATTCATATGGGCTTGGGTTTGGGCTTGATGGGCCCTCTTGGGTGCCTAATGCAGGCATGAGGTCCATTGGGATTCCGAGCTCGGCCCGTGTGCACTAGTCTGAAGATTAACGGTCCAATGATGCTTAAACCATTTCCTGCATCTCAGACAAGGGTCGGATTGAGGATGTCACAACTCTGCGCATTAAAATAGGTTAACCAGAATCAGAATGTCACATCTTCTACTTCGCTAATAGTAGGAGTTGTCTTTGGCGACCATCCTTTCAGTCTTTTCATGCCTTGATGACATACCATTGTCCACCTACTATCATCTAGTCATTCCAAGCATATTGACAACTCTAGTTATACTTAGTTGTTCATATTTCTTAGTCCATCCCAGTCCACCTGAACTTCTCATTCTATTGACTTGTTAACATATTACTTAGGTCATCCAGCTTTTAGACACCTTGATGCCCTATACCTTGCTCACCTTAAATTCTCACTTTGATGAACTTGTTGGGACACGATCTACATATTACCTATGCATTTATCAACTGATGCTACACCAATAATGCATGCACTAATATATTCTTTGATTATTTTGTCATTTTCAATACATTTTAAGCAATTTTCTCAATAATCTTCCGTTTTTTTTATAATGACAAAACAATCTTTGCAAAGATATGTTTCACGTGATAATAAAACATTATTTTTTAGTGTACATAAATATAAAGTGAGATTTCTTATAGTGCTCAAAGATTTGAGAGTTAAGACCAAAGCAAAATAAGCAACCGATAGAATCATTAGGAGGTGAAAGGAGGGAAAATTACCTAATCAGACCTAAAATTATTGTAAAAATGTCAATTTAGTCCTAAACTTTCCAACTTTGCAAATGTAGTCTTAAACCTTTGTGCGAAATTCCAATATAGTTCTTTTGGTCAATTGTTGTCGGAAACTGCTGACATGGTAGTTCACAAGTTGTCCATGTCAATGTACCACATAGGACGACCATGGAAAATTGAGCATCACGTCAAATATTTCCAATGGCAATTGGCCGAAAGGACAACATTGGAATTTCCTGCAAATGTTTATGGCTATATTGACAAAATTGTGTAATTATCCCATTAAATAGAAGCAATATGAGCCATACATATGGGATAACTTTAATGGGCAAAGGCAAAAGGACATTTGAAGTGCCAAAACTTATGTACAGCATTCACTTTCATGCAAAAAAAAAACTTCGGATCACGTAATTGCTAACTCTGACGAGAAGCTAACGTGGCAATCAAAAATCCTACGTGGCCTTTTTTTTATTTATTAATGTCCAAAACTGATGTGGCTCGCCGAAAGTCCAATCAGCAATAAATTTTTTTAAAAATATTAAAAAAATAAAAATTTAATTTAAAAATAAGCTAAAAATTAAATGAAAAAAGAAAGCTTCATGGTTGAAATAGCGGCGAGGGAACCCCTGTGTGCGAAGCTTCACTGCTTCAACCCTTTCTATTTTTTTAAAAAAATTTTAGCTTATTTTTATATTAAATTAAAAATTTTAGCTTATTAATAAATTTAAAAATCCACATGGAGGGCTTGGCTAGAATGTCTCCGATTTGGCACTTAAGTGATTGTTTTTCTCCAATTTTGGTACTTAAGTGAACCGGCGAAAAGTTTTGCCACTAAAGTGATCTCCGTATACAAGTTTTGACACTTCTCGTGTCTTTTTGCCAATTTTAATGAATAGCACTTGCTTCTTTGCATGCACTTTATCTACATGAGAGTTAGAATAGGAATTATATGTCATGTATACTGAAGTTAAATTTTATTAGAGCATTGTTGACACCTACATTTTGATCCCATTCTAGGATTAATTTAAAATTTATTTCAGTAATTAATTTGCATAAAAATTAGGGGTCGACTCGGCCCCTAGCAAAAAAAATTTAAATTAATTGCATTTAATTTTCATATAGATTTATAATTATTTTTTTTAGCATGCAAAATCATACATTTTTGCATTAAAATCGGATCCGGTGGCAAAAAGCGAACAAAAATTAGATGCGCAAATTAGGCAAATTTTATTTATAAAATTCGGGCAAGCATAGGGGATAGGTGATCGGAATCCTTAGGATTTTTTAGACCTAATTTGAGCTTAAATCAACCCACTTTAATTTTTTATTTGGGAAAAAAGCCATTTATTAAAAAAAATGCATAATTAATCAGGGAAAAGGTCGAAATTAACCCTGAAAGAGACAATAAGCCCATGGAGAAGTCAAATTTCGACCAAGCCCTCCGGTGGGGTGGCTGAGCCAATTAGGGGCCAAATTGAAAAGAATTTCATTTATTGGGGCCAATTTGCAAATATTAGAAAGTTCGAGGACTAAACCGTAAATACCCAAAAATTTAGAAAACCCTCGAGCTTGTCTATATATACCCCTTTATACCTCTGAATCAAAGGGGGTGTGCCATTATTCTCATAAAAGAGGCAGAAAATTCAAGTGAGAGAGGAAGAGAGAGAGAGGTCGGGTTCCATTCCAACCAGGGGGCCACTTTGTCGCCGCCGCCCCGCCGTCATCGTTGCTCCTCCAGCCGCGAGCCACCTATCAATATGAAGCTTGTGTGGAGCACTTTGCATCCATCTAAGCAGCCCATTCAAAAGATCACCAGTCGCGGAGAACTGAGCTCGAGAAAACCCCTAGTCGCTGGTTCGCATGCCTAGAAACCCAAAAATTCCAGTTTGCCAGGCCAACTTCCGACGCGATTTCCGATCAATTTCGATTGTCCCCCGAGGCCCATGAGTAGTCAAAACGAAGCTTGTACAAAACTTTTCGCATCGTCTAAGCCAATTTCCAAGAAGAGCTACAACTGAGACGAGCGAAGCCCACGAAGAGGGCCTGTCGCAGCCCCTGTTTCTGCACAAAAACAGGGGCCAATTCTGGTCGCTGCTCTCCGACATTGCTCCACCCATCCCCGTCAAAATCCCTTCCTTGAAGTCCCAAAGAGCCCCTCGATCGAAGCCGCAACAATCCGGGTCGAGATTGGAACCAAAACAGCCCTAATCCGAGTCACCCGCCACCTGTTCGACAAAAGTTCAGATGGAGGTCCAATTACATTTTATCTTGCCGCCGCCGTCCGCTACCTCCAGTGACCCTCCGACGACCCTCAGCAGCTCGGCGACGTCCCTCACAGCCGGCCCTAGCTTGTGGATCGTGAATTCGAAAAAGGAAAGTGGATATTTCCTATTCTAATTAGGTAAATATCCAATCCTTTTTGATATTCTATAGATAAATTGCCTAAATTGAAGATGTAGATCCTATAAATAGGACAATATTGCATATTGTCTTATAGATAATTAGGCACATTATCTTAGGAGATTTGATTTTTATTTTTTATTTTTTATTTTCTTTTTTCGTAATTACTTCCTTTTTTTATAGTTGTGAGATAATTTGCATGTTAATAACTAATCTTGCTCATAATATATGCTTCCATGGTGCCTATGTCCCGAGGAAAATGTGCAATAGGGTAATATCTGACTTCAATTTAGAAGTATGATCGTGCCCACGCATGAAAATTATATATCACATCCCCGATTTGGAGGATTGAGTTAATAATTCCAAAATAGAATTTCAAAATCTGCCCTATGTATTTGGGGACGATGGTTATTCTATAATTAATTCACTTTCTGACCTCAATTCAGGGGAATGTTGTGAAATCGGAAATCAGAATTAAAGATATATTATGGGCAAGATTGATTATTTCTGTTCAAATTATTTGTTTTTGTTTAATGTAATCAATCATAAAAATACCAAAAATACTCATCATATGCATGTCATCTTTGTCATGTCATTAGTCTAGATTCATATAGAATTAAATGTCTAGGTTCATTTATTATTTAATCTTAGTCATTAGGATTAATTAATTAAATTGCCTGTCATATAGTATAGTCACATGACATTTTTGCCCGTCATTTAGAAAAGGTAAGTTTAGGGTCATAAATGCATATCATTTAATTTTACCTCATTAGATCATTTAATGCATTTCATTCTAGAATATGGTTGCATTAGCATTGCATTCAATAAAAGAAAACCCCAAAAAACATTAATCTACATTGCCAATCAAGGAATTTTCATGAAAAATGGGTACCGAAAGGGCGTTAATAGAAATATTAGCGTAATCAAGTTCCCGAACTCATTTAATCTCTAGTTCGTAGAAATAAAGTATATCTCTCTATACTTTATTTAGGTTTCTAATCGGCCTACCATAAACAATTAGTGGCGACTCCGTTTTAAATCTTTTGCATGTTAATACTGAACTTTAAGTTGCGATTTGGTAAGACTTGGGAGGGTCTGAGCTAGGTTAGTTAATTTAATTAACTTGGTAATTCATTAACCTAGGTTTTTTCGATGAAATTTAGGTCGTGACAAGCATGATACCAACAGAATCAAACTTCTCCCTGACTAGTTCTATTTATACAAAGCTTGAGTAGGTACAGCACTGAAGAACACGATTATGAGTACACGATTCTTGCAGCTACTCATCTTATCTTTCTATCAGAAAAATTCTTGTTTTTATTTGATTCTATCCACTTTGTTATTATTTTCTCCCCCTGTCTCGTTCTATCTAACTATCTAACAAACTCTTAACATAGATGCATATATTCTTGGGAAAATTTCAATTAAGGGCCTGAAGTGCTATTGTTTTTTCAAATAAGGGTCTGAAGTGGACTCTATTCCAATTAAGAGCCTGAAGTGGCCAAAAAGTCTCAAATAAGGATATGAAGTGGACTATGTTTCAATTAAGGGCCTGAAGTGGCAAAAAAATCTCAAATAAGGACCTGATTTAAAGGCAATTTCGTCTTTTCACTTTATTGATTAAATAAAATAAAACTATTAAAAAACAAAAAAAAAAATAAAGGAGGAGGAAGGCAAGGGGCGTTAGCCCCCGCCCCCGTCGCTGGCCCTTAGCGACCCTAGCCAACCAAGGCGAGGGTCTTGGCCCTCCAAGGGTCGTCGTTCCTCGCCCAGCAGTAGTGGCCCTCGGCAATGCTTGGTGACAATGCCTGGTAACAGTCGCCAGGCATCGCCGAGGGCCATTGTCGTTGGGGGAGGGCTAGTGACCCTCGCCCAACTCGAGGTGGAGGGCCAGCGGCCTGCCTAAATCTGGGTGGGGGGGACCACGACCCTTGCCCAGATCCTCACCCAACTAGGCGAGGGTTGTCGAGCCCTTGCCTCGGTCGGTGAGGGTCGCCAGGGCCTCGTCAAGGGCCACCGACCCTAGCCGAGCCCCCGCTGGCCCTTTCCAGTCGGCGATAGGGCGGCGACAGTTAGGGGCTGCCGCCCCTTGCCTTCTTCCTTCATTTTTTTTCTTTTTTTTGTTTTTCATTTTTTTAATATTTTTATTTTATTTATTTAATAAAGTGAAAAGACGAAAATGCCCTTATATTAGGTCTTTATTTGAAACTTTTTTGCCACTTTAGGCCTTTAATTGAAACATGGTCCACTTTAAGCCTTTATTTGAAAAAACAAGGTTACTTGGAGCCCTTAATTGGAATTTTCCCTATATTCTTCTTCCCCTTATTGTCATTATCAAAATGTGGTAAAGACTGATTAGAAAGAAAGCATCCAATCAGTTCATTCATTCAGTTGATTGAGACAGATAGATAACAAGAGAATAAAACATAGTTCAGACAGAAAAACATTCAGAGCAACAACAAATTAAGCTTTCTTTTTCTTCTTCTACGCAGAGGGTGAGGGGGATTTTGAGTCAGAGATGGGTCAAGGTGTAAGCCGATACGATTGAAGCAAGACAGAGATTTGGATCGCTTGTTCCATTCTGAAAAGATGGTGGCTGATAGCCTTTTGAAAAGCTTCCACCTTTTCCGTGTATCATATTAATTTTTTTAAGATCAACGATGTAATATCTTCTGTCATTATGTTTTTCCCAAGAAGAGGCCACTTATGAGGCAATCTTTGAGCCTTTTGACATCAATAGACAACGGCTGGCTAATCCATTGATAATCTCCAGACCATATCAATCGCAATACAATAGCGAAGCTTGATCTCCAACACTTTCATCTCGGCGTGCATACATCACATCCACCACATTTACTTGAGAAAATTGTACAGGAAGTTACCTTATGTTGAAATGCAATTGGTTCAATCAAATCCTGAGTTAAGGATACCAAAAGTGTCAAAATTTGTGTACGGCACTCGCTTTAGTGTCAAAACTTTTTTTTATTACTTAAGTGCCAACTTTTTTTTAAAAACGATCACTTAGGATGCACATGACAATATTTTTGTTTCACAATTTCTGTTTCAGAAATCATTCTGGAACAGGTTTGGAACAAAAATCTGTTTGGTAACGCAATTTCATTTTTCTATCTTTGGAACAAATTTTTATTCCAGAAATCAGAAATTTTCTCTCTCATCTATCTCTTTTCATGACTCACTTTCCTCTCTCTCCTGGTTCCCCGCCGTCGCTACCTGTTGATCGCCAATGCCGCTTGCTGCCTGCCCCCTACCCGCCCATTGCCACCGCCCATCACCGGTCGCCATCGACCATCCGTTGCCCACCTGTCGACTGCCACCGTCCACCGCCCGCCATCGATCGTTGCCAGTAGTTGATCGTTGCCAACTGTCGCCTGTCGATCACCATCGGTCATCCCCACCTTCCGCTGCCGATTGCCACCATTTGCCGCCTCACCAGTTGCTGCCGCCCTCACTGCCCGCCTTTTGCCGCCAGTCGTTGCCACCGTTCATCGGCTGCCACCTTTGGTTGTCGCCACCATCTGTCCCTACTAATCGCCGCCGTCCATCGCCGTCCGACGCCATTAGAGAAATAGAAATTTTATGTTGTTATCAAAAGAATTTCTATTTCAAGAATAGAGATTTTGTGTCATTGTCAAACACTTTTCTCTTTTCAGAAATTGATTTTTAAAACAGAAATAGAAAAATCAATTTCTTTCCAGAAATTGACTTCTGAAACAGAAATTTTGTCATGCACACCCTTAAGTGCCATTTGCTTTTCGAATCACTTAAGTGACAAATTTTTTTTTTTTAGATCACTTAAGTGCCAAAATTGAAGAAAAACGATGACTTAAGTGCCAAAAATTTCTTTGATTTTGGCACTTAAGTGATCCGAAAAAAGAAGAAGTAATGGAACTTAAGTGATCCAAAAAAGATTTTGGCAGTTAAGTAATCATTTTTTTTTTAAAAGAATGGCACTAAAGTGATCCGAAATTTTTTTTTTGCACTAAAGTGAGTGCTGTACACAAGTTTTGGCACTTCTGGTATACTTAACTCATCAAATCCTAAATCTTCTAGTGCAATCAAGTTCTTTGGATGGACGATACCTAAAGTTGCCTACGTGTCATTCAAAAAGAGTTCATGTTCAATTGCACATTTCAACATAATTTAAAACTTAATTGCATTTTCGATAAAGTGATAACTAAATTAAGTCAATGGAAAGGTTTAGGACTCGCTTTCCACTTTTTTGGTAAACGTTTAGGGCTTGATTTAATCAATTTAACGGTTTAGGAATTAATTGCACTCCTTACATAATGTTTAAGACTTGTGGTGCAATTTTCCCATATTCATGTGCATCATTCTAGACAACGGTCCTCAATTGATAGATATCATGTATCTTATGATAATTGTTCCCACCTAAAAATTTTATCTCAATACTCGTTCCCATACTCTTCTGATCGACTAAATTTTTATGGGCTTCTCACAATTGATATGTTGATGCTTATTTTATCGATTCATTTAAGAGAGTCCATCAACACTGTCACACAACAGTGCTAGTGAGGGTGGAGTCGGGATGATCCTATACTATGATATGGTCGAACCTACCTCACAGACAAACCAAGGTGTCCCTAGGCTGATGAATGATCGAGGGGTTTCAAATTCATGATCAGAGGGACCCCAAATCACTTTGGAGTAAGCCCTAAGTGAGAGGTGATTAAATGGGTCAATGACCCACTTTTTAAACTCAGATGGCTTAGTTAAAATTTTAATATAGGTTGTTATTGGTTAGAGTAGAAAAGCCCAACCGTTTCATGGGTATCCAACATACCCATTTTCAACCCAAATTAAATGGGTCAACATTCCCGTTTTGATGGGTACCCAACATATCTCGTTTTAAAACTCAGATAAACTATGCATGAGTGTTGCTATGCCTGAACGCCGGATCCTGAATGTACCATGAATTGTTGCAGGCCCATTTCAGAGTCAATATGTTGCTGCTATATGGTTAAGTCATTAAGAACCTTTAACAGTTTTATTTTGTCGTTGTCATCAAATAAAGAAATGAGATTTTTTGCTAAAATAAAATTGGCTGAAATAGAGGGGAAGAAAAAATAATTTCTTTTATAAGTTTAATACTATGAGCAAGAGGGGTAAGACAGAAATCAACGTCCCAGCTCGAGATGCATGAGGTTATCTCCCTTATTTCCAAAACAAAAAGATTTTTTTAGGAAAATAATAAGAACGTGTAGATCTTGAAACCTGTGGGGGAGTCTATTGTGTGCAATAGAATGAGCGGAACAAATGTATGGGTTGGACGATTATGGTTTCCTAAACTTGGAAAAGTGAAGATGATTCACGTTTTGTTGAAGACTTCTTTGCTCCCAAAGAAGTCTTCAACAACCGGCCCCAACTGCAAGTCAATTGTTGCTCCAACTTCCCCAATTCTCGAGTTAATAGGGGTAAACAGTATAAAGAGAGAGAGAGAAACAAATAGCTTGCAGACAATTTCCTTCGATTCTCGACGATGGAGATTAACAATTGTTCGTCATCGTCATCGTCATTTGCATCCTCTGTACGGCCACTGTACGAAGTGTTCTTGAGCTTTACAGGAGCATATACGCGCAGGCAGTTCGCGAATCGCTTTGGCACCAGCTTGGCCGACACGGGGATAAGCGTGTTTAGAGATGAAAAGGAGGTCGGGGCAGACAAAGAAATTGACCCCGCACTGGTTGAAGCCATTGAAAAATCGAGGATATCCATACCGATCATCTCGCCGGACTATGCTTCCAGCAAGAGCTGCCTCATGGGGCTGGCCAAGATGTTGGATTGCAGGGACACCATGAACCGAGCCATCATTCCCATATTCTATCGTGTCAACCCCTCTGACATTGGCTCCTTCACGGAGCACAAAAAACGAGGGATTGATGGCAAGCTACTCGACTCCTGGAAGTCTGCCCTCCATCGTATTGGACAGTTGAAGGGATATCATCTTGACCACTCGGGCGACCGGTATCCTACTCCACTTTCCTTTGCTTTTACCTCCTAATAAATTTCAGTGTGAAGTGATTGGTGTTCAGCGCCAAAAAAAGAAAAAAAAAGAGAGAGAAGTTATTGATGTTGAATTATCAAGGAATGGGCAATAGTTCTCATCAGTGATTAATAAATTCTCATGTTGCCTTGTCCTCTTTGGTCAGTAATTGGGTCTAATGAAACTCGAGTCTTCTGATTTCTGTCTTTCTTGTCATTTCTTTCTTTAGTTTCCCATGATTATTTTTGTTGTGAAAAATAAAAATGCTAACCGATTTTACAATTTAATTTTAACATGACCGGACAAATTGCATAAAAACCGACAAAGAATAATAAAAATATTATTGATTTACGTGGTTCAGTCCGAGTGTTAATACTTACTTCATGGGAAGAGCTAGACACCAAGAAATCGCTATAAATCCGGAGAATACAGAGTTTACAATTGCTCAATATTTTCCTAGCTCTAAATTACACCCAATGTAAACCCACAAATGTTATCGAACAATCCCTCACAGAGAACTTACTTAGAAAACTAAAAAAAAAAAAAATCCCAACACTCCTCTTGTTTGCTTTTATGTGCATTCACAAAGTAGAACTCCATCTCCTATATATATATATATATATAATCTTGAACCCAAAATAGGAAACCTAAACCTATTCAAATTATCAAACTATTCAAATTAGGAAATGTACTTGGATAAAAAATGTCTACCTTGGCTCGACGTTTGCGGCCAAGTCATAGTGTTCATCATCCATGCCTCACCCAATGGCCTGACAGGTATTCAATCATTACAATGGTTTATAGAGCTCAAGTTGAGCTCAGACTTCTATAGAGGAATGAACTCAGTCTACATGTCTATAAGAAATTCTGCCTCAAGAAGCCTTCTTCACAATCACATCCTCTCCTGACGTTATATCTGATGGAGAAAAATCGGTCACCAATGAAATCAATTGTCCGATGATATATTTCGCTTCCACTAAACACCACATCAAACCCGATGTCCTACATCAACATCACTAACCTAATCATTAGATCACACCCCCTATTTAGCTCCTTTTGTTGTCACCATGTTTGCAACTATATATGTCAACAAAACCATCGTTTATCTCTCAGTAGTGCCTTCCAAGTTAGACCAAAACTCACAAAAGCAAAGGTATAACTGCTCATAAATCGACCATCCTTCAAGTTAGCCATGTTACTTGAATTCACAAGCCCAATTGCTGCTCCACAACATGAAATGCATCTTCCTAAACATACCTAAAGTCTATCGTTCCCAATAAAATCAGGAGGATCTACTTCACAGCATCACACTATAAACCTGGATTATAAATATACATTCTCTTGACTACACATAAAAGATTAAGCCTAGTACTATCCACAGCATAACTCAGACAACCAATGGTCCAACATGTGAAGCAAGTAGGAAAGTTATAGAATTTCTCAACTGTATGTCTCCTCCGAGTCATTAGCAATATTCTAACAGTCTTCACTCTCTACATTTCTATACTTGAAACTGTCCTTACCACATCCCAATTATCTACAATTCTTGCATACAACTGTTGCTCTATCTCATCCACCTCCGCTAACCACCTCGAAGCGTCAACTAGGACCTCGAGATAACTATCACATCTACGGTACTCTGAACATCTCTAGGCTCTCCTTGAAGCTTCACCTATTTTTGAACACCATCTAGATCTTTTTCTACAATCGGTTCCTCACTCCTTTTCTGAAACACAACAGATTGGTCAAAGTTAACACCTCTATTGAACATAAACTTAGATGAATCTTTCTCAGTGCACCACAGCCCATTTCCCCTTGCTCCATGTGCAATTCTTAGGAATATGCACTTTCTTGCCTTGGGGTCCTATGCGCCACCACTCACATGAGCATAAGCAAGGTAACTATGCACTTTTAGTCTGGTTTAATTTGTAGGCTTACCTAACCATGTTTCCTTAGAAGTTTTCAATCAATTGTTGGTGATTGTCATTAAGAGTGAAGAACCCAATAATCATAACTAGATAAACTTGTAATGACTTCTAACATATCATCGACATTATCGAAACTATTGTTTGTGGGAATAACAACATTACCATCATCTTTAGACTGCACCTTAAATCCTTTATGGTTGTACTTCGGACAAGCTCTCTTGTAGTTCCCTACCTTATCGCAATGATATCAACAATTCCGACCATTGGACCTCGACTTAGAACGACTCTTCGATCTGCTACCTCCAAACTCTTTGTGGTCGTCTCTACCCTAGAAAATCAGATGTTGCGCCATATCTTGTGCTAAGATATATTGTTGTAACTTTTTTTGCCAATCCTTGGGAAATAAGGCACACTTTACCTCATTCGAATCAATCATAGTGTACCCCTATAGTAGTGAATTGGTAAAGTGCTAAAAAAAAATCCTATAGAGACACCAACAACATCATGCATTGTTTCTCATTAGGAAAGCCTTCATTGACGTTCTTCAAGTTCATCATGAGTTTGTTAAACTCATTTGGATGAACTCTGATGGATGTGTCTTCAACCACCCAAAATTGAAACATCCTTTTAAGCATTTACGAACAATTGTTCAAACCCTTCATCAAATAAAGTGCCTCAACTTTTGCCGACAATGCCGCGGCATCCCACTCTCCAGTCACTTCAATCAATTCCTCATCTAACATATTCACATGATTATAGGCCTTTTAAATAGTTTCAGGCAATTTATCCTTGCCATCTAATGTCTTCACCAAATTTTGTGTTGTTAATAGGGCACAGATCTTAAGGCTGAACAATCCCAAGTTGTTCATCTCGTTGAACTTCTCAATCACAACTTTTGCTATGGACATAATTGCAAGCACAACATTTTTAGACAATTATCAAACAAACAAAAGCTCCAAATCAACTCTAGAAACTGTAACCTTAGCTTTGATAACCATTGTTGTGAAAATAATGCAGAAGCTATTGAATGTTGCAATTTAAGTCTAATGCAAAAAAGAATAATTAAAAGAAAAGTCAACGAGGAATAATAAGGACATAGAAGATTTACGTGATTCGATCTGAGAGTCGATACATGCTCCAATGGCACAAATTCGATACATATTCTCCACAATATTCATTTACTCATTTTGATTGCTAGGGATGGCAGGCTTATAATCGAGCTTGTTTTGTATGTAACTCGGCAGCTCAAGAATGCTGAACTAGTTGGAACTACTTCTATGCTAGTCGGAATCGATAGTCAAATCCACGACATAATGACAAGGCTTGACGTTGACTATTCCAACGGACAAGCAGTTCAAGTATGCCGCAATGAGGCTCAAATGGTCGGAATACATGGCATCGGGGGGATCGGGAAAACGACTCTTGCAAAGTTCGTTTACAGCCAACTATGTCCTCTGTTTGAAGGCTGTAGCTATCTAGGAAACATCCGAGAGATATCGAAAACTGAGCCCCTAGAGCATCTGCAAAGCCAACTAGTTTCTGACCTGCTAAAACAAGAACCCATAGGCTTGGGTTCCTTAGAAGAAGGTATTTACTATATCAAACATAGGTTTCGCAGTATGAGAGTTCTCATTGTGCTCGATGATGTCAATGAGAGGCATCATCTCAAAGCATTTGCCGGGAAGCTAAGCTGGTTTGGTTCGAGAAGTAGGATAATTGTAACGACAAGAAACGCCGATCTTCTTAATATCCCTGAAGTGGGTGCGACTTATGAAGTTGAGCCTATGGAGATTGATCAATCCCTTCGTCTTTTCAGTCTGCATGCTTTTGGAGGAAGTTCTCCCAATGAGGGCTATGATGATCTGTCCAGGGACATTGTTTCCACAACTAGAGGGCTTCCTTTAGCAATTGAGGTCTTAGGTTCATTTCTGTACAGAAAAAACAAAGAAATATGGCGTGCTACGTTACATCAACTAAAGAAAGAGCCAGTTGATTCCGTCCAACAAGTGTTGATGACTAGCTACGAATCTCTAGAGCAAGGGACAAAAGATATATTTCTCGATATCGCTTGTTTTTTTTATGGGAAAGGACAAGAGAATTCCCTTCTACATGTGGGAGGACTGCGGTTTTTATCCTTGTACAGGTATCGAGAGTCTCCTTCTCACGTCCCTGGTGAAAATTGGAGAGAACAATGAGCTCTTGATGTATGATCTATTAAGAGACCTTGGTCGAGAACTTGTCTCCAAGGAAGACCCTGCTAACCCAGGAAGGTGCAGCAGGCTGTGGAACCACGAGGAAGCCCTCAAAACCTTAAGGGAAAAAAAGGTGAAAATATCCTTGTTTGGGAATTCTATGGATGCCATACATCCTTTCTGACTGTAACCACTAAAAATCACTTAATCTTTTCTTCTTTCAATACACAGGGAACGAAAAGGGTTCAAGCTCTCTGTCTCAAGTTCGCCAATGGTTCAAACAATTGTTTCACAAGTGAAGAATTTCAAAGACTGTCCAAGCTGAGATTCCTCAGATTGGACAAGGCAAATATCCGGGGAGATTTCACAAATCTACTTTCCAAATTAAGGTGGCTCGACTGGCAAGGGTGCCCCACGACCTTTGAAGCCGTGAACTTGCATCTGAAGAAATTAATAATTCTTGATTTATCGTGGAGCAAGGTCACTCAAGACTGGGAGGGTTGGAGTCAAATCAAGGTGACATGGAACATATTTCATTTCGTTCGACTCATCACAGGGAATTAACTTTGCCTAAAAAATATTCTACTTTGGATTGCAGATGCCACGATTGAAAGTGTTAAACCTCACAGGGTGCAATGAAATGCTGATAACTCCCAACTTCTCTGGTTACCTGCTGTTGGAGAAGTTGATTCTCGAAGGCTGTTTTCAATTGGTCAAGATAGACCCTTCGATTTGTCATCTAAGATCCTTGGTTTCCTTGAATTTGAAATCCTGCAGCAATCTTAGTATGTTGCCGCCAGATATGGGTAACATGGAAGCGCTGCAAGAGCTTCTCATGGATGGCACTTCTATACAAGAAATTCCTGTGTCGATAGCTCGTATGAAGAAACTCAAAACTATTAGTGCCTCCAATTGCTACTCATTAACTTACCTGCCCGAATCCATTGGCTATATAGAAGCTCTTACCATGCTCTTGCTGGACAATGTGAAGATCCCCGAACTCCCCTATTCAATCGGAAGTTTGGTGAAACTTAAACGGCTGTCTTTGAGGGACTGCCAGGGGATACAGAAACTTCCAGAATCTATCAGCAAAGTAGGATGCTCATTGTTGGAGTTGGACATATCAGGGACGCTTATTTCGGAATTGCCCAACTCTGTGAGAAACATGCAGCTACTGAGAGTTCTTAAGATGGAGCGTTGTCATGTGAGAAAGTTCCCTAATGTCATTGGCAGGCTAAGGAAGCTTGAAGAGATCCATGCCACCCACTGTAGGAGTTTGGAGGGAAGCATTCCAGGTAACATTCGGAATCTGCAAGTCCTGAAAACATTGATCCTAGGATATACTGGTGTTTCTAGCCTACCATCGTCAATCCAGTCGCTAAGCCGTCTCCTGACACTTGATTTACTACCTTGTGATAAGCTTCAAATGTTGCCGATGCTTCCCTCAAGTTTGACTTGTCTCCGAATAAGTTCAAAGAAGATGAGCACAATCCCGGATATTCAGAACTTAGTTGACTTGGAAGTGTTGAGCTTTGGCAATGAGAATCCCAAGGAGCTAATATTCACACGCCAACAAAAAGTTTCTCCTGCGGCATTTGACCCTGGATCCACTAGGACCAAGCAGGATTCTCTTTGGCCTGTAAGGTTACCGAAGCTCAAGAGCATAGAGTTGTTTCATTCCAAAATCATCAATTTGGGATTTGAATATGGGTCTGCATGCGTTCCTCAGCTCAAGAAAGTCGTCCTGACGGGCACGAATCTTCAAGGAATATCGGGGCTTCCATCATCGTTGTCTGTCTTGTCAATCCAAGCTTGTTTGTCGCTGAAGAGGTTGCCACAAGTTCACAATTTGATTTACTTGTCAGAGCTAGAGCTCTTGAACTCAGCTGTCCAAGAGATTAAAGGGCTCGGAGGGCTAAAAAGCCTGGAGATCCTGGTCGTTTCGTATTGCCAGATAGAACGTCTCGACGGCCTCTCCAAATTGAGATCATTGAAGAGATTGTCTCTCAAGAACTGCGATTCTCTCAACAACTTGCCCAACGTATCTGACCTCACCATGTTGAAAGTCCTGGAAATCCATCAGTGCCAGTTCATCGACGACATCGTAGGCCTTGAGGAATTGACATCCTTGGAGGAGCTGCACGTGAGTAAATGTAAGGCTAAAGGGTCATCAAGAGTAAGACAGGCCCAGGAGAGGATCAGAAGACGTTTGAGGACATCCCCTTGAATTTGATCATCATGTCATATGATGTGTGTCGCGACTTTTCAGAGATGAACCACCAAGGGGAAAGTTAATGGTTTACTAAGTGGGCATGAACAATTACTCATGAAAGAGATATGCCATCACTTAGGGCAGACTCCCTCAAACGCATATCCATCGCAACTTTCAGGTTTTAATTAGATCATTTGAATAAGCAATTCAATTCATTTTTGAATTGCCACTAATCTATTACAAGTAGATTAAAAATTCAAGTAGAATGTGGAGAAGATATTGTTAAATAAACTTCCAAAAATGTTTTGAAAATTGACAAAATCTTCCAAGATGTTAATTAAATCTGATGAAGATTTTTTCGAGTGAATACATCTAAGGGAATCATCATAAGACCCTAAGTATTGCATTATAGATATTGCATATGAGGATATATATATATATAGCTCTTCATTGAAGTCATTCGTGGAATGGATCACATTAGAGTTAAAGTAACGTGAGGATATCAACAAGACTTGTATGTGATTATATAACGAGTCTCTTGTGATCCTCAGACTCAAACTCTATGTAAAGGAGATTATATTTCAGAGTTTGTTCAGACTCAAACAATATCATCTAATGAAGTAACTACCACAGACTTAGAACACCTTGGTTATATTTTTCGCAACGGCTAGTGATCTAGCAAGGATTTCACTTTTAGAAGATTTGTGATTAAAGATTAATTCTCTAGATGGTTGTGCAACGGTATTATTGAATCAAAACATCAAAAATTGATTAGCTAATCTTTGGGAGATAAGACGTTCTTTTCATACGAAAAACTCCAACTTATGGTAACTCGAATTTAGAGATATGGGTGACTGAATCAATGGGAAATTCTAATCTCTATCTCTCAATGGCTAAACAATCTCTTCAAGCATTCAGATTCAAAGGGATAATTGGAGAATGATCCTCAAAAGATGTCCAACAGCTAGTTTGGATAGGGAGGAATATATAAGGAGGTTGAAATCGTAAAGTGAGAAGGACCAAGAATCTACAATTTCAAAGTTTGACGAGAGCTTCGAGCATATATGCTTGTCTTTATTGAGCCATAAACTATAATATTTGAGAGACATTGTTAGAGTAATTGTAAAATAGTATGGTTTATCAGCTGAGCATCATCACTCGTTATAATCTTTGAAAATTATCTAGTGAAATCTAGCCAGTAAGTTGTTAGTGCGGAAAGTGGACGTAGACTTGATTAAACCAAACCAATATAAGCTTCGTGTGTAAAATTTTCCATCTCTTAACTTTACTTACTACATCTGAGAATATACTATGCACATGCATTGTTCATTACATCAGATGCAAAGCTCATACTTTGCCTTGTATTTTATAATTTTTATCTTGACTATTTTAATCCTGCATTAACCGTCAAGTTTGTGTTAATATACCTGTTCACCCCCCTTTAGGTGTTAGATCTAGCCATAACATATCTTACTTATGCAAACCAAAAAATTTATGGATATGGATACTTAGTTATGCTAAATAAATCTAATCATAAACCACTAACATGTGATGGGTGATCATGCAGGTATGCAAATAATAATTTAACACTCAATAAATCAAAGTAATAAATTGCTAGAAAGGCAAAAAACCTCAATGCGTTAGGGAAGCTCCATTTCCAATACATCAAGTGTTCTGCATAATGTTAATTAAAGACCAAACTATATATGAATGACCTAGACTGATGTAATTAATATTTTTGGGTTCTTTTTGTTTAAGCATGACTTGAATTAATCCTAGATTAACACTTTTATTTAAATTATGTGTGAGACTATTTTTATTTTTTATTTTTATAAATAAAAGACTAAGCTCTAGGACACTATACATGACCTAATGACTTTTATCAAAAGATAACCGAACAATGCAATCTCATTATTTTTTGGTATTTCTTTTATGATGTAAAATAGGAAACTACCCTAAATCTACATGATGACCTAAATTAAGCTAGGAAAATCATTAAATTAAATCCTAATCTAAATTAGGTAATTTCCTAAATTACTACATAATTCCCAAAATATGAAGTTCTAAATTAGAAAACCTGAGTGAATGTAATCTAACTCTAAATGCAATGCACATTTTTTACATTCTTATTATATGATGCATGGGCCTAATCTGATGACGCATAAAATATAACACCTTAATGGTTAATTATATTTAACTAATATCATCACACACAAATAAGAAAGCAAATTTAATTGAATATCCAATTTTTAGCTCCAAAGATCAAATCCCCCAATTATCACACACACATACAGAACCTCAAACAAGGTACTGTCTAAGCAAATTACTCCAAATCAAGTTGGAACCAAATAATTCCAATTTAGGCAACTGAATATTCAAATCAAGTATAATTTAGGAAATCACCTAAATCGGTCTTTCAACTCAAACGAGACTGGTGGCAAGGGGTGTTCACGGTGGCCGTGAGGCTACGGGTGTGACCGGCAAGGGTTCAATGACAGTGAGGTCTAACCAGACAGCAGCGGGGATTGCTCTCAGGAACTCGACAGAGGTGGAACCTCGGTGGTGAAGCGTGGCAGCGTCGTGGTTGTGCTCAGCGATTGCTTTACGGAGGACTCCCTGCACGTAAATTGATGATGTTGCGACGGGGGATCATAGAATGTTGCGGAGAAGAAAACTGCATGCAAACTTTGAGTACTCGTAAGAAAAAAAATACAACAAAACGAGATCCTGGCGTGTTGTGCTTGAGAGATACGTGCCTTGAGATTATATGAGTTGATGATGAGAATGTGTTTTCGATCTCTCTGACTCTGGAATGGGTGGATGAATTTTGACTATTAAAAATATTTCCTCCTCGTCTTCTTACTCTGCAGTAGACCTGTCAAACAGGTAGGTCGAATCGTGTTTGAATTGAGTCATATATGGTCCAAATCCAAATAACCCGTTTATGACCCCATTATTGCAATGCAAATTTCTCGACCAATACCCGATCTATATTGCTAAAACACTTTCATATTAAATTCAATCTAGGAAAACTTGTTATTATAAATTTTTTAAAAACTTATATTGCTAAAACATTGTGGACAATTTTTATAATTTTTTAACAAAATTCTGAATTTTTTTATTTTTTTTATTTTTCTTTAACTTTTCTTCTAAGACCGGCGAGGGTCGTCGACCAACCCTCGACAGTCACAAGCAAGGCCGCCTGATCCTCGTCGACCATAGGTGAGGCGATCCTCGTTGGGCACTCAGCAAGGGTCAAGCTCTCGCCTAACTCTAGAAAGGGCCACAAAGCCCTCCCCAGTCACTGGCGAGGGCTGCAACCCTCATCGGGTCTAGGCGAGGGTGGCGAAGCCGTTGGCGGCAACAGGCAAAGGTCGCAGCTCTCGCCCAAGCGGCCATGACCCTTGTCTGCACTCGCCGGTCGTTGCCTAGTGTTGCGAGGGTTGGCTGGCAACCCTTGTTGGATTTCGTAAAAATAAAAAAGAAAATAAAAAAATTATTTAAAAAATCAAAAAACCTTTTTATGATTCACTTAAGATAATTAGGTAACCAATTTATGACATATTTAAAACCCATTAAGTTGTTACGTAAATATTTATAACCCACGTAAGCTTGTTTTTAAAAATTTCAGCAACCCATTTATAACCCACACAATTAAATATGAATTACAATCTAGGTTTGAGACCCATTTTGCCACCTCTACTCTGCAGTGAGGCCTGAAGGTGTATTTATGCAGCAGAGATGGCTCATGTCTTGATCTTCTTTCCTTCTATAAAGAAATTTTGAATCCCAACCCAAATTCCCACTTTGACCGAGTCTTCTATATTTAGCCTCCACTAGTGCACCAATTTTGATCCCTTTTCCTTCTTCGTTTTTTTTTTATGCCTCACGCACACTTTTCATCAATCGTGATCAATCATGCCCATTAAACTTTCCTCAACAATGCCAATCTCTCTCTTCTTTCCTTGTGGAGAAAAATGTGTTTACATATGCTAAGTTAGGGCACTCTTGCAAAAATAAGAAATATCCTCGTTTTCTAATTTGGATTATTTGATTTGTTCTTTCAAGGAAATTACAATATTTCTCTTTCTTGCTTCCCTCATGACCAAAATTTTCAAAGATATTGATTTTATTGACTCAAAATTTGATCAAGAATGCAATGGGCTTGGCAGAATTTTGTATTCCTGCAAATTAAGCTCAGAGCCTCCCTGCTTAAGTCCATTAGCTCAAGTCCAATTAGCATGCAGTTTATGTGGCCCTAATTAGATTAAAATGCTTCTAATATGCAAATTAATAATATATTATGTTTAGAGAGCGGGGTCGACTCCCAATTTTCTATGCAATGAATATTTAAATAGGTCGCCAAAATTTAGTTGTCAGCAATGTGTTTGGTTTTTGCCTATTGATACCTAAATTTTGGCAACCTCATTTAGTCATTCATTGTATAAAAATTAGAAGTCGACCTCGAGTCCTAGACAAAAAAAATTATTATTTGCATATTAGAAGCATTTTAATTAGACCCAAATAAATGGCATTCTAACTAGACAAGTCAGACCAAAAAAACTAGACTAGAGGTAATGGCTCTAAGCAGAAAGGTTCAATCCACAGGCCTCATAAAATTCGGCCAAGCCCAAATCCTCGTGGTGGTGGAAAATTACATGTGGGAGGCACATGGAGGGTGCCAAATAGGAAAGGTTGCAATATCTGGTCAGATTTGGAGAAAAATAGGATACCATACTTGGAATTTTAATTATATGGAGATGATTAGATGATAATATCTTAATTTCCCAAGATGAGTGAGCTAATATATTCACTTTGTCTAAAATAGGAAAGGGATAAATTGGTTGATATCTTGGAAAACCACATATGTTTGGTGATCAGGATAAAATTCAAGATTGTGTATTTGGTGCCAGCCCAAGATAGGATAAAATATGATATAGCCTAGATAAAATTATCCCATGTAGAAGGTGGGATAAAAGTAGATATGATT